>VZTH01014147.1:2056611-2323453 GCA_013397815.1 Aleadryas rufinucha | reverse complement strand
AAAAAAAAAAAAAAAAGAGAAAAACCCTCAAACAAACAGAAAAATCCCAATCCCCTAAAAAACCGTTTCTGGCCATCAGTGTGACACAAGAGGAGTTTTGCTGTCAGTAGAAATTAGGGCTAGAGGGAACCTCAAGCAAGAAGCTTGCACTTGATACTGCTTTTCCTGCAGCAGAAAGAGGCCTCACTGAAGAAAGTGTTCAGCACCGTACCAAGCTGTAACAGCTCCAAGCAGGGCATTGGGAGTGAGATACCAAGCTAAGGTGAAAGCTATGTCAAAAACTGAAGGTGAAGAGGGCACATGGCATCTGAAAAATTCTGTTTAGAGTCAGAGAAACGGAATCATTAGGAGTATGTCCAGCTCAAGGCGTGCAGGTGAAGTAAATTTAGAATAGTTACCAAGTATTTCTCCAGATTCAATAATGGTAAGGGCCTTTGGGATAGAGGGATCCAGTATGGTCCAGAAGTGCCTGAAAGAGCAGGGGGAGACACAAGATCATCCTTTAGCACCTTTGGTGTCACTGTGGAATGGCCAGAAGTATAAAAATAGAGGTGATGATGCCAAGGAAGGAGGGATAGGAGCAGCAGCCAGGCAAAGGCAGTTCAGTAGAGCTTGCAATGCTGTGCACAGAAGGGAGATCAGCTCAAATGAAAAAGGAGCTGCTGGCTGTTCTCTGCTGCAGAGGAGTTCGTCAGTTCACCTTGGGGCACCAGAGGGACAGGCTGCTCAGAAGTCATTAAGGAAGCATTTTGGTGAAGTTAGTGCTGGGGGCAGACAAATGACTACAACCCTTGCTAGGTGCATCACAGTCCAATGAGGAGGTGGCATGGTACTCCCAAAAGAAGTCGTGGCTAGGGGCAGATACACTGCACATGTAGACAGCTTTTTGGAACAGAAGGAAACCCAGCAACGTGCTTCAGTATATCTTTTTTGGCACTGATGAAGTATGTTTTGCTATGATGGACTCTTTGAAAAAGGGGAGGTGGGTGGAAAAGGCATTTCTAGGATATTTAAGAGATGACAAAATATATGTGCTACATGTAAGTATATAAAATACATGGTATGATGATGATATGTCCACAGGCTGGTTATATGCTAATAGATTTCATCCCACACAAGTGGAAAAAGACACAGAAAACCTCCTTAAAACTTACCAAAAAGGATGATATTTTATTTCCAGAGCTCAGTCAATGCAGCATATTTTGTCTTTACCTCTCAGTTCATAAAGACTTCATCTTGCTGTCACTGAAAATATTTGCTAGAAATCAAGGGTGAATCCTCTGCTTAGCATGCTGACAGGGGAGAAAACTGCTTTATATCTCTACAATGTGATCTTCATCTAGAGTGTGGCTGGGGGTTCCTTATTTCAAAGAGAATTTACTTGTGCTAAATCCCTAAATCTGTACGCTTTCTATAGTGAAATGAAAACTGCATTTTTTTAGTATGTTTTGCATACTTTCCAATAACTGAGGCGAAAATACTACCTAACACATATTTGAATAGAAAGTGCTGCTCAGGGAATAGACTAAAATCCAGCTCTTTGTTTGAAGGGAAGTTGGTCTGATGTTACTAAACACTCCAAAGTAAACAGATCCTGTTCTATTCACTTTTTTTAGAAGTGTGGGATTGTTTTTTGCCTCTAAAACAGGCAGTTTCATTAAAGATAAGATAATTGACAATAAAAGCAGGGGAAGAGTGTGCATTCTGATCTTAAATGCTACGTTAGTGACATAACATCCAAAGAAAACTGCACTGCCTACTTAGCATGCTGGAAGCTGCTCTTATTTTCTATCAAACAAGATTTTCAAAAATCACTTTACAGCTTATAAGCAGTATGCAGGCTTAATTGTTTCCTTATGCTCCATTCTGCAAATATACTAAACAATAACAATCAATTAGCTATTGGTGTGCCAGACTGTTTCTTAATGTGGAATGCCTGCCGTGTCTTAATTTTTGCCTTGAACAGGTATTTTCACCGAGCTAATTCATAATATCTTACAGTCTCAGTATAATCCCAACTAAATATTTTGATACTTAGTCCCATGACTGCCTCTTGGAACTCTTTTGCCGAGGGGTTGCTTCATAACCTGTCAGGGAGTATGACATGCACCTGGACATGTGCAGATGCCAGTGTGAGACAAGTCATGTGGAATGCCTGAAGGATGTAATAAATATTGCATGCAATGCAAATTCTGTTGACAGAGATATCCGAGGGAGGGTGAAATTCTTATCTTGCTGTTTGAAGGACCTTGTATGGAAATGAACCACTGGTAGTGCTCTAGGAATTGCCATATTGCATCAGAACATCGAGTTTGATTTTTTGCCATCAGCAATGCCTACTGTTTCATAATCTGGTTATTCAGAGAATGAAGGACTACCCTTCTACAACTGTGCCAATCTAAGTCACTCAGAAAGCAGCTATACTTGTTCAGGGATGAGGGGTAGACTCCTTGTTGATTTTTTTTCTTTTGCAAGCCATGACCTTCTTCCCTGAAAGATGAGAGCACAGTATCCTCAAAACATGTACACATTGACACAGCTACAACAGGTCTAATTACTGCACTTTAAAACAAACAAACAAACAAATTCTGCAAATACTTTGTGTCCAGTTTCTTTAATTACAATTGGTAGAACTTTTTACCTCACCCATCTTATTTGGTATTTTCCCCGAACACCAGCTGAGGAAAAGCGTAAATTTCTCACCACATTTCTTTTTCAAGTGCATTATTTAAAACCATTAACTTGCTTAATGCAAGTGGTGTTTAGAAAGACATGCATTTTCTTGAGTTTAGCTGGTCTTCTCTTGAGTTTCAGCTGCAGTCCGAGCTACTGGGCAAGGTGGATCAGGCTCTAGGGACTGCAACTGGGAGCATGGATGCACAGGGTAAACTCTGTTATCTTCATTCTGGTCAGACAGAACCAGTATTTAGACCTTTACTTCTTACACTTCAAGCTAAGCAAGTGTAGTCTCAATGTATTTTATCAATTTGCTGATTAGGTCCTCTGCAAAGTGTGACTGTTATGACTAAATGACATTAAACATTCCTGTAGGCCTCAGTGAGAGCTTTGCACAAGGGTTTGCATGCAGCTTTATGATCTACCATAAACATCATCCACATGCAAACTTTAATGGCACTACTATGAAGTTCTCCTTTATCCTAGAGAAACATGTTAATTCTAAGTATCTTTATTTATGTTTATTTTCTAATTATTCCCCTTCCTTCAATTTCTTACAAGGAACATTGAGGGCATGTACTGCCTATAGTCCATTTTATCCAAATTTGTGTCAAAGCAGATGAGAAGCTATATGCATATTTGTGTATATATATTTAAGAGACTATCAGAATATAGCTTTTTTCTTGCAGTTTTCACTAACAGCTGTTGGAAAACAGTAATAGCCAGAGAAAATAGGGAAAGATGTGAAACTTAGGGCACACTAAATGCAACGCTGATTAAATTCATAGCAAGATCACTTCCTGTTCAGCAAAGATTGCTCAACCAGCCACAGAAAAAAGAAGACAGATACCCAACCTGCCTTTATTTTCAGTGCTCAAATCCTGTGCATTTCATCCTCAAGGCTCAACAGTGTGTTTACACTAAAGCTTTATCTGGATCTGTATTATTCAAAGCCTGTCCTGGAGAGAAGCTCACAACACATTACCACAGCAATCACCCCTGGCAGTGGAAACTTAAATGCTGCTTAATTGCATAAATATAGGCAAAACTCAAGGCAGCTACAGGCTGCAGCAGGGGTGGCTTAAAATAACATATTCACAAATTGCTCAGCTCTGGTAACAACTGATAACAAGCATTAATGCATAACACAGCAAAGAAATTATATACATTTATATCCATCTCCTCTCTATAAAGAACCATAAATGTTGTTCTTTGAAAATGTGTTACTTCAGCGTATGAGACTTGATTTGACATTGGTGTGACGAGATAAACTATTTAATTGGTGTTTTAGCATACTAGCAATGTACTTACCACAGTATTTGGCATTCAGTGACTAGGGAGGCATGAAAGATTATCTTTCCTGAAGAACTAGAAAATGCCACCTCCTTTCCACTTGCTGTCCTCTAAGCCTCTTCTGAATATCCTATTTACCTTTTGGAATTGTCTTGTTTTCCTCTGTGTCCAGTCTCCAAGGGGAAGCTTATCTTGGAGTTGTTCTCCCAGGTTAAATACATTGCCTCCATCTATTTCTCTAGCAGGATGAAAGCCTCTACTTATCTAAAGGGGTTTGAGGCTGTATTAACTTGTGCTTTTTCTTCCTCTGCAGTATACTGCCAGCATTCAGAAGGCAACTGTAATCAGGGTGGCTTTGGAAGTTCACTGCTTGAAAGATTTATGGGGTGGGTCACACCGAAAGAAAAGAAAAAATAAAAGAAAAGAGAAAAGAAAAGCTTCATGTCCAATGATTCTCATGAGTTCTGGGAGCATTCCACTTTCCAGATGTGTATATTTCAACTTTTTTTATTAAGTGATAGGACAGGTGGAGACACTTTTATCTTAAAAATATTGGATGAGCTACAAAGTAGTTCTCTCTCCCAGTTTTATGTTTTACATCCAACAGAACGAGGCTTTTTTTACTGCTACATACTGGTGTGGTCTAGTTTACTCAGACTCTCTCTGCATTTCCAGAAGCAGAAAAAATTTATCACAACAGAGAAACAGCAACAGGGCACAGGTGAAGGAATTATCTACTGTTATACAGTCTTGAGGATGAGGAAGGGTAAAGGAAAAGTTAAAAAGAGGGTCAGCAATGATCTTTCCAGCCTGACAAAATAGTCTGAAATACTCTGCATCATTTTCACATGTTTGTGGAGAGCATTGATCCAGTCCAGAGCCTGTGGTTTGACACAACTGGGAAAGTGCTGATTTACAAACTCAAAGCACTTGTAACATTTTACTGGTGTTTAATATACATGTACTCAATTCCTCTGTGGTTACCAAAAATACCAAGCTTTAGTCACATTTCCTTTTTGGTTGGAAAGGGGAAAGAGCAGAGGGTGACATGGTTGTAGTATTTAACTATATAATGAATATCACTAGGATCATCTTGATAGAGCTGTAGCTGTCAGTGGGTGAGGCAATTACTAAACAAGGGCACAGAAATACCCTTGAATCAAGATTCTGCAATAAACCATCATATTTATGGATACAAGAGAGAATATATTTTGTAGTAAAATATTGTTATATTTATGCAGATTTGGAAATTGCTGAACAGCTGGGCAGACAGGTTACAGGACTGTGTATGTGGGTATCTGCTTGTGCTTTATCTCCTGAAGGAATACAAGAATTCCTACACCAACCCCTTGCAGAGATGGGTTCTACCAACTGGAGAACATAATAGCCTTCCCTTAGGTACACCCATCAAGCATTTGTCCTGCAGTCACCTTAAAAACCCATCTCTGAAACGCTACACTTACTAATTTTTTTCTTCTCCACAGATATTTCTTACCCCCAGATTCTTAGAGTGCTGAGTTTTATGTCTTTCTGAGGAGTGGGACACAGGTAAGATTATTTTGTTAGCTTCAACTTGTTTTCCCAAAATGCTTGACTCTTACTGACAGTCATTGTCTTCCATACTTTCATCCCACTGGTAGTCTTTCTGTGCCTCAGGATAATCTTAAATCAAAGAGCCTGATCTTCTGATGTGCTGATCTCCTACCATTCCACTTGGCTGCTGCTGGCATTGTGAGCACTCAGCCCTACTGCAAATTAGTCTCCAAGTGTGCAACTGGTAGCATGTGTTCTTTCTAAGCACTGGCTCACTTGAGCTGAGCTGCTGCTTTAGTAGCTTTGAACTTTCTTAGGTCACTGAAGCACAGTTCATTTCCTCTTGGAGTTTGTGATTGAATGGGAAAATCTTTATCTTGTGAGAAACAAAGAGAAAGGATGTACTGGGTTTGTATTCCTCTGTGTTGTACCCTTCCCTTCCTGTTTTCCTCCTGTTAACCCCTAAGTTAGTGACCTGGAGGGTATAAACAAACTAGGTAACTGTTATACAGAAGAAGAAAAATATTTTGGTTTAAACTCTGTTTGCATGATATCACGCACTGCTCGCTAGTATCCGTATAGGTTTATTGAATTTTAATTCACAGGACTAGCTGGAATTGTAATCTTCCTCCTGTGTTTTCCTAACAATTTTCCTAACATGTCCCCTTAGGTAAATCACCATCACACATGACCTGGAATCTAAAGCTGACAAAGACACTTTCTAAATCATATTGGCTTAAATGTGTAACTGCTTATATGAACAAAAATCAATTACTTTCTGCAGACCAAACACATCAAGACTATCTCTGCAGTTCTGTGGTCACACAGTTTTCAACTTATTTAACCTCACCATCTCTAGAGCTGAGCTTCCTGAGCCAGACATGCAAGATTCCCGGGAAAGCTACCAGCTTGCTTTGATAAACCTCTTCTTTGCTATTTAAGATGCTGAACTTTTGCCTCTACTCAGGCTGGCAAATGGGGGGAGTCACGGATGCTGGCTGCAGCTACGTGTGCTTGTTCCTAGAGCGTAGCAATGCGTTACCAGCCTGCCAAACGTTCTCCTCAGCAAAGGCTGCTCATGAGCTGTGCCAGCTAAGCCCATTTGCCTGTCTCACCTATATTCCCTTGCAATCCAGCTCCATTGTTTCTGCAGGAGTCAGTTGTTATGGCATGCTACATAGCTGCATTATTTCACTCACATAACACAGAGGATGTCAACTAACGGGATTTCACATTCTTTCAGTAAGGTGTTACTGAAACCACAGCAAAATGGCTGTGGGGCAACTGTTTGTAGCTATATAAAAGAGATGCTGGGATGCACAATAGCTGCAATGATTGCCTGCTTAGCATTCACCAACATAATTCATCCTGACAGTAACTTTGTCCCGTGGCCAAGGCAGGTTAAATGATGTTGCAAACACTGCTCAGAGAGAGAGATGGCACTGTAGTCCTCTAGCTGGGACTGCTAGTAAGGACAAACCTTGTGTAGAAGCTGGAGGAAGAAAAGCAACGTTTAATTGCCAACTCATCCTTTGTATTTATCTATTTCACCTGGGAGCAGTGCCTTCTAATGGAACTAAGATATTTTCAGAATGGAATAAAACCAGCATGGACATGAATAGCTAAAAGGCTTGTTGAGGTTCCAACACCATAGAAACATATTAGAAAAAAAATGCTCAATTTCTGCCCCCTCTTAGTCCCCTCAAACATCCTTTATTTGCACTAGAAGAGCTCTCCATTATAGCATTATGTGGTCTGTGATTATCTGTCGAAAGAAAAAGCTACAGAACACTCAATTCACAATCTAGAATCAATGCACCATGTACAGTGGTCATGCTATTTCTTGTTCTCCATGACTGTTTGTGGTACTAAATGATAAAAACCTTGGCACTTCCAAAGCATTTAACATCATTAATGTGTTACAAAAACAATTAATTAAGCTTCCTCAGGAAAAACATCTGTGCCTTTTGCCTCCCACATCTTTCCCTTTTGCAGTCAAGTTTCCAACTCTGCAGATCTGGGAACCAGTTTGTATGAAACAATTTGGGAGAGATTCTCTGACACAGCAGATACAACTGGCAGGAAGGGAGAAAAAAGATATTGTTGATTTTTCCATTTGCATTTTGGCTATTTAATTGATCAAAATAAGAGAAGTAAGGGACTACTTGATTGTATGACTGACTCTACAGTGATTTATTGTGGGTGGCTTTGTGGTTAAGAACAGCATTCATCACGCAAATGCAGCTCCACATGTGCCAGCCCTGAATAGTACCTGGCCCTTTCTCTGTGCAGGAGGAACTGAGGAGCTTTGCTTAATCTGTCCTAAACAACTTTATACAGGACATTTTCCAACTGTGTGGTTGAAGCATCCTTCCAGAGAGACATGGGAGGGAGGGAGGGAGGGGTGGCCTTGCCAGGTGCAGCAAAATTGTCTTTACTAAACTTGGACAGTTTATGACCTGGAAGAGTTTCTCATGGTTTCTGTAAGTAAGTGGTCAGCTGATGGCAATATCAGCATGGTTTGATTACCTAAAGTAGATCCCAATTGTCCACCTTGGTTTTATAGCACCTACTTTAAAAATAAATTAAATGTGAAATGAGATACCAAGTGGAGTCCCAGCACTAAGCCACAAGTGGGGATCAATTTGAACTATGTAATCTAACATGAAGGAAAGAAGAAGCCAATACACTCAGAGAGAGCCAGGGAAAGGAGGCAAAAAGAACCTGACTGGAGAAAGTGACACAAATCAGCTGTTTGTGCCAAATAATCAGATTAACTCTAACTGGAGCTGAGAGATGATAGTTTGCAGAGAATTAAGGTCTAGTGTTGCAGAGAGTTAGTTGTCTGACTTTGGTTGTAGTAAATGAGTTATATGCCTAAATACCTTTGAAAACCTGGTCCTTAAAATGCTCAAACGTGTACAGCTGTTACAGAATTTGTAAACCTCCCATAGTTACTAAGGGAGTGAGCAGGTAGGACATGACAAATACATTGGCTTTGCAAAACAGCTGCAGAGCAGAAGCTCTGGCTGTGACAGTCACAGCTGCCCCACAACAACCCCGTAAGGGTGGGGTGGTTTCTTTGCTGCTAAATGCTTCCTGAGCAGGTTGATCTCCGTGGCTGATGTAGCTGTAACCCAGGGGAGGGAGCTGCTTTCTACTCTGGCAGCTTTTCACTCAGGGTTTGCACCCAGGAGACCAAGTTGGGCGTTGTGCTGGGAAAGTGCGGAAGGAGTAGGATGTGCTGATTAAAGCTGGTTTGCAAATGAAGCTGGGTTGGTGAGGTGTTATTAGGAGTGGTTTTTTCTTGAAACATTGCGTGTGCAGTGCTGGCTTTCTACTACTAACACATTTCAGAATATCTTCACTTGTGTGGGCTTTGCTGTCTCTCAAGCAGGCCTAGAGTTTCACATGCATGTTCAGGAGAGTGCATGTATGTTGTATTTATTTCCCTTTTTTTGGAATTATTTTTTCTTTGTGTTAGAAATCCTTTCACTTTGTTTTAAATCATTTAACTAATGTGGATCTTGAAGTTTTGTGAGGATTAGCTTAAATATTTTTGCTGTGCTTGCTTTGAAGATGTAGAATACTATTCAAGTGCTAAGATTTAGATATGGGCTGTGAAGAAAGTGCTGCTGATTGAATTTTTAGAGGCAGCATGTTAGATAACGCTGAGTTTGTTATTTAAAGGTAAAATGAAAGCCATGGAGAACTGTAAAGGATGAATAGTAGAGAAAACTTCTTAATGACTTTGTAGAAAATAATGTCTCTCTTTCATGGATGCTTAAAAACCTTTAGGGTTTGACATGGATTTGAATACCTAAGGTATTGTGATGGGAATGGCAGTCAAAGCCCATCTTTTGGCCTGGGACTATCTTGTGTCACTATGGATGGCACATATAATCAATGCTTTATAGTTTTTTGTTGTTTTAAATTTTGATCCATGTATGCAAAACCAATAGAATAAAGACACAAGAGCTTTACTATGTGCACTACACCCCCAAAGGACAAGGAAATACAGATGACCAGGCCTTAGCTGTAAGGGTTATAATTTTTCCTCCAAATCAAATACCATTCTGTAGAAAAATATGGCACAGAGATGAAGGGGTTAAATTTTTCTGCTAAATATGCTGTCAATGCTCCAGGGGAAAAAAAATCACAGTTTAATTCCAGTTTTCTTCAGGGGGTACAAGTATATAGATTGCGGTGTTGAATTCTATGCAGCAGATATAAAACCCATTTGGCAAATTTTCTTTCATTAATAAAAAATTATAATGGAAACTTAATAATATATGTGCAAAAGGATTTAGGTGTTTCTAGTTTTTCTCTTTAAACAGAGAACATTTTAAAGTCTGCCTGAAAAATAGTATTAATGACTCTTTTACAGAATATGCAATAAACATTTACAGTATTTCCTCTGTTAGAATCTTCTGCTGCCACATTTCAGGTTAACAACTTCAAGTATGAAATGCTGCCTTCTGTTTGGAGCAGAGCTTTTTTTTGTTTTCTCCCCCAAGAACCGAGAATATTTTTGACTAATTGGAAATGAGTTTTTGTGTTCCCCAAGCAAACTGCAATATCAATTATTTGCATAGCCTTAGTCTTACTGTGTATCATCTGCTATTGTGTGTTCTCAGGAAGACAGTACTCCTTGGATGTGCTGGAACATTTCCAAACAGCCTAAGTGGTAGCTTACATCAGTTTGATTCTGTGATGTACTAAATCAGCATACAGATGGAAGCAAATCTATTTTCTGTTTGTTTCAGCAAGCAGTTTTGTTTCACATAACAGTATTTTACCAAACTTCATCTGACACAGAATAATCCTTGTAACACATTCTGAGTAGGATGGTGGAAGATGTTCTAAAAGAAAGGGAAAAATATACTCTCAAAGGGACCAGCACTTCTGAAGAAAATGAAAGGCCAATGAATAGTTGTTGAATATTTCTGCTGCCTTTTCCTTCACCTTTCTCCAGAGATTTTGCTAATATATTTTGACAGAATACAGCTGTCAGCACTGTAAAACATAGAATGCTTGTACCTTGCCAAAAATGTGATGTCATAGTGCAGAAACTATCAATAATAGGATGTATTTTCTATTTTAGAGGGCTCCCTAAATCATGAAATGGAGCAAAAATCTAAATTCTTGATTCCCTGCAGGCCTAGGCAGAATTTTTGCTGATTAGTTAAAGAAATGCATGCATTATGTGAGAGTGTGCTGGATTTGGAGAACTTGTAACTGAGGTCAGAGGGCTGCAGCATGAAAACGTCCAGGGATGGCAGCAGTGGGTAGAGAGCCTTGTATGGGCCAGGAAAGCCAGGTAGCAAAATCAGGAGCAGTATATACAGCATGTATATATACAGTACTGTGTACTTGGTCAGCTAGCCTTGGCTCCTTATGCTATGTTGGATATTTTTCCTACAAACAGGGGGCTTGGACTCCACTTTGCTTCCACTGCAAGGTTTCAGTTTGAAGTTATGAGTCAATATAGCTGATCTAACTTGGTGTGCTTGGCACCTGGTGGGTAAGTGCACCCTTTATGAGACTTTGGCAAAGGGAAACTCTTGGAGAAGGTGGTCAGTGCTGGAAGTCCTTTTTATGTACTGCCAAAAAGCTTATTCAGATGCTGCAGCAGTGATAAGAGGGTACTGTCATGCTAGATGGGCAGCAGTGAAACAGAGTTGAGGTTTTTTTCCAGGGTCTTGCCTGGCATTTACTAGCTTAGTATTTGGCTGCTTCCCAGACATGAAGTGACTTGTATGCAACATCCAGTGCTTTGCCAGCAGCAGCCAGCAATAAAAGCTCCTATTGGAAGCAACTGGAGGAGGAGGTGAATGCTGCTCAAGCTTCACTGGTGCATGTGGGTGACTTTTACACCCATCCTAGTTTAGCTTTCCAGGGTAAAGCAGGTAAGCTTCGAACTTGCTTGATAATTCAAAAACCCAAAAACCTGCAGATGGATACCTTCACTGGTCTCCACTGGTAACCCTACCATGGCCAAGTTCAGCATGTGAGATAGAGATGCCTGCACAGAAGAGCACCCTGAGGTTGTTGTTATGCTCTCTTTGAAGGTTTTCAGAGGCCTCCTTTTCCCTAGCAGATGTTCTGCAGCTGGCTACTACACAGCAAGTAGGCAGCAATAACTCTTTCCCTTGTTTTTAATGAAACAGATTTTTACCAAAAGAGTTATAAGTATCTACCCTTGGCAGTGTGTGACCACAGAAAGTGCTTGTATGAGATCTTCAAAGACATGGTTTATGAAGTTCTGTAGCAAGCTAAAGGCATCACTTTAGCTAAGGGTGGGGGGAGTCACTGAGTAAGTACAACGGAAGCATATTGATTTCTGCAATAATCACTGTCCCCATCTACCTTCATTCTGGAGACTAATATCAGTCAATTCAAGGCTTCTCCACCCCTCAAAACAACAGAAAAACAAGTAGCTAATATAAAATATGATAATGAAATTAAGCAGTAGAAAAAGTGTTAGGGTTGTATCTGAGGCTTTGGTTTCAGGTAACAGTCACTTGATTACTGGGAAGTGTAAGAGCTAAAATAGGTGAAGGCTGTAATCTTTCCAAAGAAATAAATTCTGTCAAAAGCTTCCCTATGAGGTTCTAAGTGTTAAGCTTAGGGAAAGAAAATCTGGAATTAACTCAATTAGTTATACAAGCATATGTGACTATTCTTTTCCTACAGGGAGTATGCTATAAATGGAGTGAATCCAGAATGGCTCAAGGGCTTTTTGGTTTGTTTTGCTTTTATCAGCTTGTAAGGGTTACTTGTGAACTCATATCTTCAGAGAACAATCACATGGAGGGTGTCTGGCAAACATTGGGAAGACACAAATCTGAAAATGCTCATGAATGACAGTCTATTTTTCATCTATTCCTCAGAAGGACAGGGATTTTCAACTGATTTGAAATTTCACTCATCAGGCTATATGAGGATCAGCTACGGGACAAACAAAGAGACAGTATTTTTCTCAGAAAACCTTCCCAGGGAGGATCACAAAAAGATAATTAGCTCCAAAGAACAACAATCCCAGTGAGATAATTCACTTTTTTCATATGTATGTTATGAACTGCTGCCACAGCAGGACTGAGTGATATTGGGTATAAAGTCCAAATGACACAATAGATTAACTTAGGGGAATTTTGAAAAATCAAATGGAAAACAGATGGAGACAATATGAATGTCTCCTTAGTGTGAGGACCCAGACTAGATCGTTACAAAGGGATGGTACCTCCTTGCTGTGATCTTGCATCATGTTTGGCTGGTCACAGACAGGAGCACTGCCATGATTTGTATCCCCCAGCTCAGCAGAAAAGGCAGTCATTCTTCAGAAATGGAAGGATCCAATTTAAATCATGACTCTGACCATTGAAAGCTTATTTATTTTGATCACATGCATTTCTCTGTGGTTTATGTCCTAATAACTGTGAATACTTTAGTGGAAAACATCAGTTGTTTCCAACAGCTAATTGAAGTGGGAAATTCAGATAGACAAGCCCATTTTATTATTTCGTTTGAACAAGAAATAGTAGATTGGCTCTTGGTCCATATTCAACATGCTACTGGTATTTGCTCTAGGATGCCCTATGTCTATTATTCCTTTATTACTCTTCCTCTGGAGACTGATTTCAAAGTAAGACAAGACATGCCCAGGTGATTCTGCTCACCTGAGTGTGTCCCTGACAGTTTTTACTTCATAGTCTAACTATGTAACATGATGTAGTCCATACCATTGAATGCCAATATTTTTTAAAATTATTTTTATTTTTGGGGTTTTTTAAAAATAAAAATAATTGCTTGGGCCACAAGTAACATAGGAATGTGAATGCAATATCTGATTCAATTTGTTATCTAGATTTGTGGAGCTATTTGAAAATGTAAAAATACATAATGTCTGGCTAAATCAGGCTGAATTCCGATATTCTGTGCTATCAGAATGCTGCACTTGAGACTAGTGAAAAGGAAAGGAGAGCAGCAAGGTTAGAGAGGGCAAGTTAGAAAGCTCTGACTTGGAAAAGTAATTCAATCTTCTCACCTGGAGAGTCACTGTTAAGTACAGGCCATGAATTGCACTGTTGTAGTTCTGAATGGCATTTAAGAACTGCAGTGAGCTGTTGTACCCAACCAAACACCATGAAGGGGAATGGAGGTCAGTGTATGTGCTTGGGTGCCTTTTGAATTTGTCACTTTAAAGTGTACATTCTCTGAATGCTGCTGCATGCATGCTCCCAAGCAAAAGCATTCAGTGAGAATTGGAGGGCTCAATGCTAACACATTTATTCCCCTATGTTATGTTTCATTGCCCTTTGCTGGAATCTTGACCAAAATGTACTGCCTCTTCTCCCACGGCAGTGGTTGGCCTTTGAGCCCCCAGGAGGAAGGCCATGGCTATTGAAATTTGAGCACGCTGTCTAATAGCACAGCATAACCCCATCATAAATTATCTGTCCTGGAGGTTGTTAGTGCCAGCCTCTACCACTGTTCTTGTGCTCTATTATTACTAGAGTGCTGTTTGTTTGGGAAGGTTTCTTCTCTTACTCTCCAAAAAAACCCTAAGTGTTCAGTATTTAAATTCTTACTTCATTAGGTAACTAAGCCATTAAAGTCTGAGACAAATATCATAAAACAATTTTGAGGGCTAGTGTGAAGAAATGGAAATGTGTTCACAGCCACAGAAAATAAGCTAATTATATGAGGACTTTATACACCCACAGACATACATGTGTGCACAAACCCAGACATATATATGTACCCATGCTGGTGGCTAATTATGTTGTAGATCATTTAATAAACTCAACTCTTTTGGATCCTTCTCTTCTTCTGGGTTGCAGTGTCCATATAGGAATATCTGATGTGAAGTTTCCTAATCCAAAGTGAAGAGAGAAACCCTTTTAGTTTGTCATTACATGTACCTAGGAATATTTCTGTTATATGATTCTCATCAGTATTTCAAATAACAAGATATTTTTAATTAAAAAGAAAAAGGTTTATAGCATCTTTTCTCCCATAGTTTTCTTACTGCCTGCAGAACAGCACTGGTTGCAGTGGAAAATACCCTTGCTTTCCTTTAAAATTAATAGTTCTATTTGTAACTGATTATTAGTAGTGTTACGTGCAAGAAACAGGAAGCAAGGATCGTGTTATGTGTGGGCATCATGGATAATCCCAAAGAACAATACTGCAGGAAAATTGGAGTACACTTGAGGCTAAAGCAGAATAATCTCCTAATGGGGGTATTTGCTGCTGAAGACAAGTGGCTCTCCTGGTGATGATATAATTAAGAGCTTTTTGTAATAACCAACCCTGCCAAGTATACACTTAGTGAAACTACTGGCCTTTACACAAAAGACACTTCGATGTCTGTGTAAGTAGTTGCCACCATTACTCGACTTGTTTCATGGTGTTGTGCGGGTAACCAGTTTGCAGCTCAGTCAGTGCTGCTTTTCAGCCATGCCTTGAACACTCAGTCACAAGTAACAGGCAACAGGACAGATTTGGCATAGTAGATGTTTAAATAGATTTTTCTTAGGAGAGAATTCTGTTCCAGCAGAGCAAAGATTAATTTGCATTTACCTCACTGAAAGTGCGGGTACTTACTGTGAAAGCGGTGGGTGACATAACCACCTGGTGGGGCTTGTTTTTTCAACGTGTAAATAATTTGGTTTTGGAATAAGACGTTCCAATACTGACACTGCAGCCTGAAGCAAGAACTGAAAGAGCCAATATAAACCTGGGCTCAAAGAGATGTGGGTTGTTTTAGTTTTATTGTGATTTCATCACATACAGTATAATCAGTTGCTATCGTTAGTGTCCAAAGTTCCTAAACTGTTTAAGAGCGGATCCTGACTTGTGTGAGTTACTTTATAGCATGTTTAGGAACTTCCTGAGCAGTTCTTGGCATTTTCTTTCTCAGTGAACTAAACCATAATACTGTTTACTTGCATTTCAGCCACAGTAAGGAAACTTTCTGACTAATCTTGGAATAAATGAATTTAGACCATTCCTGTAAATGGATTCATGTTTTGTTTGAGAATATTTTCCAGTGATTTTTACACATCATTGAAAATCCCTCTGTAGTTTTAGAAAGAAACTGCAAATGTGTACTAAACTTTCAAGCAAATGCCTCCTTGAAATAGTGAATAAATTAATATAGAAAATAAATTAAAGTACTTAAAACTTTAAATTTCCATCTGTGTTATGGTGAGATCTGTGTGTTAACAGCCTTGTCTCATGGTTCTTCATTGCAGACTTGCAGTCCTGACCTAGTTTTGTTTTGCCTCACGGAAGTTTATTCACTATTTTTGTCAACTGTAGCAAGCAAACAGTTACACAGAAATGTTGGCTTTTGTAGATAATTGCTTGCTCCCCAGCTGATCTTTCCTCTAGCAACCCATCTCCCCTTGTTGTATCAAAATTATTGTTTTCCAGCACTTCCTTATTTATCTGGATATATGAATGTGGTGCTGTGTGGGCAACCTCTAATAGTATTCTAGTTTGGATGTGGTCAGCATCCTTGCTACTGCTTTGAGCTGGCTTGGAGAGAGGGAGGTAAAGATGAAGGGGAGCAGGACGGGGCAGGTGGAAGGTTGGGGCGAATGCCACATATTTCTGCAGCTATTCTCAAGGAGAGACAGAATAGCATGATAAATTTCCAAAAGCTTTGTTCAAAGTACAGCAGAGCTCCTGTTTGAAATATATTCAAAGCTAAATTCTCCTGCCCCTCCAGCGAACTTGCTTTGTGTAGCAGTGTGTGTTTTGACTGTGCAATAGAAAAGCTTCAAGCGATGCAAATAATGGCCTTCTGAAACCTGGGTAGAAATAAACTGGGCACGCTCTAGAAATGTAAATGTCACTAGAATCTCAAGTCGGTTTAAGAAACTGCTTTGAAAATTCACAGATTTGCTCTCACTTAGCCAGGCCTTCTGTTGGGGAAGCTATGGCAAAGGAAGAGATTTTCACTTTAGCAAAACAGTCTCCATTTCTTTGAAAACAGAATTAAACACAAATCTGTCAGTTCTTCACCCAGCCCTGATGCCAGTCTGTTGAACTATGCCCGTCAGTGGCCTGGTGCCTTTACCCTTCTAGTACAGAGCTGCTGTCATCTTGGAGGAATTGCTGATGCTTCACTTTGTGGGATTTAAAAATAGTAACCAGGGAAAGGAGGGAAATGCTCTTGAAGTTGCAATAGGGTAATTTTCTGACTGTCATTTTTCTTTATCACCCCACCATCTATTAATTATTCCAAGACCTTTAGTCCCAACTGAAACCTTACTAATGTTACAGCCCTTAGACTACAGCAACAACAGCAAACTGCATGGTTCACAGGAGAGTGTGACTGCAAAGCCTGATGCCCTTGATTTTTCCAAAAGGGGAACTCTTTACTGGTTGCTATTATATTAGACTAAGATTTTTACAGGACCAGAGCAATGTGCATTTTGCTTTATTCTTATCAGGAGAAGATATATAAATGTTAAATTGCAAAGCAAATTGTCCAAGAATACAAAGGCTATGTCTGAGCTATGAGCTGAAATAGCTGTTCCTCCTCCCTCCCACTCAGCTTCTGAACCAGTTGCTTCTCAGTTGTTCATGACTTCACCTAACAGTCAGGTTTATTTCTTCCTTCGAATGAAAACTCTCAAAAGATTTTGATTTATACCAAGAACGACATAAATATCATCCTGGACAAAGTTCAGTTCATTTCTCCTGTGGCATCCACTTCTGGAATGATAGTTCGTTAAGGGACTTAAAGGAGAGGATTAGTCCAATATAATAAAATCTCCCTCTATCCCACCTCCAGAGCTATGCAATTCTACTTCAGGAGCCTTTAACTGCAAGGATTACTTAATTTCAGATTAATAAAATGGAGGAACTATGTGTTTGTAGATGGGTGTTGCATTTAGTGTCACACAAAAAAATCTAGGCAATCCATATACTCTGACACTTTCTGGTGTTAGCAGCCACCCTGTTTGCATGTGAACCCTGAATTTAAATTAAACCAGTCATTAAAATCCTTAATTTACCTTGTCCTGACAGCTTGCTTCCATGGCTGTTATACATAATGCCAAAACAGGTGTAAAGTAAATCTTAGCTACTAATGTGTGGTTTTTTCAGAGTCAATGAAATCTGGTGCTACAGTTTCTCCAAATGCTGCTGTAAATTTTATTAAAATGGAAATCCAGACACAGTAAGTTTATCTCCAACTATAAAGTATTTTCTTTGTCATGTACTGCAGCATTATAAAGAGACAACTGAGCTATGGAAAGAATTATGTCACATCTTGATAGGAAAAATCCTAGAAGGCTTTGAAAACAATAAAAATGTTATAAAACTGTATTATAGTGTGCATAATAAATTACAAGCTATTTTTAAATTTGATGCTTTCTGGTGGATTAACAGCAGTACTGTAGTTCTATTGAGATTACCACTAATTCTAGTAATATGTCTCTGGGGGAAAATGAAATGAGGACTGTTACCCACCTGAGGATGACTAGAACAATTTTCTTTCCAAAATGTTTTATATTTAAAATATGTGTCTCTATGCTTATTTTTTCCTGTACTGGATGTTGACATGCAACATTGCTTCTTGTACTTTTGGTGCAAAAGAAACAGGTTATGTGACTTGCAAACACTGATGATATGTTCTCAATAATAAGAACTGACGTTGAAAAATGAGATGCTGATAAATCATCTTCAAAATATAGGGGCAGGAAAGGTCTTTACTTGTCATGCACATAAATTTTAAAAATCTGCACTATGAACACATTTCACTGAGATGTTCTCACATTGGTTGGATCCAAGTTCTGATTCCTTTGCTCCTGAGATTTAGGCTGTAACTATAGAGCAATATTAATAAACTTCTCCTGGAGATGTGCAACTTGCTTCCAGTGAAAACTCTGCAAATTGAATTATTTCTGAAAAACCTAGTATTTTACACCAAAGGCCACTGTGTCCATAAAGTCTCTTACTGGCTTGGAGTGATCTATGGCAGGATTGCACTGCTCAAAAAAAAGGGTTCCTTAAAAACAGTCAGACTACCAAATCTTAGTGTTTTGTCACTATAGTGGATGTATGAATCTTCAACTTTCAGTCTGGGGAAGCTGTTAAGAGAGGGCTTCATGACTTTTTGAAAATTCAGAAACAACTTCGAGGAAAACATCAAGGTCACCAGAAGTCATGAAATATCAAAATTACCAAATGCATCACTTTTGTAATTGTCCAAGGACTACTGTAGGGACTTTATTTGGACTGTTAAATGGACTTTGAGTCCTTCTGTTTCTTACATTATTGGGACTCTTAAAATAATGGGGAGGCTTCAGGTTGTTTGGGTTTTTCTCTTCTCAAAGTTAGCACAGCAATGACATACATTCTTTCTCCAGTTTCTAACTGAGAAAGAATACAATGACAGATGACTTAGGTTGTATCCTGTTCATTGGCAGAGTGGGGGGATTCAGAATCCAGTATTAACTAGACCAGAGTGCCACAGGACAGGATCTTCCTTTCTTTGCTGCTAGCACCTGTCAGGGAAAGGTTGTGCCTTGTACTGTAGGTCTAGAAGTGGCTGCTTTTGTGAGAGTTGGTTTCTCAGGCGTGGGAGTCCTGGATGGTTCTGGAAGTTAGAAAACTTTACAGTGGTACACGACAGGGTTGCCAGTAATGGCAGGAGATGGAATTTGTGCCTCTGAATTCTGCGATATAAAAACAGTATTAAATAAGAAACCTAAGCATTCAAAATTTAAAATGCCAATGGGATTACCTCTGCAGTCCTAATTATTTTTAATTATTTATTATTTAATATCTTAATTATTGGTAAAATTATCTTCTAAACATAGTTTGAGATTACATGATTAATAACTTGTTCTAATGCTTCTGACTTGTTTATGTTTATGGGCTGGCCAGATGCAGGTGGAGAGCAGCTATTTAATATTCTATTTGCTCCACCATGCCCCAGTGTGGCTCTGTGCCACATGTTACTTCATGACAGTGAAAGCACTTTCTGAAGACAGGTTGCCTAATTTCCTAATGGACACTCTTATGCCATTCACCATAATATGAATCCACATTAAAAATTATGTTTTTATGGGAAAGAACGTTTCATAATGAAACATAATGTTTCCTTGTGTTTTATAGGAAAGAAAGTGAGTCACAGGAAAAGAATTAAAGTGTCCTTTTATGCTGCTGTCCAGTATAGGGTGCCTAAGATTTTTTTTCTGTTCAGAGCACTCAGCATTATGTATCAATTAATATGATCAAAGTGTAACTCCTATTTACCTTCAATTGCAGCTGCAAATACCCAGTGCATTGGTAAATAAGCCCTTATGGTTTCAAATTCCGAGTCCAGAAAATGAGGGAAAATAATACCAGTGCCTGGCTATTAAATCAAAGACCATTGCAGCGGATTTCTGTTAGAGACAAGTTCAGAATCCACCTCTTCAAAGCTTTCAATTATTTAAATCATCAGACTTCTGCAGCTTTTCCGTAAAACCATTTCCCATGCACTGTATCATTTTTTTCCAGTAAATGAAGCAGTGATCCTGTAGGAAACAGCATATTCATGTAATGCTGATCAAAACTCATCTTTTGCAAGTTTCGTCTTTTGAACTAGAAAAGGGAGGACAAATGGAAAAAAAAACCCCAAACCTCACTCCTCAGTCCAATTAAAAAAAACCTCAAGCAAACCTAAAACCAAACAACAACCTACAACCCCAAAACTTCCTTTAGGGAAAGAATGGTGTGATCAAGCAATTCAACAATTCTGAGATCTGTATGCTCAGGCCGAATTCCTGTATTTCTTTAGTCAAAGCTGCAACTTCTAATTTCAAGGTTGCTGACTGTTCCCACAAGGCAATATTCACAAGTTCTTTAATTTATTAAAAACCTTAAGATTGCCTTATAACTGCATCTTTTTATCTTCTAGTTCACTATTACACAGCAATGTAGGAAACTGTTGAAGGCAAGACTGTTGTCAGCCAAAAACTTGAAAAATTGTTGATTAAAAGCATTGCATGGCATAGATTTTGTTAAAAATTTCTATGAGAGCTGACAGATGTTTCAGAAGATATAGAAGTGTTTTCCTTGAGCTTGTATGTTAATAGTTTGAGATGGACTCTTCAAAGTATAGCAATGCTTTGCTACTGGCAACTTTCATGGGTGAAAATAACTTCAATAACAAGGTATTTTCTTCACTTTATGTCCAGTGGAGCAAAGTCTGTTGGCATTAGGGCACAGCATGATGGCTGGTTGGTGCCTCTGAGGGCTCCAAGGAGAGTGTGCATTTAACAGGGCAGTAGGGTAGCAGTTTATTTGGATTCAGGAGGAGTAAAGATCATGATTCCAGATCTGTAAGCAGCTTTTGATGTTTCTCATGCTGTGGCCAGGCAAGACATTAAATTTGCCAAGAACAGAATTTCATGGAGAGAATCTTAATGGAAGGAGTAGAGTTGGATTTCAGTACAGTTTGAGTGGTTTCATAACTCAGGAATCAAGTACAAAATGAGGTTTAAAAACAGGAATAGGTGTTTTTCGTGGCTTTCTGACCATCTTCTGTAAAACTCCCCCTACGACACTTCTGCTACCAAGAAAATTTTGCTCACTTTTGTGGTTGCACAAATCAATTTTTTTTCTGCATGTCTAAACATTGTGGCCATAACTGAACAAAATATACCGAAGACAGGAAAAAAGAAAATCTGTGAAAACCTCTTTTTATTCCTAGAATTACGGCAATCATGTTAAAGATACATTTATAGCATGCTAAAATAATGTTAATTAATATCATTTCATGAAACAAGATCACCAGTTACACTCGGTGCTAGTTTACAACCTGTTTTGTGATGGTGTGAGCAGGATGCTGCTGAACAAGGTCGCTCAGATGTGACACTGCTGGGGTTGAGACCCTCTAGATGTTACTTGAGAGTGGTGTAAAAAAATCCACCCTACCCTCCCCTGCCCTACACCAAAATTAATTCACTCCTGAATTAAATACATTTGTCTTCTCTGCTGTGCTTTTAATGTTTTCCTTTCAAGTGCAAAGAAACATTAGATAAATCCTTGGGAAGAGAGAGGAAGAGGTTTGGTTGGTTTTTTTTAAAAAAAACCCCAAACAGTTTGGACAATGACAGAGCTTAGCCCACAAAAACAGTAGCTGGCTGGATCTTTGGAGAAAGGAGGCAGAGTATGTCTCTGCTTCTTTAGTTCAGGAGAAGGCATTATCCTAAGCTGAAATGCTGCTTTTAAATTTTATTCCAATTTAAGGCCTTCAATGCCATGATTGAAGTTGTCACTGGTTCCTTTTCCTAAGCTCCTTTTATGTGCACAGCTGTATTCTCCAGGATAAAATCTCATTAGAGGATAAACTGACATGGCCATATCTCAGTGTGAAACAGTGTCAGTGTTTTTGTGATGTTAGTTATATCTCATAAAAATAGTGGCAGTGTAAAGCATTGATAATAGAGCAAAGAATGTAAAAACTTTATAGTGGAGAAACCAAATACATCCTTGACTGAAGAATGTACAATACCTATCAACCAACCTTATTCTCTGTTCAGCAAAGTTACCTGCAAATTACAGTGCATTTTCAAACACAACATTTAGCTTTTGAACGCCCTTCAGAATATTACTGGTGGGTTTTCTTCTGGAGACTGCAGCAAGTTATACATTTGTTTATCATACTATTTTTATACAGGCAAAACATCTGGTGGCATAAGCAGACACAGCACTCTTCAGAGTTGCTTAGTCTGTTTTAATTAGAGGAAAGCTGTCTGGGACAGACACTCTTCTTCTCTAAGCATGTGGGGTTTTTTGGTTTTGTTTTGTTTGGTTTTTTTTTCCTGCTTTAAAAAAAAATCCATTGTTTCTGTTAAAACACATTTAATTAAAAAAAATAAATTACAAATAACAGATGACATACACTTTTTCATTAATATAAAAAACCCCCAACAATCTGTAGTTCAGTGTAAAATAATCACTGCTTAATAACCATCTTTGGAAACAGAAACCTGAAGCTCTCAGGTGAGAATGCATTGAAAATAAAATGTCAACAGTCTGAAAAGATTATTGATTTGCAGGGTTTGCTTTTTTCTGCTTCCAGGAACTTCTACAGACCTTTGTGCTTTAATCTCTGAATACTCATGCATTGTTGGGTGTGGCCAACACTTGATTTTATAGGGGTTTTTTTTGTTGTTCTTTTTATTTTTAAAGACTGTTTAGTTGAAAGAAAGTTGTGAGGCCTTGATGTGTTTGTGTGTGGGCATTAGAAAGGGGTTGGGGGGAACACCAGCACATGCAAGGTCTGCAAGTGCTCTGTGGCTGTGCTCAATTGTTACCATGACACTGAATAATAGTGAGGTGTTGAGCTGAATTTCTAATAGCAGTGATGGTGCCGAGCAATCCTTGTCTCCTGCCAGTGAAACATGCAGAAGTATTCCAAGACTAAACCTTTTTTTTTAATGGATTTGGGTGTCCTGCAGCTGAATAAGGTACAGATGAATTGTGCTGAGAAGGAAGCGGGGCAGGGCAATATACCCTGGCTCTTTCAGTAACATGCACATGGCAAGCTTGCTTTAAGCTGTAAGGATATTCTGAAAAGTAACAGTAGAATTCAGGCTGTAACAAGCCCCACCTGTTCTCCTTAGCTTCTGCACTACAGAATGTAGCACAGGTTCACCTCTAAAATGAAGCACTCAGGCTTGATTAAGCCCTTTTTCTCACCTGGAAAATCAGCATCATTAAGAGTTTTAAATTAAAATTCCATGGAGCATTTGGATAACCTGGTAAGATTTCCTGTTCAAATCATAACCCACTGGTTTTTTTTATCATGTCATCCTCTACCTCTGCCATGGCATTGAGATGCTGGGTACCTTAAATTGCTTACTTATAGTGGTGAGTTACATGAGGTAAGGAAAACTTGATACAGAAGGCTGGGAAGATGAGATCTCTGGATAACAGTAGAGTGGATCTCTTACTCTGCCCCTGACTCAGATTGCACCTGAAGGATGAAAAATGCCACCTTGTGTCACCCTTGTCTGATAAAGCTTCGTAGTGGCAGCAAGTGTAAGAACAGGTTCTTCCTTTCTGGCACATTTTCACTTCATGAACCAGTGTCTGATTTCAATGATTGGTGAGACGATAGCTTTCAGACTTTCTCTAAGCATGCACTTTTAAAATACAGATGTGGGACTAATAAATTAACTTACTGTTTAAGTCTGTTACCTATCTGTGAGACTCTGGCTTTGAAGTTCTTACCATAGGTGAAAGTGCAGCTTCATCAGTGACACGGTGTCCAGCCACCAAACAAACCAAACGAGGGCTGCTGATGGCACAGCCTGCCCAGCAGAACCACCCACGCTGGCACTACAGACTCCTGCTTGGATGCTGGGATTGCGTAGCTGTATTAATCTCTGCAAATTAAGGCTTAAACAGACTTCTCCACAAAGGATTGATTTCTTAGGACAGAATTAGCTTTTAAGACATAGAATTGAAAAGGGCTGCTGCCCACACAACCGTATTTCCCCCAAGGTTATGATGCTGTAGGAATGTTTCGGAAGGGTTTGGACTAGATGGAAAACATGTGAGATCTTTGTCCTCAGAACTAAAGGTCTTTGTCCTCAGAACTAGAAGTAGTGACTTTGTGTGGCCTGTCACAATGACTCAGACTTGAAAGGCAGACTCATACTGTCTTTGACATCCCTACCAGGCAACAACAACCGTGTTAATTTTGGATGGAAAGTTGCAGGCGTGACTGAAATTTATGTGAGCTATGTTTGGCTTAAAGCTGATTTCAAGAGTATCATAAGTTCAGGTAAAGCACTTCATGAGACTCATAGAATGGTGTGCTTACAATGGCTCTTTGCTTTTATCATTTGGTGGATGCCTTTCCTCGTGTAGTTTCTCTGAGGTAAAATTAGCTCAGCCTAAGGCTGGACTTTCTGTTGCTCTTTGTGGTGATCTCAGCTCGAGTCACACCTTCAGTTTTGTCCCAAGGAGAAAATAAAGTGAAATCTCATATCCCTCCTGAAAGAAAGAGGGAAGGATGGCTGTTGCTGATGTCTAGTAATGATGAAACATTTTTATGATAAATAACTGTTTACAAAAAGTCTAGAAGTTAAAGTTCACCACATTTTGTGTGATGTGATGTTTAGAACCAAAGCATGTCAGAGATGCTTAAAACAAGACAACTACCCATGCCTCTGACTTTCCTTAAGGAATATAATTCACTGGAAATCCTTCAATGCTTTGGACATGTTGAAATAGCTGACCTTTTCAGGACAGTTTCTCTTCAAGTCTCATTCCTTTTATTCCTTACAGAGCTGGTAAGGTGGAGGGTAGGAAGGGGGTGGAATATTTTTCATTTGCCTCAGATGAAAACTTCTTTCATGCCCATTACACAGGTGAAAGGAATAATTTCAGTCCGAGGAAAACTAGATTCTTGACTGCTGGAGACAAAAATAGACAATTATTTTTTATTCAGGAAAGAATGAATTATTTGTTTATCTTATTCAATAACAAACAGAGCTTTGTTACAGAGCTCTTTATGAATAACTAGTACTTAAAGAGACAAACTGCTGTCCAGAATGATCTAACACTGGTTGGTGGTAGCCTCTTAAAAAAAAGGCTGTAAGTCCCTCCTTTACCACCTTCTTCCACTAACTTGTGATTTAGATATTTCCTTATGCTAGTCAACACAGAAACTTCACTAAGTTCTTTTTCATTAGTCTCCCCAACAACACTACAATTTTCAGCTCAAGAGCTTTGGGTTGTGGCTGAAGTGAATTTCCAGTGGTGAGAGGTGCTGAGGAGTTTGCAGGACCTGTGTAAGACTACAGCACTCTGGATGCTGATGCAAAGGCCAAACACACATTGGCATCCTCTCTGGAAATGCACAGGAAGGCAACCAAGGAGTGTGAGCCAGACAAATCCCCCTAGGCCCTTTCTGTTCTGCTCTCAGGGAGGATTTGCCCCTGCATACAAATGAGGACATCTAGTTCCTTTAGTTTCAACCTACTTACTGTCTTGAGGGATTGCACCTGGATAGGAGAGGCTTGCCAGGCAGGCAACAGTACTGGTTGTTAAATGTGCAGCACAGCACTAATCCCTTCTGGCTCCCATACATTGAGGGACTCGGTGGTAAATGATTTCATAGCATGAACTGGAGGGTATTGCCTGCATGTTAACTGGTATCCTGAGTGGCTGCAGGGAGGATGAAGACATCCACTACAAGGAATTTATTAAGGGAGAGGGAGAGCTTTTGGTACTAAAGCAGCAGGAGTGAAGCAATGTGGCACAAAAGGAATACAGGGAAGGTGCCAAGTACAGAAAACGCAAAGGGTTCCAAGAGGTAGTAATGAGAAGTACTGAGAAAGTGTAAAAAGGGGAGAAAGAGACTGCAGGAGAAGTGACAAATATGAAGTAAAACCTTTGTGATATATTGAGTATGTTATGTAAGTGAAGAATGTGAATTTGATGAGATTATGTAAAGTGAAAGATTTCCTCAAGAGCTGAATTTATTCATCTGCACTTTACCCCACTTTCTTAAGATAAGTCCAAAGAAAGTTCAGATACTTTTTTATGAGACTTGCACAAGCAAAAAACCTCACAAACCAACCCAAGCTTTCCACTCCCTGTGATGGATGCCAGCTCTTTACTCAAAAAGGCGTGCACAGCACAATGCAAACACCTCTGGTGGGATATTTGGGCTGGTTGCTGATAATGATTATTTCTCATAGGGCAGCAATTTAGACAAAGGGAAGCCTGCTGTACAGTGAAAAGGGCTGAACGTAAAACAATACTGCACTCTAACAAGCAGCGTAAGGATTTTTACAGCCCCAATAATAGAGAGAGTTTGGACTTTTCTGCCTGACTGTCAGCAACTGTCTCCTGAGAACGCTGAGAGAACTGCACGGGGATTAATTATAAACATACAGCTTGATCTGCAGGCATTGCAAAGCCTCTGCAAGGTACAGATTGCTGTTTGTACAGATAGTATTGCGCGAGAGGGTCCTGGAGCTTACGAAAATACACACTGGAGCCATGAATCAAACCCAGTCATGTGACGGAGGGGAGGTGCTGGGCTGGCTCCCAGCCAGTGGCAGGAGCTGATGGGTGGAACAAACGGGGCATAAAAAGACTAATGTGACTAACGGATCCTGGATGCGTGGTACCTTTATTTGGATCTACGGGAATGTAGGCTCTAGCAGTTCTGCAGCTCTACCAGCCTTTTGCCTGACACTGGAACTGCTGCTCACAAAGTAGAATCCTGCTGCTCTTTGGTAGGAAGGATAGAGAAAGAACATGGCCTGCATTTTGAAGGTAAATCTCTATCTGTTGCTTGAATGCATTGTTAGAGAGCCCCTCGCTGCTCAGAGGCATGGATTTGGTATGGTCCTATTGCATCTTCGTTGTGTTTCTGAATACTGGCTTTGTTTGGCAAATGAATATGGAGAGATTCTGCAATGTACAGCTGTGCTCTGCTTCCCTCAGCCATTCTTTCTCTCTTTCCCTGCATTGTCAGAACTGCGAGCTAGCGGGAAGAGAAGTGTGTACCGAATAATGGGAGGGGGGAGAGGGGCTCTGGTTTGTCTCAGCTGACTTTGTCTACTCTGAATTCCTTCAGGAGCAATAGCATTTGGGCAACAGACTTCCAGTACAAAGGACAAAACGGGCAACTTATTTTCTTTTCCTAACCATGCAGCATTTACTGCTCTTAAAGCAGCGGCTGCAGATGTCCACAGCTGTCCCGGTTGCTCCTTAAGCACACACTCCCCTTGCTGAGTCTGCTCCAGATCCACATGCTCCACACAATGATACTCAGCATTTAACCGCATTTTGTAATTAAGCAACCTATTTGACAGCGGGTTTTCCCCCTTCACGCCAGCAAATACAAGCATAAACTTACCGTGTGATGACATGCTTTCTCCAGCCTGCTTCCCTGACCGGGGTGAAAGTATTTGGAAGCCGCATGCCATGCAGATGGAGGGAGCATCCCTAGCACGGGGATTGAATGGGAGGGGAGGAGGCGGAAGTGCGGTCAGTCGAGAACAAGCAGCGTTTGTTTCCCTGCATCGCTGTCACTTGCAGGAGTCACTCTCCCGTGCCTGGCTGCAGAGGGATCTGTTTCAGATCCATTTGTTACCTGGTCTGTTTATCTGGTCTGTTTCAGATCCTGAAACAGGGCTGTTTGTTATCTGCCTTGCTGCTTTCTGTGCACACTTTGAGTATATTTGCACGGTGTTTCTTTTAGCAAATAAACCTGATCTGTGAATTCTTTGTTATTTGCAATCTGATATTCTAGCATAGAGTTGATTATCCCAAACTTTGGGATGGCCCGTGATAGCAGTTGCTTTCAGCGTATTAATGAAGTGGACAAATTGCAAAACTTTAAAACAGCTTGTGGATAATAAACGTTTAGGTGTCTCCGTGAATCCAATCCTTAGCACTACTTTTGGGCATTCAACTTTGAAAAAAACTTACTTTGCTGCACTCTTTTCTTCATTCATTTCTTCATTCATTCATTCTCAACTAGTGGGTCTGTGGTACATGAATGTTTTTTTACTTGTCTGTCTTGTGGGTTGTGGTAGCTTATATTAATACATATGGCAAGTCTGCTGCAAGTGCAGAAACTTCCCTGAACTAGCAGGTTTTGCTTGGAGCTGGAGGGTAACAAACTCCTTTAATCAGACAGCAGTAATGCAACTGAGAATTGTGATTTGAGATGAGGAGATGTGAGCTCTGTGAATGGAGCCTGGTTTCACAAAGATAAGCATGTGCACTCTGGTTTAAACACTGCCAAAATGACTTAGGTTGTATCTGCAAGTGCTCCAGAAGACAGAATTTCTTACTTTTTAAAAATTCTGTGGGCAGATCACATGTAAAATCTTTCCTTTGGCTGTAACACTTAAGTAAGAATCCTTTTACAAGGGAACTCCAGCGTCTCTTTCACCCAATAGTTGCCTCTGCAGTCTGGTGGCACAGCCTGCCACAAGCATGACTTAGAGTTTGAATTATAGTATGATAAACACCTTCTGTTTGTCCGGGCCTGGATCTCCATTTGGTTGTTATTCTGATGGTTAAATCAATAGATTAATTGGTATTCCTTGACAGACAGCCCCCTTCCAGCTTAATTCTTAATCTTGTTAATACAGGCAGGTGCAAGGATAAAAAGTGAAACAGATATGAGAAGATTAGCATTGCCATAAGGCAAGCTGGATTTTCTCAGACAAACATCCCACAGGAGTAATTTAAACGTCTAGCTCAAGATACGTACTTGTATATAAGTTTTTAATGTAATGTCTATAGCTACTTGTCAAGCTTTTTCCCTAACAAGGAAATTCAAAATAATATGTATATTTTGATATGACACTAGGCTAATTCCTTCCTGAGGATACAAACCTGTTAGCTACAGCCGCCTTCTTTCCATAGGGTTTGCCCTGAGCTTGTGGGGAAACAGAAAAAAACCCCAGAAATCTGTAGGTAGAGATTTGAAGTAGGTGGTGGCACAGTGGACGGGAAGCCAGAACAACTGTGTGTCCTTTCCACTTCATCCCTGAGTGTCTCTGTGACTCTGCCGTGTGGCTTGCCCTCCTCTGTTCCTAGATTTTTAACCCCCTGCCAAAGACGTTGAGACTTACTGAGTGTTGGAGTTTTGTATGAGTGAGAGTTTAATACAAATGAGATTGGATAGAGGCGTCTGTAAAGTGCAAAGAACAGAGGTGGCTGTTAATAATTAACTGGAGTTACTTAGAGTGATTAAGAGGACGCTAGAAGAGGTGTCTCACCTTTAGATGTGAAGATCTCCTTACACTATGACTACTGCATGAAATAATTGTGTGCAGCCTGTGCAAAACTGCTTGGCAAGGGGATTCTTCCTAAGGGTGCCTGCTGTCTCTTTGGTGGTTTTTGTGCACTCTTCCTAGGTAAGAGTGGTAGTGGTGGGGCTATTACTAATGTGGCTCCAGAAACTTTGTCTCCTAGTCAGTAGTAGGACATACTCAGTAAAACCAGTGAAATTATTATTTTGAGGAATTCTCTCATCTGTTAAAGAAAAACAGGGAAAGAGGGCAGGTTCTAAAGTGCATGATGTGTTTTTATTTTCTCTGTCATGACTTGAAAAATCATGGCAAATAGCTGAGTGAAGTGTAGGCATTTCTTGGAAGCAAACAGTTGATCTTATGCTTGTTACTATGGTAGCTGCATGTCACCTTGCCAGCTACTAGATTAGCAGTGATTACTACTTTTGTACTCACTCTTATCCCTAATGATACTGAAGTCCCAAAGTTCCTCTGTATCAGCCAGTGACTCTTAAAATGAGGACAGATTTTATTCAATAAGTTACTTCCAACTCCACTTCTTGCATAATTGAAAAATATTTCAAAATGTGTCATCTTACGATAAACACAACATGAATGATAGTGACACTCTGTAAAACCATGATATCCCCCAGTGAGGACAGGACCATGAGATTTTAAAGCAAATAGGACAGGTAACTTAGTTTGCACATGCTGCACTTTGCAGGAGATTGTGTCTTACCCAGTTTCCAAAGTCTTCTTTTTGAATGGAAGTTTTGAAGAAGATGATGGAGATGGATTATGTTGTCACCCCAGTACAATTTTAACTGTGTAGGCTTAATGTGGTAGAGCTTAATAAACAAAATCCGTGTGTGATGGGCCTGTACAGCAAGGACTAAGCATGAAATCTAGAAGGACATTTTCTTCTGGTTTGTGTGCTGTGTATTTACTATGCAGTGAACAACAGAGGTTTCATGTGCCGGGGGGCTGGATGTGACCTTCCACCAACAGAGGTCACAAACCTTCAGTGAAACTCTGTGGTCTGAATAGTATTTGCATAATGTGAGGCAACATTCTTATCATCACAGCTGATTGAGGGTCCTCTCAAAGTAAGCAGGTGTCCAACTAAAATCCATAGCTTCTTTAACATTTTTAAAATCTAATTTAAAGATTGAAAGAACTGTTTTGCAAAGTATAACTTACAGGTTTCAAACAAACAAAACCCTTCAGCACAGGCTTGTAACTGTCTTCTGCAGGATGCTGTCAAAGTTGGCCATACCTCTGTGTTCATCTACATGTTCTTTTACATGTTTCCTCTCCACTGTTAATTAAATTTGCAGGTTGCATTTTTCCCTTACTGCACATGGTGAACTGTTTTTGGCAGGAATTTTCTTTGAGAGTTTTTTCTGAGTGTTCAATGGCCTATGTCTGATTGGGGTCTTCAGACACTGCAGTAATACAGATAGCATTACTATCTACAGGCATATGCTCCATCTGCACTTTTGAGGCTAAAATAGCAAAGCTGATCTCATGACATTAAATTTTCTACCCTGGCAAGTAGCTGTTCAGAGGGGAGAGGCAGAAGGTCTGAAAGGTCTGATCCCAGTGTTTGGATGCTTGTAATCTTGGATATTTAGTTATGAATTTGATTTTTTTTCTTTTTTAACTTTTATGTACATGGCAAAGAGTGTAGATATTTCCTCCCAGGTTTCTATATCATCAAAAACACATTCTCTATTTCAGTCTGCTCTGTTGTGCAGGGTAGGCTGAGTATCACCAGAATTCCATTCTCTATTAGAGATTTGCAGAATGCAAGCACTTCCATAAAGTTGACTTCTATATCCTACTTGAATCAGGTCCAAGATAATTCACATTCTGCCTTGACTGTTAAATTGACTGCAGCAATGTTTATGCATGGCATCCATCCGTTTTCCTGTGCTGAGAATTGTACTTGGATCCTGTTTGATTCTCATGCTGTGCTCTTTCTTCTGACATGACAAGAGATGGAGAGACCCTTGGAAAAGGAACAAGGGTGATGTCCCCTCCATGTGGGAGAGGATGCTGCACTGATGGGTCATTTTCCCACATTTGCTGCAGGTTTGCTGTAACGTGAGCTCTCTCCTCAGCCTCTCTTAACTTGATCAACAGTTTTGTGGGCTGCAGCGATTCTCTTGTAACTGGAATCATTCCTAGGATTATGTGGTTGTATCTCTAGGGAGGGTCGGTGTAAATATGCAAAGGTGCCCCTTAGGAGGTGTGCATAAATGAGCTGGAAAGCAGCAGGTGGATGCAACAAGGAGTTAGAGAGAAGAATCAGGATTTCTGAGGTAGTAACCAGTTTTTTGTGGATCACTCCATCCTTATTTGTTATGGGTTAATGTTCCCATCTTTTTTCCCCCAACCAACAAAACTGGCAAGACTCCATTTTTAATTCGTTCCAGTGGTCCTTCCACATTGGACATTTCTATTTTAAATAAATTTCTTACAATTACTCTATTTCTAAGTAAAATACTTTTTTTTTCCCACTTGTTCTACATTGTTTACCTCCAAATTGCTCCAAAGCAAATGAAGCTGCATTAATGAACCTGCCAATGTGCAGGGCTAGGATTTTCCATATCACGGTCCAGTGGTGCTTAATTACCATGTAGGATTTTATAGACTGCAGTACATGGAATTTTGTAATGTGTTTTTTATTATGGTCACTTCTTGAAAATTTAAGGAAAATTAAATTCTGAGAAGTATAGAACCACTTTTCACTCTTGCTTGCAATGGCCTTAAACTAATCATACTTTAAGGATAATATATTAGCCCCCTCCCAGAAAGAGACTGCATCTAGTCAGTCTAGTCCTACAAGAGAATTTACTTGGTTGAATGAATTTGATTTTGATGCCCACGTGGCTAAACCAAGAAAACCTCCAGTGTAAGTGCACTTTGGTTGGTTTAAAACTGGAGCTTTATGTAGGACTTGGAGGTGTGAAAACTAAAACCACAAAACCAGCATGAATTTATGGAGTGTCTCATACATTGAAGTACTTATTTGACAAAACAGTAATGGGGAAAGGTTTTTGTTTTGCAGCTCATCTTTAAACAATGAAGCATGTGTCATCCAGATGTTTTAGGCTTGCCCCCTACCAGGGATACCCTGTCTTTTTGCACCATTTGAGCAGCCTGGTCTAAGGAAAGGTGTCCTTGCCCTAACTGATTTGGCCAAATTGCCCAATCAATTCTGTGATTCTGTGATTATCACAGGTATGGAATCACATGTTAAAGGGAATAGTCTCAAAATTCAGCCTCTTTGTAGACGTGTTTGTGAGCTTCAGTGGTTTTTATCTTGTTCATTTTTTTCAATTTCCATTTTGAAGTCCTGACTGCCAGATAACTTGGCATGTCAGAGTATGACATAAACCATGATAGGAAGCAGCAAATTCCTATACTTTGACATAACATATCGAAATTCCTTGAGATACAGGAGAGATGTGCTCTTACCTATTTCTAGTGAGATGGCAGCCAAAAGAAAAGCACACCTTGTTTTCTTGCCAAATATTCATTATTAATTTAAGGGAGTGTGAAATGCAGCTTAAAAGACCCCATATTTTAGGTTTTAATCACAACTATCACAACATCTGTGTGGTTAATTTAAAAAGGCAGAGCTTTTAGCATTTTGTCTGTTCCTTTGCCATGTTTCATTCCAGCAGTATCTATGTGCCTTCCAGAAGTGTAATACTGGACATGGTGATCTTTCCAGGATTTGTTCTCTCATCTTTTCCCAGGAAAGCAGTATCTGTGCAGCAGATTGACTTTTTTCTAAGAGGATTTTTTTTCTGTGTCTGTGGCTTAAAGAGGAAAAAAAAGTTTTCTGTGTATTTTTTAGGAAAGGAAAGGTCAAATACTTACACATGAAATGGAAAGTGAATTTCTTTATCTTCCTGGTGGCTAATGGATAAATATAATTTTTGGACCAATCTCCTCCCCAGAGCAGCTTCTACCATAATATAAAGAGCTGTTTTGTGCAAGAAAAAAATATTGATTCTAAATTTATTTTAGACTTTTAGCTTTACTTTCAGATTTTAAACAGATAATTTCTCTTGTGGTTGTTACCCATGACACTTTCCCAGTACTTTCTTCTGCCTATCAGCTGCTCTCCCTCCATATTTGGATTCATAGCGCAGAGGGTTGGAAGTGTGCACATACATAATGAGTGCTGGAGGTGTGTTTTATCTTACTAGTGATTGAGACCTCTGTGAGACCTCTGACCAGGAGCTAGGAAGAATCGATCTTTGTGGAGATCTGTAACCAAGGTGGGTAAAGGCAGCTCCATTTATTGGATAGATTCCCAATAAATAAGGCAAAATTCTGCCCTGGGCCTGTCATCTCTTAAAGCTGAGTGAGCAGTTGCCTTGCTGTTGTCAGCATCAAATACTCATACGGCATGAATTTGCTGTTGCTTTGGAGGAAAAGCTGCATCTGCTGCATTTTTTGTCGTGGTTCTTGTAAATAACCTGCGGACTGCTGAGATAAGAAAGGCCTCTGCTTTTCCTGTGGCTTCATTGGTTTCTGTGAAAGGGAACTATAAAAGGACAATGTATGACTGTAACATGTGTTGTGTTCCTGAATCTGTGGACAGAATAAATTATGGCTGGATGAGGTGAAAATTGCTGTGTGTCATCTCAGAAAATGTTAAATATTGAGCTGACTGTTCTCTGTACTTCCCCCTGCCCCTTCAGGAACATCCTGTGTTTATGCAAATATTGCCTTTACGTGGTTACATATCTACTTTTGATAGTAGTCTCCCAAGTTATATCGAGTAAGATATCCTTATACTGGTGCATTCATATGCTTTCTGGGAGCTGGACAGGTATAATATTTTTTTTTTAAAGTCAGTCAACTAGCTAAAATTATGTTATGAGAACAAAATTTGTATAATGGAATTTGTATTTAAAATAATGACAGTTTTTTTGGTTCTGATTATTTTAGCAGAAGCACCTGAAAAACATGACAGTTTTTGGTTTATGTATTTGAAAGTGGGTAAAATACCATGCTGGGTATTCTTTTTCATATTTCCTATTGAGAAGAACAAAGGCGAAGCAGGAACTGAACTGGAAGGGTTTAGGAGATGAGATCTTTTAAGTGATGCTGTTCGGGAGCAGTGGTTCCTATGATGTAAAGGCAGTCCCATTAAGCAGTTCTTGTTCACCTGCATAGCATGTGTGGTATTTAAAATTAGCATGGGAGCACTACACTTGCTAATAATGAAATGAAGCAGTAGTTTCTTATGAAAGAGATGTTATTCAGCAATTTGCATTAACAATAGGCAGAGGAGTGCTGGTCTAGGCAGGTAGGACAGCAGGTGTGGAGCGTTTGGAAGTAATCAGAAAAAACATGTTTATTTCATGGGAACAGCAATTTGTACAGAAGATATGTGGAATGAATTATTTATAGTTTCTGTCTCTTCTAACTATGTGTTCTTGCAGTGTTGGTTTGGTATAGGATTAGGTATCTCATGTCTCTTTCTTAAATTCTTTTCCTTAAAATTGTATATTATCTAATACTAGGAAAAGTTTGCCAGGTTTTTGGCAAAGAGAATGTCCCCCTGAGTATGTTACAACAAGTCTTTGTTCCATGAGGTGTGGTGATTTAATTCTAAATAGGAAAAGCTGGGACCTAAATACCAATTAATATTTTTCTTCTAAGTTTCACAACCTTTTGTTAGCCATCAGCTTTTAGTTTCCTCCAAATCTATTGTTTAGCCAGATTTAAACAAAATTATTTACTTGGAATGATGGGCTTACATTACATTTAAGAAATAACAATGTGTATCTGTTAACCCTTTAATACATAGAGGTGTTACTACTAACCCATTGAAGCCAGTAGAGTGCTGCTTGGTGTACTTTCAATAATTACTATTACATTATTTTACATTAGATTATAAAATTATGTGCTTGTGGTTTATGTATGTACTCCTCAAAATTCCTATGATCCAGCCTTTCTCCATAAGTGGAAATCACTTTATCTTTTAGATTAATTTTTTGTGTTTTGATGTCTTGTGTTCTGCTGTGGGATGCAGTTACACCAGAATAAAGTTCCTCTAAAATTTTGTTTATTTTGATTTTGCAGGAGACTAAATATTTTAATTCCAGGTTATATGTGTCCATAATGGGTTATGTGATTATTGAAATTCCTTACAGTTAACTTTTCTACCTCAGTCCTCTGAGCCATGTGGCTAAGTTATTTACAAGTTACTTTATGTCAGCTGATCTGTCGTAGTTTTCCTGTGTTTACATTCAACTCTGACAAGCTAGTCAGGTTAAAATCAGCTGTTAACAGAAGAGAGCTTTCTGTTAATGCTTCTTATGTGGAAACAAACAAAAAAAAATTTAAAAAATGGAATGGAGAATGAGACTGACTCATTCTGTGGGATCCTTGGGAGCTGTGGCAGGTGTAATGTGGGGAAAAAACTAGTGGAAGACACATCTTTAGTAACTGGGGAATGGAAGTTTTGCCAAAAGAAAAACTTTTGTAACTTTTTTCCATGTGATTACGGAGAGAATTTCAGACAGCTGTCTCTGTGTGTGTCTCTATTCCTTTTCTGTCTTTTTTTCATTTTCTCCCACGAGGTATAAAAATATTTTTACAGAAAAAATTAGTTTTACCCAACTAAATGTTTTTCTTGAGAAGGGCAGTGCGAAGAGAAAAGAATACTCCAAACCAGAGAGAAGAAATGGCACCTTTTGGGGACACTTCTTGAACAACATCCTTACTTTATTGTGCATGTTCTCTCAGCCAGTGTTAAGTTCTCTGTATCTGTTACAGGGACCTGGAAGTCTGTCTCTGCAGTTCACAACCCTTATTATGAAATGAAGTTTGTACTGTGTTTTTTACTTTGTGTTTGCTGCCACTTGCCTATTCATATTTCATTACACCAATTAAGGTATCGTAGTGGTTTTACCAGGTCACTTTAGGTGAAAATAGAGAACTAAGGACCTGGAAATGCCATTGAAGCTTCCCCCATTCTAACCACACTTCCTCTTGGGAATCCTAAATACGGAGACTCAGTTGCCTTGTCTGTAACTGCTGCCGTAACCACGAGAACAGACTGGGATCGCAGAGCCAAGTGTGTAATCCCAGAGTCAGTCAGTCAACACGTGTTCTCTGTCCCAGGGAGCAGCACATCTCACCCTCTCCTCCGCACTGCTCTGGTTCAGAGACTGGCACCTCTGCAAGCCACCTACAGCTGCCCACCTCCCCCTCTGTGCTGCAGCATAGCTGTTACATAAACAGCTTGATTGTTATTTTTAAGATGAATTTGTTTCCTGAGTATTGCAGGATTGCATTTGGCCCAGCTGAGGAGATGGTGCAAGTATGAGAGAGTAGCCTAGAAGGGGTCAGGAATATATATCCTTAAAATGTTTGTGGTTCTTTTACGCTTCCTATTTCTGCAGATCATATTTCTATCCCTGCGTCCTCCAGCCAAATTTTTTTTTAATTAAGAGAATGATTACCCATTATTGTGTCAGTCAGAGATCTTGGAGAAGCTATTCGAAGTCCACTCTACTTCAGTATGTTGCATAATGTGGCCAAACAAGACTAGACAAAATTTTCCCTTGTTGGAGCCTACAAGAGCAAGAGACAACAGTGACTGTGCTGTACGTGGTCTTTATTGAAAGGGTGATGCTTGTCTGACAAAAAATATTAAAATTGCTTGTGATCTTAGGCTGGATTCTGAAGACATTTTGTTTCCCTTGTTGTTTTACCAAATGCTATCGGTATTCCATGTTTGACCACTCGTCTAAAAGGCCATTTGTTAGTTCCTCTGCTATCTCCCGTGGGTGCTTGTGCTTTTGAGGCACATGAGATGAAGCTCAGTTAGCATTTTGTAAAAGCTTTACTTGCATAGTATTCTTTGCCTCTTGGTGAGGCTTGTAAAATGAGTGTTTCTGAAAATTCAGCTTTCAGTATTTGCTAAAACTGATGTTACACTTGGTGGCACTTACGAATTAACAAGAAGATTGACTGTGCTTTTTTCCCCACTGAAATCTTGCATGAGACATTATTACCACTCCCCATTCATGGATTCCAGGGGGAGAAGCTGACTTTGGTGTACTTGTTATGAATGCCAACTGTAAGAGCTGTTAGAACTCCTCTATTTTGCCTTTTACTTCAGATCCTCAGTTTCAAATCGGCCTGAGGCCATTGCAGTGAGGAACAATTGTACTGTGAAAAGCTCATCCCCCAAAAGGCAGATATCCTGCAGGTCACATATACTGTGGAAATGGATTATAACTTGTTTTTACCTTTAAAATCTGCAGGAAAACATTATCAGTGACACTGAAAAGAAAATGGGATTTGACAGTGTTGCTCCTTTTTAGTTTTTTTCTTTCTGCCACATCTTGCTCTTAAAGGGAAGTCCTAAGTCCCTCATGAATAAGGCCAGAGAGTTGAATTTCCTTCTGGGCCTCAAGACAAGGTACTGTGGCTTGTCAGGATTTTGCTAATGGCACCATTAAGCAACTTGTCTTTGTTAAGTGTCTTGTGAAGCATTGCATGAAAGTGCTCTAAAGCAATCTATGGAAAAATGTAATCTATTTATGGAAATAAACATTCTTGAAAGAAGGAAAATGGAAAACTCATCAGTATATTAGATAAAACTATGGGAAGTCTACTTGGAGGGTATCTGTGTGGAACTAAAATAAAACAAAAACCTGAACATTCAATTGATTTAAAAAATATTTACTGGGAGGAAACATATTTATTTTCTTGTGCCAAATGAAAATGAGTTTTGAAGTTGTTGTTCAGTCTCCAAGGTCTATGTCTCTAGCAGCCTGAGATGTGTGATGACTAGTCATATATTTCTTCAGTCAGTGAAGTGTTCTGTATACAACTGTGCAGTTTATGAATCGTTAGTTTTATTGTTTATCAGTATTTTATTACTAACTACAAAAAAAATTGCTCTTTTCATAGGATCATAGAATCGTTTGGGTTGGAAGGGACCTTTAAAGGTTATCTCATTGCTTGGACCAGAAATGTTATGGCAACATTGATCTAATGTTTCCCTTTAGTGGGCACAGGATTGTTGTGGTTCAAAATAGTGATTAATCATTTTATATAAAGGAGTTATGCTTTGTTTTTCAAATTAGCACTTGTGACCTTTCAACCAAACAAAATGGGGAAAATTGCTTTACTTACATAGCGCTAGCATTGCTTTACTTCATCTTTCCTACCATCTGTAGTTGGAAAAAAAGTGACATTATGGGATCCGTATTGAATCATGGGTACGGTATTCCATGTGACTGGAAAGACTAAAGCTATTTTGCATACTTCTGTAACTACTAGACAGGCAGAGTACAGAGGAATGTAATTGTTAACCAACTCACTGTCTAGATGATGTTCTTTAATATGCCCTGGAGTAAAAAGTATAAATTATTTTTGTGCTTTAATAGGCTTGTTTCCTTTCAGGAATTTAAAAGTACTTATAAATTCAGTTAGAAAGGTATTAAAAACCTCAGAGAATGAATCAGGTTTTGCTGATCTTCTGTGAAAAGTTCCTTCCTAATACTCTATTTATGTGATTGCAGACTATGATAATAACTTAATTAATGTGATACATGTATAGTATTGTTATGTATCTGTAATATACTTACTTAATAATTTCAGTGGTTTTGTACTTTTATTAGGCATCTATTTGCCATGCAGTCCATGAGGAAAGGTAATGAAATATAATAAGGGTTGTATCCAAAGCTGTGGAAGGAAGTAATTAAACTTAATTGAAGTAATTTCTTTGAACTATAATAGCAGATGCAAGGGATTAATTCAAAGCAGATTAAGGCCAATGCATGCTTTGAATTGCCAGCCTGCAAATAGATAAGTATTACTGTTATTTAAATGAAGTTATATGAAAGTATCTTCTGAAACCTGAGTCAGGGAATCAGGTCTAAAAACAGACAGGTGGGTTAAGTTTTGATAAGGAATGTCACTTCTGTTCCCTAATTTATTGCACTCTGCCAGTCAGAAATGAGATCTTGGGAATGCTGTGTGCATCTCATCAAACAACTGCAATAGAACTGGGAGTTAGCCTGGGCTATCCCTGAAGGTGTTCTCTGAATGGCAGCTTAATCATCAGCTGTGACAAGCCCTCAGTTGGAAATTACATAAAAAACTGCTTTAATGATTTGGAAATAAAATTACTTTGTATTTAGAAATGTTACCTGAGAAGTTATAAATCTTATCCTATATTTGTACTGTAATATTCTAGTGGATTTCACAGTTGGTTTTACATTAGAAGCTTAAATCAGGCTTATTTGTACAATAAACAGGAAAACATGAGTTACTATTGCACAGGGGACTGAATGTGAAAGTTTAATTAAAAAAGCAGGTAAGATAAAGTTAGTTCTTACAACACATTTCTTTGCAGAACTGAAGTTTTGGTTTCTTACTCTTTAGAATTGGTAATTTCTTTCCACCTGCACAATGATTCTAAATAAAATAGGATGTCAGATATCTCAACTGACTAACTGATCTGTCAAACTCCTAAGTAGCTAGGTGTGAGTACAACCTTTTCTCCCCAGACCCACAGTGTGGGAAAAATAGAGGGGTGAGAGCTGTGAAAGACAATCATCCTTCTCTGAATTTGGCTGATGGGCTGCGTGTGGTGCTAGGAACTGAGCCAAAATCAGGGGCAGTCCCTGGCTGCATATGGATGGGGAGATAGGTTTTTCCAGCACTGAAGTGGGAAAATGAGATTAGCCATACACAGACTGGAAGATGTCAACCATTAGGAAGGAATAACAGAACTGTAGTCTGGGCTTTTTTTTTCCCCCTGTTTTAATCTTATTGTTGCTACTGAAGCACTAAACAAGTGTGGGCAACTACAGGAAGATTTACTGCAAAGCTGTGAGAGGGGCTGCACTCTGAATGTTTTCTTTGTGTTAATTTGTAGTTTAGACTATTGGTAATTCATGGCACAGGTGGGACTGGACGACAATATAAGCAAAATGCCATAGACAGCATCACCAGGGCTTCCAGAACTCTTTTTGTTGTGAGAGGAAAGAAAAGTTGGCTTCTCCATTCTGTGTTACAGCAGTGTTTGTTTTGTGTTGGTTGACAAAACACGAATCCAGATGTTTTGTTTTGCCTATTGTTCTGCAGAGACAAGCCTCGTTCCACGAACGCCAGGCGTGTGGTGTGCAGTGGGTGCCCCCCAGGCTGTGCCTGCCCAGGGCAGTGGGGCTGTGCTGGGGCTGCTGCCTCTCTGAAAGCCAACAGTGGATGGCACATGGGAAGGCACAATAAGTGAGGTGCCCGAAGGCATTTCTTGTAATGACAGCCTGTCATCTGGCTTAATTAAGGCCTCTCTTCAAAAGACAGGCTTTTAACATCTCTATGGATTTTTAGAGCTTGTCTCTGCCCTCATAAATGTAGGCACCCAGTGGAGATCAGGGCTTGCCCCTGTTCTTTTCCTGCCACAGGCCGAGAGTAATTCTGAAGTGTGGCAAAGCAAATAGAACAGACTTGTTGGATCAACTGCTGTGGAAGTCTGTCCGCTGCCCCCATTCCCTAGAACAAATTGCCGGCGTGTCTGTGTGTATGGGAAGTTGGGGGGTGTGTGCCTTCTTTTGATAGGAACTAAAATTAAAAGTGAAAAACCCCGAAGTCTGAGGTTTCTCCTTTGCAAAGGGTACTGGGAGGTAGATAACCACCCACTGATGTCCTAGTTAGAAAAGAAAAATCTTGTGAGTCTGAGGCAACTGGGTTTGCCTAGCCTGGAAAAGCAAAGACCTGGGGAGTAGCTTTTGGCAGAGTGCTACCTCCGGAAGAGTTAGCGGCGATGGAAGCAGGTTTTTCTCACAGGAGCATGGTGGGAAGAGTCATGAGCTGCAACAAGGAAAATTCCAACCGAATATAAGGAGAAAAAATACACAGCAAGACTGGAATATTACTGGCACAGGGGCCTGGCAAAAACAGCCTTGGAAATACTCTAAACTCAACACGACAAGGCCCTGAGCAATCTGATGTGACTTTGAAATTAGGTCTGCTTTAGGCAGGAGGTTTGACAAGGTGATCTCCAGAGGTCTCCTAGTCTTAATTATTCCTTAATTTTATGATTTTTTCAATGCTGCTGCTGCCATTCATAATGTTAATTGTAGTGTACCATATGTAGTGGGTTTATTGAAGCATGTCGAATAGCTGTGTTAACAGAATCATCCTCACCTGTGGGAAGGCCAAGAATTTTTGGTTCTTTCATTAGTCTTGCTGAGGGGGTATAGTGTTACCTCCAGAAGGTAAAAACATTGGCAGTTTAATTTACATGTAGAGGGGTAGATTGAAGAGCTGGAAACAGTGACCCCTCAGTCATAAGTATAGAAACCATTAGCTAATTGGCTTAGGACACAAATAAATTGCTGACTGGCTATCATGAGTGTGCATCCTTGATCTTTTTTTAAGGTCTCTACAATTAAGTGCAAACTTCTCCTGAAAGGAATTACAATTTGCAGTACTCTTGAGAGTGCTTGAAGGGTTGTATTTGGCAGAAAATTTTAATGTGACAGGGTTTTTTGTCCTAGAGCCTAAATTTAATTTGTTCATGCATAATGCAGTCAGTTGAGAATTTTCTGAAGTGGTGGAGTGTAACTCTTCTTTTTCTGCCTATATTCAATGAGACAGGAAAATCTAGCTAAACTTTTACGCCACTAGTAATTTGATGGTTTGTGAAAGACCTTCTCTTTTCAGCTTTTCTTTCTGCAGTTCACTACCTCATCCTGCCCAGTTTTTCCCAAAGGACCCTGTTTAAAACCTGTATTCAGGGTTATTAACTTTTTCACCAGCAAAGTTAAGCTTTATGTAATTATACAAGAGAGGCTACCTGCAAAGAGGTTTATAGCTTATTACTGGTATGAAAATTCTGTAGAGGGTTTTTTTGGTATTAGGGATAAGTGAGGGAATGCATGATACATATGCCTTTAATAGATATGAGTATGATAAACAGGATTGATTTATTCCAGCTGTCTGTTTCTGCTGAAATCCACACCTTTTCTTGTTTTTCAAGGGTTGTAGTGCAGGCACAGGAAACTTTGAGTTCTGCTTAAACCAAGCTGTGCATGACAAGACTGTTATTTGAATTTCACAACATTGTATTTACTGGAATGGTAGAATGTACAATGTTGTTCATGGACAATGCTGGATGTGCCCAAACAAAATCTTATAATCTTATGGGTTTCAGAGGAGTTAGAGAAATGCTTAGAAATGCTTTGCTTTGTTCTCATCTTATGTTTTTCTTGAGAATTATGATGCAAATATATTGTCAATTTTTTTTTTTTCTTCTCTTCGCCATTTGTTCACCACAGCTTAAAATCAACTATCTGCTAAAGTGCTTATTGGTAAAGTTGTAGAAGGTTTGTTGGAATCAAAGGTCAATCCACTGGTGTCTGAAAAACGAATTCATTCTAACATGATGGTCACAATTCTTTGCTTCAGTGCGGTTTTGGCTCTCCTGGAAGCAGCTCTCATTTGTCATCTGGAAAGGTTCAAATGACCATCCTCTGGCTAATATGCTGCCAAGTTTCATCTTTTTGAATTCAAGGCTAAACTTAGTCCAGGTTCTTAGTCAAACTGTGTTAATGGTGGGAGTTGTATGCTTTGCATCCTCTGATTCTGGAAGTAAATGACTTATTTTTGCTTTGGCACAAAGACAGAAAACAAACACACAAGTTCTAAAATTTTTACAAGCATCCCACAGCTGCAGAATAAATTTTCTTACAGTATTTTTGCAAACCCACTAACAGTGGCAAATATGCACAACTTAAAGTAGATTTCTGTTTGTAAAACTGGCCTACAATGTGTGTTTGCATGCATGTCCACATTCTAGTGGACAGATAATAAGGGCAAATGTCACTACAGACTTTGTCTCTCATATCCCCTGTCTTTCTCGGTGTAGTTTCTGGCTTCTCAGTGCTTTTTTCCGTTCCTAAATTTTTTTTTCTTAGAGGTTGTCTGATACAGATACAATATTTTTAATATTTTCTGAGTTAGACTGGAGGCCATAGGTGGATTACTACACTTGACTAGAATAAAGCTTCATTTTTAGCAGTTCAGGCCTTCATATTCAAGAGTAACAAAATACTCCAGATTTTTCAACTGAAAGGTCGGTGCTCCACCTTAGGGAAGCAGTAAATAAACACTACTTTCTGTCAGTTTGTTGGTTTAGTTGCTGTTCTGTGCTTAATGGATCTGATTTTTTTCTTCTGTGGCTGAAGGCAAAATCCCTTGTTACGTTCGCTTCTCTGGAGCAATAGTCAGAGATTTTCCTACTCTTTCTCCTCACCCCAAAACCGTTCAAAATATTCTTTTAGTACAGGATATAAACAAAAGGATAAATGAAACTGTTGCCTTTACTGACACCTAGATTGCACAAAACTGTTGTCTCCTGCAGCTCTCTCTGGTATTTTAAGGAATAATTACTAAAAAAATTTTGATAAAATAATAAGCGGAGACTGGACATAAGTCAGGATAATGTTCTGTCTTAAATCCTCTGGTTTGGTTTTCATCTAAGCAAACAATGGTTTGATTCTATTTGCCAGGTGGTTGTGTTATCTGCAAGTGTAACTTGGCTGTCAAGGACAGTATCTCAAAAGGGTCTTTTTGAATAACCTGCTCCTTTCTGAGCCATCTACTTAAATTTGGAATCTAGGAAAATAGAAGACTGCAGATAATTTATTTACCTTTTTATTTTCTAATGGAACAAGGTATTTTTTCAGTGCAAATGGTTTTAACAACAACCAAAACTTCTGATCAGCTACAATAATTTGAAGTTTTAGTCTCTTGGTTTGAATTCTTCTTGTCTAGGCTTTTGCATATTTCTAGGAACCTTGTGCAAGGTCAGCTCTGACTGTACTCAAATGGGATTAATTAGCCTGCTTTCTGTGAGACTTGACCTATACTGCCCAGAAGAAAGGATCTCACTTCTTTCTTAAGCTCTGCTTTTTAAAGGAGTGTCACAACAGACCAGTATAGTAACTTAAAAAAAAGATTAAAAAATTGTGCTCTGATGATTTATTCACAATTCTTGCTTCATCAGGATTGTCTTATAATGACTTTTCAGGGCAGATACATGAAGGATTCTTCAGTTTCAGTAATGAGACTACTGGTTGCCCTGACCTAGGGAATCGGGTTTGCTGTGTTTTAAGCATTTTTTTAGCCATTCAGGAATTTGAAGGCGCTTTATGTTATTTTGTTGCTTTTGAAGCAAACTATGTGCTCCAGAGGACAGGGTGAAAAAAAAAATTGAAATAGGAAAAGAGTAGGGAGGGAAATAGTGCTGGGACAGAGAAATACAGCAAGTATTTTGAGCAGTACTGAGTCACCCTACAGAGGTGTTGACAACAGGCTTGCATGCTTCTGTAAGTCAGAACACATTTCCGTGGTATAAAAGATGCAGCACAGAGCTCCTTAGGAATGAATATTATTGCTTTACATATTTTATTTGCTACCAATAACCAGATTTCTGGGTAGAGTGGCACAACTTCATTAACATCAGCAAGGGTTCACTGGAGTAAGAATGAACTGAATTCCTCAGAGCTTCTGCTCTTATTGAAGCTTCAAGGTAACAGCTAACGCTCTGCACAGCATTTCCAAGAAAAAAGGCATAGCTTTACTGCAGTCAGATGTAGTGACAAAGCTGTGTCCCAAGGTCAGGGTGGGTGGTGGCCATTTGCCAGGAAATGTATCAGTGGCTGCACCTGCATCTTTTATTTGGGGACATGACTGATGTTTGAATAATGAAGAATCAAATTATTACACGCAAATCATAATTTAACAAAACAAACTAAAAAGGTGCTTAATACTGCCTTACTTGATCAAGATTTCTTTTTTTCTGGTTAACTTTTTAAGCTGCTTGAAAGTGCTGGGATCTTGATTCTTTAACTATGTGCACCAGCTTGCTTTCTCATACTGAGTCCAAAGCACTGCTCACTTCTAAGGCATAAATACACTGTAGAAACAGAAGGTAAGCTCTGAAAATCTGCAAGTGAAACTAGCAAGTCTTAAGGTAGTTGCAAAAGGTCAAAGACAAATAAGAACCAGCCCCCTGTTTTAGAGGATCCTTCCAGGACCAAAGAAAGCAGGGGTTTTACTCCGGAAGTCTCCCAGCGCATGGTGCTCATGTGGTGTTTCTCTGCCCTGCTGTTCAGTTCTGCTGGGTATCCAAAGGAATGTCTTCTCTGCTGTCTTCTGTCTGAAGTCAGGATAGCCTATAAATTGTTAATACATTCATCATAAGTTCTGAAGTAGTTACTGCAGAGAGGACTGCTGCAATTTCAACTGCTGTGAAAATGTGTTTGTTTTGAGGGCTGCATAACTTGGAATAAATGTTTCATTAAATATGTTATGAATGATGTATTTAACAACTAGAGCAGGTCAATAATCTTCAGAATTAAATTTAGTGGGTTTTTATTAAAGGTTGCCTGTTTCAGTGGTGAATAGTTTAGTAAGCATGTGGTGCTATAAACAAATGCTTCATATGGTCTGTTATGAGTGCTTTATTAAATAGGTAGTCAATAGCTGCATTTACCAAATGATCTTAATTTATTGTATTTATTTTTTCCTAAGGGTTTCACAGTTCATTATAAATGATTTATTGAACATATGTAAAGCAGTTTAGTAAGCTATGTTCTGCCTCCTAAAATGAATGCATTGCTAATAGGGCTTGATATTGCTAACGCTTTGTAATTGTTTGAACAGTGTTTATAAGTTACTAAAACATCATCAGAAAACACAGGTTTGGTTTTTGGTTTTGGTTTTTTTTCAGTTCCTTAGAAGTCATTGTAGATGTTTAAAACATTTACAGTCAGTCTGTGATGTGGTGCTTTCTGTAGTTTACACTTAACTGGTACAAGCAGTTGTGGGGACTCATCCCATATACTTTAGTATTGTTTTCTTAGGCAGCAACAATGAATTCAACATTGCCCTTGGAAAAGATGACAGTAAAACCTACTTCATAGGAACCATCATCTAGGAAAACAAGGCATGTGGCACTGTGGCATTTTGAAAGTTATCCTGCCTTATATTCCAGCTAAAGATGGGTTCTTGATATATTTTAAGACTGACATTTGGAAGATGGATTGTTACCTTTCTGTGAGAATAATTTCCTTTCCTTCTTTTTTTTTTTTTTTTTTTTTTTTTTTTTTTTNTTTTTTTTTTTTTTTTGTATAGCATACCTTTCAGCAAAGAAAACAGTATTTCTGCTTTAGAGGCCAGAGCAGTCTTCAGTTAGAGAAAGAATAAATAGGGCATATTCTCATATTCAAGCTGATCTTCACTGTTGTGGATAATATTACTGCTAGTTGGGCTATGAACATCCAAAAGAGCTAGTTTGTCTGGCAGAGTAACATTGGTGAAGGAAACAAGAACCTGGAGCAGAAACAAAGCCAGAAACCCAAGGAGAAGGTGGGGCTGGGAGCTGCACGGTCTCTGCTTTGGGGCAAGGTCCTTATCCCATTCTAGCAGTAGTGTCTTTTTGTTTCCTTTTCCAGCAGTGTCATGAATTAACAGGTTTAATTATTACATTTCTTGGCTGACCCTCAAACTATTTTGAGCCTCAGCCAGTTGGTCTCATCACCTTGCCAGTGTGCCCTTATCTTGTGGAGGCTAAAGGAGTCTGATTACAGCTCTGTAAATGGGATTTTGTATGTGGGAGTGGCATCTGAAATAGAGCTTTTAAGCAGACTGTGGATGCAAAAAGTATTCTTGTTGATATCATAAAACCCACTAAAACCTTGTCTGAGGCAAGGATATGGCACTACAGAGCTGAGTATGGATATTTATAAGCAGCCTACAAAATAGAAAAAACCTCACACTTTATTTTGATTGCTGTTCTGCGAAATGGTGTTTATCACACATGAATAATTCATAATTTAAAAGCTTAGCTGAAAGTACCTTCAGAATGTGCAGCTGCGTGTGGATTGTGCCCCTGGTTGTTATTTTTTTCTTTTTTTTCTTTTTTTCTTTTTAAACAATATATGATGAAAATTAATTTGGAGTTGTAGTATGGAAGCAGAAACAAATGTCAGAATACTTTTTCAAGGACTATATCTGGAGAAAGCACACAAAATGGTAAGTGTAAGATGTGCTACCGCCTGCACGACAGAAGAAATGAAGAGTAAACATGAAAAATGTTTTCTCTATAACTATGCCCTGGAAGCAGAGGCAGCAGACAGTGATAGTGTTGGAAGCATTATGTATTGCATTGTTATCATTACTGAGAAAGAGCCTGGAAGTGCAGGATGTTTGCTCTTTCAGATAGAAGTGAAGATGCTTGTATTGGCAGGACTCGTTCGAATGCAAAGCGTAGGTGGGCAGGATTAATCCATTTCTGCACACCATTCCATGTTCCAAAGGTGGTCTACAGCCCATAAATTTAAGCTGCATGGTGAGTTGTTAGAGGTTTTTGCCTCTGTCTTGTGGTTTCTTAAAAAGCTCCAAAACCAAACAAATAACTGTGTTTGTAGAACATCTTTCTGTAACTTTTGCTCTCCTTTCAGTTTGCCTTCTTTTTTGCATTTCCCACAAGTAGTTGCTGTACAGCATTGCTAGTACAAATTTTCTACACCCTTTGTTAAACTAACAACTCAAGTGTGTTGTCCTGAAGTCTTCATACAGAAATGTGCTTTAAGTAAAGGAACATTGTAAAAGACTGGATTCCTCTACTAAGTTAATGAGATCACAGAATCAGCTAAGTTGGAAGGGACCCTTAAGGATCATTGACTCCTGGCCCTGCACAGGACCATCCCCAAAATTCACACCATATGCCCGAGAGTGTTGAACAAATGCTCCTTGAACTCTGTGAGGTTGGTGCTGTGACCACTGCCCTGGGGAGCCTGTTCCAGGGTCCAGCCACACTTTGGGTGAAGAACCTTTTTCTAATATCTGACCTAAACCTCCCCTGACACGACTTTGGGCTGTTCCCTTGGGTCCTCTCACTGGCCACCATGGAGAAAAGATTAGGTAGCTCAAGCATGGAGGAGAAATAATCTGTCCTGTTCAGACCTTTGAATTCTAGTTTAACTGTACTGTGATGTTATCTTATGGGTATTGTGAGCACACAGGAAATTGTTAGACCGGTTGTCGTTTGTATTAGTCATAACTTGAATTAATCCATGACATCCTGTTCAATTCTTTGTTCACTAAAACAAAATATCCAGCCTTACAGACAGTTTGATACTGGGTCTAGTTGTATATGTGCAAGTCTGGCTTCTGACGTCCTGACTCCCTTCCCCCTTCCCCTCCCATTGGAATGTAAAGGCTGTTTAGGTGACTTCAGTGAATTCAGTCTTTAGGACTCCTTATTGTATTTTAGTGTGTCAATTACTGACTGAATAGCTCAGTAATTTGGCTTTTTAAGGTCCAGAATTAATTTTGTCTCCTTTCCTCGCAGCTATTTTCTACTGCTGTTAGCAAAATCTGCTTTCTTTCTGATTCAGCGAATGGATATGCAAAACACTGAAATAATTTTCTCTTTGAATGGTGACAAGACAGATACTGCACACCATGTGTTGGCCATGGCAAGTAAGAGCTTGAGCTCAGAGCTCATAAAAGTCAATGGGAAGAAGCTCATTGACTGGATTGGATCTTAACTCCTCTTGCTAGCAGAAAAGGAAGCTCAATGGGATAAGAAGTTCTGCATGTCTGATACTGCATGAGAAAATATTTGTGCCTGATACATTAGGAGGTTTGTCAGCTTCTCAGCAGTGTCAACACAACTGTATGTACACCATTCTTCTCAAGGCATTGACATTATTTGAGTTGGATTTCACCTTATGCCGTTTATTCATTTCTGCTATGAATATTCTATTAACCCATCTCAGAAGCCTCAGGCCCTTATTTTATGCTCCTGCCTTGCTTTCTTCCCTTTTTAAGATGGTGTGGTATTGACAGGTGTTACAATGAGACTCGTATTTGCTACAGATTTATCAGTCTTGCAGCTGTTCTCACTCTCCATTTGACTTTTCAGCCACCCTGCTCTATTCCTTGGATCTGGTTTGTCTGTTGCTGTCCACGTTTCTACCAGAAGCAGAATCCTGCTTTTTTACAGTGTGGGAACTAACAAAGTTGGTGATGAACTGGAGAAAAGGCTCTTTGATTCCTGATGGCAGAGACCACACAGAAGCATGGTGATATGTGAGAAAGGTGCACACAGTATAGTGGTAAAGCCTGCATTGTCCTGGTCTCTCCAGTCTCTGGTAGGTGTGTGTCTGTGCCACAGGAGCTTCCCATCTGCTACGGAATGTCCCAGAAGATGGCTGGGAGTGGTGTCAATCTTTTTGGATTATATAGGACACATTTCATAGCAACTGCAGCCTCTGGGTTTTGTTGTTTGGCTTTTTTTTTTTTCTCTCCGGTAATCTGTCAGGTGTTTTTGCCAGACAGTCTTGATACCAGAGCATGGATGGAAGGACTTGTGGTGAGAGTGGGGGAAACAGGTTTGGGGTTTTTTTCCTTCTTTGTGAACCTGTTTCTGCCAGTCACACATCTACTGCTGTTAGAAGAACTGAAATCCAGGCCCTGAATCTTAGAAATTAGGAATATTGACTGAAAATACTAATCAGTTCCAGAGACTGGTCTATGAATATGAGGGGTTTTTTTGTGGTTTGTTACTGTCCTTCCCCAGAGAGCCTGGTGAGAGGTGTAAAGAGGTGTCTGAGACAGTGGGTATCAAAGCCCAGAGTGCACTGTTAATCAGGCAGCTGAAGAGGAGCCACATTCAGATTGCTGCCAGATGTTTTTCTCTGCACAGATTTTCAAGCTGTGAAGCCAGGGCCCTGCCAGGAATGATAAGGCTAGGCATAAAATATTGGAGATGGCATCATGTTGGCCCAAAGGGTAACAATACAAAAGCGTGTCACGCTTGGGGTTTAAAAAAATTTTGCAGGATTTCTGGGACTCAGTCTCATTTTTGAAAAGCAGTTTAAGCATTTAGGTACACAATAAGGAATATCCTTGATGCCTGATTTTTGTTTCTGATATCAGTGAGAATTTAGGTCATAGATGCCTGTGTGTTATTTATAAGACTCCCAAGGCCCCTGAGTTGCCTTTCAAGTATCTTACCTGAAGTGGTGTTTATTTTTGAAGGAGATAGTTTAAACAGGTACTTGTAGGTGTGACTGAGCACTTAACAGCTGCTGTGTGGGGTGCTCTGAGTGGTGAGATGTGGAGATGAGCCCTCCTGTTCCCGTTTCTGTGCAGGTGCTTTAGGGATACCAGCAAGGCATCTATGCCTTTCATGTCATAAGCAGCTCTAGCCCTGTGCTCATCCAGTTTGATGCTCCAATCCTCATGAGGACTTTAGAATAGCATTGTAATGAGGAGAGAAATTACACTAATGCACATATGAGCCTGGCTGTGAAAGGTGTGAGACCAAAGACCTACTTGGCAGAAATAAACGAGCAGAGCAAGCATCAGACAGCTCTTCCCCTGCTCTCCTCTAGCTCTCAACAATTTGGGAGGGCAGACCTCCTGAGTCAGCAGTGGTTTCTGTTTATTCCATAACCCTTCATGAACTTACTTTGTGAACTTGCACATTCTGCTCATGAACCCAGAGAGTTTTATTGTGTCCTGTGTCAAGCACTGCCACATGCACAGGAAACACCTCTAAATTCACTTGGTGTACCCTATTTCTGTTCTTGAAATGGATACTGAAAAACTATCCGTCCTTAGCCTCTTCATACCACTCCAAATATTATTTCCCCAGCTACCTGAGGAAGGAAGATATTCAGCATAGTTTCTCTGTGCAGTCTAGAAAAGTCTACCATTACCTGGAGAGAAGCTTCTTTTTCAGTAAAAGACAGTTGTTCAAACTTTGAGTGTGGAAAATAGTACTGTAGCACTCCATCTGATTAAATATGACACTCACCTGGACAACATCTTTAGCTATTAGGTAGATGTGTTGTATTTAAAGAGGTTGTTGCACTTTAAAGCCCCCAGTGTGGCCCTTGGAGATAGGAAGTTTGTTGCTACATAAGTAACCCATGTTCTGATTACCTGACCATTAGGCTGGGAGATGGGAAGTCCTGCATTTTAATTCTTACTCACATTGTTTTCTTAAATGTGAGACAATCTGCTTGTAATCACTTTCCTCAGTTAACCCCCACCCCTCAAATTATTTAAAGAATAGTATTTTCTTTTATCATGAGAATCAACCAGCATGCATTTTGTAAACACAGAACAGCATTCTTTAAGTAATTTTGATATTGCTGATTCTTTTGATTTATTTAAATGTTAATTTTTTTGATAATGCTGATATTAAACTGTCTGCATGTATGTCTGCATTAAGAATTCATTGTAGTCAATAGCAGAGCACTGCAAAGGCTGTATATTACATTTAAGAGTTAAGGCTGTAGTTAAGGCTGTTAATATACATTTAAGGCTGTATATTTACATTAGAGAGTTTTTAAAAAGTTATTATTCTGTTGAAAATTTGCAAATAGTGTCTGTAACCTTCAAGCTGTCTTTTCAAGTTACATTTTGGTTAGGAAGATGAAAATGTGGCATCTAATGGATATAAATTCTAAATGCTTGGCATATTAAATAAAGAGATAAACATCAATACCTGTTGCTTGTGAGCAGTGGTTTATAGCCTCCCATTGTCTAGAAAATATATTTTCTTAACCCTTAAAATCTGACTTTCTGATCTTTTTCTACGTATTCCAAAAGCTTTAGCTTTCCAGACAGCAACTTAGACATTATTGGGCATATAAGGAAAATTAAACTCTGCTGTGAAATCACTTTTTATTGCCATACTCACTGGTACTAGATCACATCCCTGGTAGAAGAGTTTTGTTGATGAAAAAATACAGTCCAGAAACAAGAACGATAGGAGTGTCTTTGGAATAATGAAGAAGGGTTGTAGTTAACAGATCCATCTATATATATTTCGAAGCTCCCTTGTCCACAATATTCTCTGTTCCAGTTCAATAACATTGTGCATTTATTTTAATGCCATGGCAAGTCTAGATTTATTAAAATAAAACTCTGGGCCAAGGAGAGGCATCCTCCGTTCCCATCTCTGTGGATGGGGTCAAGTGACTTGACCTTTCTTGTTCTCAAAATTTTTATCTTCTGTCCTTACTCGAGGGCAATGCTGAGCTGAAAAGGAACCCGCACAAAACCTGAAAAAAACTCTCCCAAAACACCACCCCCAACATAAAACCCCTCAAAACCCAACCGCCAAACAAGTGTCTGAGAAGTTTTGAGAGAATAGTGGAAGATCAGTGTAGAGTAATTGCTTTTTTACTTCTTGCTTGTGAGCAAGTTGAAGATCTTTTTCACAGGAGTCCATACAGAGTGGTATGGTTTAAAATAGTATGGAACACATCAAAGTCTTTCTATCCCTTAAATGTCTATATTTTTCATTGCAAGGTGTGACCTAGATTCCTCACTTCTCGCCTACAGCAAAGCTTTCCTCTCTGCCGCATAAAATGAGGGTTTAAGAAAAGCTGCCCTGTAACCTGTCCTTGCAATGCAGGTAGGTTTCTTTTGGAGCAATTCTGCAAGTGTCACAGGCTTTCTAAGGAGGAATGGTCAGGAGGATTCTGTTTTGTACTGTAAAGAAACACAAGGAGCACAACAGGCTCTGTTGTTTTGCTTTCACGTGGTAAGCAGAACAAACTCCATGCTGATGAGAGGAAAGCTCATGTCTTTGCAAACAGTTCCATGGGTGAAGGTTTGGGTGTCAACATCTTGGAATTGGGTCTTAATGTCTCTACTAACTCTGGACAGCAGCTTTGTTACAGACAGCTTGGCTCCTGGAGCAGACAAGTTGGTCTGCACAAGCCTGAGTTTCTAAATTTTGGGGTAAAATGAGAGGTTCAAGGGGGGATATGTGGTAGGCGGTTCAGGAAGGCTGAACCTTCCTGGTACCTCAGCAATGGGGAAAGGAAGAGGGCAGCCAACATGCAGCCGGGGGTTAGGATAAAAGGGAGGCTGTGCCCTCCGAAACCTCGAGAGAGAAAACCCCGCGGGTGTGTGCCCCGGTGGCCTCTCTGCCTTTATTCGAGTAAAGTTACAGGACTCCTCTGTCTCCTTTTTGGACGTAAACCTCTGGCGTTGGTGGATGTTCCTGACGCTGACAATTCAGGAGCCTTTGTTCATGTTGTTCTTGGAGCTCTGAGCTTTTCTTTGCTCCTTTTGCAGGGTGTGGGTGCCAGGTATTGTTTTTCCAGCAGAAAACCTTAGATAGCGGTAGGTGGATGCCCCCCCACCCCCAGGCACATGGAAGCAATTAACTGTAACTTGAAGGTTTAATTGGGGGCTCAGGGAATAGTGGGCATGGCATTGTTTCCATATTGTGCTTAAGAATTGTTAAAGGGCTGTGGGGACCAGTTAGGACACTGCTGAATAATTGGGATTTTCAATTACCTGGTCCTGTTCTCCTTCCACAATAGGTACTCAGAGCACTAACAAAGTTCTAGTAGCTGATGTTCTGTCAACAGTCCTGTATAGCAGCTCTGATTTCTGAAGGTGTGATCAATGTGGGATATGTAATATCCATGTGGATTTGTAGGTCAGCTGGAGCTTTTTGTTCAGACAAGTTAAGCAGAGCCTGCTCGGAGCACTTCCACAGAGTAGTCTTGATGTGGAACGGAATTGGGAGGTTTTACCTTCCTGCTGCAGCAGGAAGGAAAATGAAATAATGCTTGTTACCTTAATTTACTGTATTGTGTCTTAACTTCTAAGTCTCACATTGCTTTCAGTCATTTGTAAGGCCAAGGGAGACCTGTCTGTAACAGCAGCTATTTTCTGTCCTAGTAGAAAGTTCCTAACTAAGTAAAATACTGGATCTAATTCTGTTAATCTTGAGATAATCCTGTCAAAGGTGGTCTTGGTGAAGCCTGTGATCACTGCAATAAACATTTGCTTACAGCTCCAAGATGGCAGTGCATATTTATTTATTTATTTATTTACCCTGCAAAGTCTCCTTTTCACTGTCTCATGACAAATTCTCGAAGGCATTTGTTGCATGTAGGATTTGGAAGGAGGTTATTTTCCAGATAACTCTTGTATTTCCACTTGCAGCTTTAATATGACCTTTGTCCTAACCAGATCTTAAGCTTTTTCCGTAATTCTTAACAATTGAATGTTTCATTCTTTGAAGCCCTCTGACTTCCATTCCGTTTCACTGACCTAGATTTCGCTGGTTGGGATTGATTGCTGGGATGATCTAAGATGCTGTCTGCTAAAGGCTTAAATTCTCTCCTTTGGATAAGGAGAAAATTATTTCTTAGTTTCATGTTCAGAGTGTTATCAGGAGAAACAAATTCAGATTTTTTTTTTACTTCAATTTTCATTCCTGGGGAAGTGATCCAGCTTGGATTTTGCTTAGAAAAGTAAACAAAAGTGTAAACTGGATTTGCTGAGGCAACAGACCTACAAGAGACAAGAGAGATCTGTGCCTTGTGCTGTGGGACACCCAAGGCCAGGGGAGTTGTTCTTCAGGCAGTTGGGATGTTAAAGGGTGACAGTGACACTGCTGGGCTTTAAAAATCTTTGAGGAAAACGTGGTGGGTGCTGCTCATAATGTGCTGTCTGTCAATCCCTGAAGTCCNAAGTCCTGCATTTTAATTCTTACTCACATTGTTTTCTTAAATGTGAGACAATCTGCTTGTAATCACTTTCCTCAGTTAACCCCCACCCCTCAAATTATTTAAAGAATAGTATTTTCTTTTATCATGAGAATCAACCAGCATGCATTTTGTAAACACAGAACAGCATTCTTTAAGTAATTTTGATATTGCTGATTCTTTTGATTTATTTAAATGTTAATTTTTTTGATAATGCTGATATTAAACTGTCTGCATGTATGTCTGCATTAAGAATTCATTGTAGTCAATAGCAGAGCACTGCAAAGGCTGTATATTACATTTAAGAGTTAAGGCTGTAGTTAAGGCTGTTAATATACATTTAAGGCTGTATATTTACATTAGAGAGTTTTTAAAAAGTTATTATTCTGTTGAAAATTTGCAAATAGTGTCTGTAACCTTCAAGCTGTCTTTTCAAGTTACATTTTGGTTAGGAAGATGAAAATGTGGCATCTAATGGATATAAATTCTAAATGCTTGGCATATTAAATAAAGAGATAAACATCAATACCTGTTGCTTGTGAGCAGTGGTTTATAGCCTCCCATTGTCTAGAAAATATATTTTCTTAACCCTTAAAATCTGACTTTCTGATCTTTTTCTACGTATTCCAAAAGCTTTAGCTTTCCAGACAGCAACTTAGACATTATTGGGCATATAAGGAAAATTAAACTCTGCTGTGAAATCACTTTTTATTGCCATACTCACTGGTACTAGATCACATCCCTGGTAGAAGAGTTTTGTTGATGAAAAAATACAGTCCAGAAACAAGAACGATAGGAGTGTCTTTGGAATAATGAAGAAGGGTTGTAGTTAACAGATCCATCTATATATATTTCGAAGCTCCCTTGTCCACAATATTCTCTGTTCCAGTTCAATAACATTGTGCATTTATTTTAATGCCATGGCAAGTCTAGATTTATTAAAATAAAACTCTGGGCCAAGGAGAGGCATCCTCCGTTCCCATCTCTGTGGATGGGGTCAAGTGACTTGACCTTTCTTGTTCTCAAAATTTTTATCTTCTGTCCTTACTCGAGGGCAATGCTGAGCTGAAAAGGAACCCGCACAAAACCTGAAAAAAACTCTCCCAAAACACCACCCCCAACATAAAACCCCTCAAAACCCAACCGCCAAACAAGTGTCTGAGAAGTTTTGAGAGAATAGTGGAAGATCAGTGTAGAGTAATTGCTTTTTTACTTCTTGCTTGTGAGCAAGTTGAAGATCTTTTTCACAGGAGTCCATACAGAGTGGTATGGTTTAAAATAGTATGGAACACATCAAAGTCTTTCTATCCCTTAAATGTCTATATTTTTCATTGCAAGGTGTGACCTAGATTCCTCACTTCTCGCCTACAGCAAAGCTTTCCTCTCTGCCGCATAAAATGAGGGTTTAAGAAAAGCTGCCCTGTAACCTGTCCTTGCAATGCAGGTAGGTTTCTTTTGGAGCAATTCTGCAAGTGTCACAGGCTTTCTAAGGAGGAATGGTCAGGAGGATTCTGTTTTGTACTGTAAAGAAACACAAGGAGCACAACAGGCTCTGTTGTTTTGCTTTCACGTGGTAAGCAGAACAAACTCCATGCTGATGAGAGGAAAGCTCATGTCTTTGCAAACAGTTCCATGGGTGAAGGTTTGGGTGTCAACATCTTGGAATTGGGTCTTAATGTCTCTACTAACTCTGGACAGCAGCTTTGTTACAGACAGCTTGGCTCCTGGAGCAGACAAGTTGGTCTGCACAAGCCTGAGTTTCTAAATTTTGGGGTAAAATGAGAGGTTCAAGGGGGGATATGTGGTAGGCGGTTCAGGAAGGCTGAACCTTCCTGGTACCTCAGCAATGGGGAAAGGAAGAGGGCAGCCAACATGCAGCCGGGGGTTAGGATAAAAGGGAGGCTGTGCCCTCCGAAACCTCGAGAGAGAAAACCCCGCGGGTGTGTGCCCCGGTGGCCTCTCTGCCTTTATTCGAGTAAAGTTACAGGACTCCTCTGTCTCCTTTTTGGACGTAAACCTCTGGCGTTGGTGGATGTTCCTGACGCTGACAATTCAGGAGCCTTTGTTCATGTTGTTCTTGGAGCTCTGAGCTTTTCTTTGCTCCTTTTGCAGGGTGTGGGTGCCAGGTATTGTTTTTCCAGCAGAAAACCTTAGATAGCGGTAGGTGGATGCCCCCCCACCCCCAGGCACATGGAAGCAATTAACTGTAACTTGAAGGTTTAATTGGGGGCTCAGGGAATAGTGGGCATGGCATTGTTTCCATATTGTGCTTAAGAATTGTTAAAGGGCTGTGGGGACCAGTTAGGACACTGCTGAATAATTGGGATTTTCAATTACCTGGTCCTGTTCTCCTTCCACAATAGGTACTCAGAGCACTAACAAAGTTCTAGTAGCTGATGTTCTGTCAACAGTCCTGTATAGCAGCTCTGATTTCTGAAGGTGTGATCAATGTGGGATATGTAATATCCATGTGGATTTGTAGGTCAGCTGGAGCTTTTTGTTCAGACAAGTTAAGCAGAGCCTGCTCGGAGCACTTCCACAGAGTAGTCTTGATGTGGAACGGAATTGGGAGGTTTTACCTTCCTGCTGCAGCAGGAAGGAAAATGAAATAATGCTTGTTACCTTAATTTACTGTATTGTGTCTTAACTTCTAAGTCTCACATTGCTTTCAGTCATTTGTAAGGCCAAGGGAGACCTGTCTGTAACAGCAGCTATTTTCTGTCCTAGTAGAAAGTTCCTAACTAAGTAAAATACTGGATCTAATTCTGTTAATCTTGAGATAATCCTGTCAAAGGTGGTCTTGGTGAAGCCTGTGATCACTGCAATAAACATTTGCTTACAGCTCCAAGATGGCAGTGCATATTTATTTATTTATTTATTTACCCTGCAAAGTCTCCTTTTCACTGTCTCATGACAAATTCTCGAAGGCATTTGTTGCATGTAGGATTTGGAAGGAGGTTATTTTCCAGATAACTCTTGTATTTCCACTTGCAGCTTTAATATGACCTTTGTCCTAACCAGATCTTAAGCTTTTTCCGTAATTCTTAACAATTGAATGTTTCATTCTTTGAAGCCCTCTGACTTCCATTCCGTTTCACTGACCTAGATTTCGCTGGTTGGGATTGATTGCTGGGATGATCTAAGATGCTGTCTGCTAAAGGCTTAAATTCTCTCCTTTGGATAAGGAGAAAATTATTTCTTAGTTTCATGTTCAGAGTGTTATCAGGAGAAACAAANGACTCCTCTGTCTCCTTTTTGGACGTAAACCTCTGGCGTTGGTGGATGTTCCTGACGCTGACAATTCAGGAGCCTTTGTTCATGTTGTTCTTGGAGCTCTGAGCTTTTCTTTGCTCCTTTTGCAGGGTGTGGGTGCCAGGTATTGTTTTTCCAGCAGAAAACCTTAGATAGCGGTAGGTGGATGCCCCCCCACCCCCAGGCACATGGAAGCAATTAACTGTAACTTGAAGGTTTAATTGGGGGCTCAGGGAATAGTGGGCATGGCATTGTTTCCATATTGTGCTTAAGAATTGTTAAAGGGCTGTGGGGACCAGTTAGGACACTGCTGAATAATTGGGATTTTCAATTACCTGGTCCTGTTCTCCTTCCACAATAGGTACTCAGAGCACTAACAAAGTTCTAGTAGCTGATGTTCTGTCAACAGTCCTGTATAGCAGCTCTGATTTCTGAAGGTGTGATCAATGTGGGATATGTAATATCCATGTGGATTTGTAGGTCAGCTGGAGCTTTTTGTTCAGACAAGTTAAGCAGAGCCTGCTCGGAGCACTTCCACAGAGTAGTCTTGATGTGGAACGGAATTGGGAGGTTTTACCTTCCTGCTGCAGCAGGAAGGAAAATGAAATAATGCTTGTTACCTTAATTTACTGTATTGTGTCTTAACTTCTAAGTCTCACATTGCTTTCAGTCATTTGTAAGGCCAAGGGAGACCTGTCTGTAACAGCAGCTATTTTCTGTCCTAGTAGAAAGTTCCTAACTAAGTAAAATACTGGATCTAATTCTGTTAATCTTGAGATAATCCTGTCAAAGGTGGTCTTGGTGAAGCCTGTGATCACTGCAATAAACATTTGCTTACAGCTCCAAGATGGCAGTGCATATTTATTTATTTATTTATTTACCCTGCAAAGTCTCCTTTTCACTGTCTCATGACAAATTCTCGAAGGCATTTGTTGCATGTAGGATTTGGAAGGAGGTTATTTTCCAGATAACTCTTGTATTTCCACTTGCAGCTTTAATATGACCTTTGTCCTAACCAGATCTTAAGCTTTTTCCGTAATTCTTAACAATTGAATGTTTCATTCTTTGAAGCCCTCTGACTTCCATTCCGTTTCACTGACCTAGATTTCGCTGGTTGGGATTGATTGCTGGGATGATCTAAGATGCTGTCTGCTAAAGGCTTAAATTCTCTCCTTTGGATAAGGAGAAAATTATTTCTTAGTTTCATGTTCAGAGTGTTATCAGGAGAAACAAATTCAGATTTTTTTTTTACTTCAATTTTCATTCCTGGGGAAGTGATCCAGCTTGGATTTTGCTTAGAAAAGTAAACAAAAGTGTAAACTGGATTTGCTGAGGCAACAGACCTACAAGAGACAAGAGAGATCTGTGCCTTGTGCTGTGGGACACCCAAGGCCAGGGGAGTTGTTCTTCAGGCAGTTGGGATGTTAAAGGGTGACAGTGACACTGCTGGGCTTTAAAAATCTTTGAGGAAAACGTGGTGGGTGCTGCTCATAATGTGCTGTCTGTCAATCCCTGAAGTCCTGGAGGAATGTCTTTGAGGATTTGGAGACAGTCCAGGAGTGCTGTGTGTTAAAATTTGTTTTGCTTTTTTCACTTGTTCTCTTGACTTTTTTTTTTCATCCCACCTTAGTTTTGTTTTGGTTTGGTTTTTTTTCCTTTTTTGCTTCCTGGTGTGGGGTTTGTTTTTTCATTGTTCTTTTTCTTCCTTGTCTTTTGTCCCAAGCTGTAAGGAAAACCAGGCAGGCATTATAGAGGTATATTAAAATACTGCTGTGGCTCTCAGGTGACTAAATACCTCTGCAAATAAAATCTGAAAGTTCAGAGGACATAATTTACAGTTTTGTAAATGGATTGGAAAAAAGAAAGATGATAAATATGCTAATAAAAAAAGAAGTTTCACTGTTTCTGACAGAAATAATTTACATATGCTATTATCTGCCTCTCAGTGTTCACACAGGGAATACTAAATGTAAATATTACCATGGTCTGGAAGAGAACATGTAATAATGAAGGAAGGATGTGTATATGAGAGAAAGGGAGGTAAATGTTTGGACTGATCCCAGCCCACTTTTGGCTTTCTTTACAACACTGAGGATATGGGCAGAGAAGAAAGGCTATTGATGGGTTAACAACTGTACACATGTTCCATTAGGATTCGTTCCTTTGTGGGATGAGAGGAATGTCTTGATGTCTTGGCTTATGGCCAGCAGTTACCTGAAGATTTAATGAAAGTTCATGTTATTAAAGTAGGGCTCTGGAAAGCCAGTGAGTGGGTCTGGCATATGGAGGCACTTGTAAAATAGATAACACCTTTTGTTATAAATAGCTCTTAACTCTTGATGTTTGTGTAGTGTTGTCTCTCTGGGAATCCCTCTGGTGACAGACATGCCCATATCACAACATTTTGTGGGGAAGTTGTGTGTTATTTTTCATTAGATCCAGCCCGTGTGCACTGGTGGCTGTAGCTGATCATTATTCCGTGTGTTCATTCTGATGTAGAAGAGCCCGTATTGAGTTGCAGTTGTCTTTCTTTTCTCGTTTTCATGGTTAGCCTCTTGCATGGAAGGGTGTCTGCAGTAATTTTGTTTCTAGCTCTGGTTTCATTGCCTGTTTACAAAAGTGAATGTCAAGGATGACAGAACTTGTATTTTCTGTTAGCCTTTCTTAACACTTTGCCAGTGCTCTGCAGCAGGCCATCCCATTTAATTCTGTTGAGGATAATTAATGCAGAGTTAGAAATAATGATGCTTCATATTTGTTTTTATGGACAGTTTTGCCTTTTTAAAAGCTTTGTCTTGTAGAAGCTCCTTGAAGTACAAGGCAGAAATAAATGTGGTTGTCATTCAGTAGGACAGCGTAGCATTCTAGCTTGTGTGTCTTAAGATTTTTCTTTAAGATATGAGGAATGATTGTTTGTCACTTCCCTTTCTCTTTTAATGGATGGTGATGTTTCTAATAAGTGTAGATTCTCAATCACATCAAGGGTTTTTTTAGTTTTGTCAACATAAATGCAGATCTAATTACATGAAGATTCACTTTTTGATACCTGAAAAGAGACAAACACGAGACAAAAAGCATTTATTTTTATGAATAATAATTTAGTAAGGGTGTTGGAAGCATACTAACCCAACTTCAGGTTCCCTTATTAAGTGTCTGCAAAGGGAAAGAGGTTGTCAGCACTATGAAGTCTCTTCAATCAAACCTGAAGTCTTGTGGTGCAATTTAGAGCCTGCTGTTAGTGGTATTTCGTGTAATGGTGTGGCAGTAAGTATACTTTTGAATGACATCTGTTGCTAAAGATTCTGTAATTTTGAAGACTTAAATGTTTGCTGGGTCCTAATTCAGCTGCATTTTCAATTGTTTCTCCATTTATATGATAATCAGGCTGCTCAGAGTTGCTAATTATTACCACTGTTTAAAGAGTACAGTAAGCAAAAGCATGTCTGTGACCAGATGCTTTTAGAGATGTAAGCATTAAGATGATAAAGCTCACATAATTCACAGCCCATCATGTGCAGGAAAATGATTAGAAAGCAGCTAAGCCTGTCTTGTCAACCTTCTAGCTAAAAGGAGAGAAAGTCTGTATTTGTAAGCAACATGATAACGTTTTAACCGAGAGATGAATGTCAGCATTTCCATAAATCTCCAATTTAGAAAATTAAAATACTATGGGGGACCATAAAGGGCTGAAGCTGACGTCTAGTTTCAGTTCTGTGCTGCCACAGAAGACAGGCTGTCAAGGACGTTCAGTTTAATTGCTAGGGGAAGGTAAGCACAGAATTAAAAGAATGAGTAACTCTAGTGATGAGGATTTCGTGTTCTATGTGGATTCAACGTGTAAACTCCCTCTCCCTGTGTTCTTTTATCTTTCTACCTTCACTTCAGGTCCTTCCATCTGCCTCCCTCCTTATTTGTTTTTACCACTCTTCCTCAGTAGCTCGGAGTCTGCTCTACTTTTGGTGCCTATGGCAGCTTTAACAGGCAGCATGTGCATTTTCCCTCATAAATTTGGCTTTGCTCTGGCTGCTTGCATTTGGGGCTTTTAATGAGCACCTGCCAATTTGCAGTCCATGGCATTAGTCAGTATGTTACCTTCGGGCAAGTGTCTGAGATGCCTTTCAGTCTTCATCTACCTCTGTGACAAAAGATGCTTTGCTGCTGACATTCCAGTGTAAATAGGCCATTATTTTCTGGAAATTTCCAATTGCTGACTGTCTACTTTGAAGATGGACAATGAAAAGCAAGGTGAGTCTCCCCTGCTTGCTCACCCCTCAATTCTAATTCCATTTTTTCAGTTTTCTCCTGTCAGCTTCAAAATGTCGGCTGATATATTCTTATTATTTTTATTAGGGTCTGGTATGTGGCAGTGCTGCAGCCTGGAGGAAGTATCACTCCTGCAGAGCTGAGTAGGGAAACACTGGAGGAAACTATTTAGGAGACAAGATAAGGAATAGATTATTTTGCACTGATTTGGCTTTGGCTTTGCCTGCTCATTTGTCCGTGAGAATGGAAATCCAGTGAAACAGGTTGGGAAAAAAAATTGCCTGTCAGAAATGAGCAAAGTTGCGGGATGATAAGAGGGAATGTAATTACGTTGATGCACTTTTGAAACACCATCATGTTTCACCATTGCACGCCGTGTCTGGCACTTCTCACACAAGAGGGCGCTCCGGGAATTTTAAAAGAAATACTGGGCTCTGTTAGGAGTTTTTTTACATGGATGTGTATTTTAATGTGCCGTTTTCAAAGCTATCATGCTTTAACTAAAGTTCAGTCTCCGAGCCTTAGAAAGCAGTGTCTCCCATCTATATCTACCCGCACAGTAATTAATAGAAATAACTGTTCTCATTATGACTTTTAACCACTAAATCCACTCTGTGAGATGGAAAGATTGGCAGTGAACCTGAACATACCCATGCAGATTTTGATAACAGCTTTGTAAATAGTGGGTGATTACTCTTGTGTAAGATGTAGTGTTTGAGTAATGTCAGTCAGAAATAGGACTTGGTTTTCATTTTCTGACAAAGCAAACGCTTGTATTGGGAAAATACTGTTACATTTCTAGTACTTGGAGAAAAACACCTGCTTTTAGGCTAATGTAGCAAAAAAACATTGAGAAACCAGAATCTTCACAGAAAATCACAGTGGGAAGGTGGTTCTGTAAGGATTTTTGTTGGTTATTGTGGGAATTGGGTTTTTTTTGTTGTTACTTTTTGGTTTGCACATTAAAGAAGTGTGTTCAGCCGAGATCACTGTCTTGTGTACAGTCAGAACAGGGCAGGACATCTGGCCTGTGGTTGAACTTTGAAGGCAATAATAAAGAGTGGTGACACACTTGTGAAAGGTGGAAATTCTTTTTCTTACTGAGCTCATCTCATCTGTTGTGACTTGGGTCTGATGCCATTTGAATGCTCACTAGCCTGATTAGAACTTGAACTGGATGATGTGAAGCTGAAAGGCAGTGTAGGTCAGTTAGCATCACCCATTTCTTAGCAATTTCCATGGTAAGAAATGTTGAATGTTGGTGAGAGCACACTGATTTTCTGGCAAGACAAACGTGTTAAATCTGGTTCTGATTTTTTTGGAGCTCATGGGAGCAGGCTCTTCCACTTTTCCAGAAATGCACACCCTTTCCCATGAATTTGTTATCTCCTATCTACACTGTTTTTAAAGGGAGAACACTTGCTTAGCCGAGCACAAGCCATAGTTAAGCACAGATGTTAATGCATTAGTTTTGCAATGCAGTGTTCTTCTAGGCCTTTTGTGAGTTTTGAGACAGGCAATATTTTTCTCCTAAAGTCTGGGCATGCAGATTAGTGCTCTTTCAGGACTGGAAACTGGAGGGAATCAGTCTCACTCTCACTTACCTTCCCTGTGAACTATTCTTTGTTTTGCAAAATTAGCATATAAACAACCATAAATAATCCCATTACAATGCTATTGCTGTACAGTCCTGGTAAGTTTGAGGATATTTTTCAGTGTCTGTAAATGTGGGTGATTGCTTTTAGGAAGGTATTTAACATTTAACCTCTATTTTTCCCTGGTAATGAGTTCTGTGGCCTAGTAAGCTAATGTGTTAGAGAGTATTTGCTGTTAATTCACTTGTTTTGCTTCTTATCTTCTGTCTTTCAGATTCAGTGACTGGCCTTGTTCTTCACCTGTTGATAGGCTTACAGGCCGAGGCAGGACCTCTGTGATCACCCCTCTGATCTTGCCCGAAGGCAGGATCAGCTATATTGGTCCTTTGGGCTGGTGATTGTCTAACTGGTTCCTAACACCTTCAATAAGCCAGACCTTGCAGGCTAAACTGCTGTATTTCATTACAGTCTGAAAATGTCCTTATCGGTCTTGCTGAAACTTAATCCCTTTACTACTTGTACTTTTATGTATTTGAAGCATATCACATTGTCATCTCTCCTTCGAATTAATGGAAGCATTTACCCTAGCCTTTCCCAATATTTTTTTAGAATCTCTGGTCTGATCTTCCTCACTGCTTATCATTCTCTGGATTCACCATTTCTTTTCCATTTTTTTGATGTGTGATGCTCAGAAATGAGAATGATATTTTAACTGATATTTTACAGTCTTGCAGTAGAACAAAAGTATTTGCAGATGCTTCTGTATAGAGATCCTATGCAACGTTTACTCAATTTTTTTTCAAGGCAGAGTCATTTTAAACTGCAAATTGCTCACTGGGTCTTAAATAGAATTATATTTCAGTGTTGCTGTTTTCATGCTCTTAATCAGACTTCCAGTCTGATGAGTCCAGTTTTATGTTTCCTTTATAAGCAGCCTAATTCCAGATTTTTCAGTCGGTTACATGTGCTACTGTCATAGAAATCCAGTTCTTGTTTCTTCTAAAATGAGGATATCAGAACTGACTTTGTGTCATTTGCTGTCAGTTTAATAATATCTTAATACTTTCAATAGTTGCCACTCCTTCACAATGTAAATCAATGGCTTTATTTATCTTCAGTCATTAATCCACCATGAACAGGAACAGTAAAATCCAGGATTTTGTTTTGTTTTGTTTTTTCTCTCAGTGCTTGTAGTTAACTTGGAAACTAGCAGTAATAGTTTGAATTACTCTCTTCTACATATATGGCACTCCTCAAAGTTTTCCTTTATCTCGATGGGGTAGAATTGAGTTAGTGATTGAAATTTCTCTAGTACCTAGCCATCTTCTTCCCTTAAGCTAAGTAATTAGATGTTATATTCGTATGTTGCTGTTCCACTCTTAGACACTCTTAGACTCCACTTTTCAATGGAGTTTTGAACATATCAGTAAGCACAAAACATAGATTTGGTTTTTTTGAGGAGGAGGAATAGATTGAAGGTTTTCCAGCTTCTTGATCTCTCAGATCGAAGTGGCTCTTGTTAGAAAGCAGCTTGCCTTTTCCTATTTGTTTTACATTATGTGCTTTTCACCATGAATTGCACCAGTTCTTTTTTGATTCACATTTCCTAAATCTGTATTTTATATTTTCTGATCTGAGGCCCAGGCAAGCACAACACATGAGAAACAATCAAAATGTTAATGTAATTTTCAATTACTTTAAGCCCAGCCCTTGTGCTCTCTTCCTAGAGAATGACCTTCATTTTTGTCCCTGCAGGGAAGAAATCTTCCTTAGGCAACTATAGGCCATAATATGCTACTGTTTTTTAAGCAGAATTCCCCATTGATTTCTTCAGGGAGTTCCACTTAAAATGCGACATCACGGCAGAGCTCAGTCTAGTTACATATATCAAATGAAAGGATGCAGTTCACACACATTTTTGAATCCCGTGTCTAAGCTGCAGTGGCCACTAGAGGGAATGAGAGATCTCAGACGTTTCCATTTCAAAACAAACATTTTTTTCTCTGCTTGGTTTTAGATTAATCTCTAAGAAATAACTGCTAATCTATATTAGCTCATTTTTTTAAATTATAAGAATATCAATCATGTGCATAAATGTTTGTGATTCTCATCTCCATTGTGTGTTTTTAGCTCTTCAACAGAAATCAGGTTGGTCCCAGAAAAATATTTGCAAATCATCAGTACAAAAATTAAAAATAAAAGGGATTCTGATTAAAGAGATGTTTCTTTTGCCCCTCTCAGAGAGCTCTAGAGCTACTGGCAAAATATTGGATTAGTGTTGCAAGCTGTCGGGGCCTTCACTTACAATGCTGTCAGACTGTTTATGCCAGCTACTAATGACTGTAGAAGAGTAGGCATTTTATGTTACTGAAAAATCTAAATTGCATTCCAGACAGGTTGACACTGATGCTTCAAATTGTGGGTTTGCAAGATGATAATTCTTAATCTCAATAGAAAAGACGTGTCAGATTCAGTTTTACTAAGGGACTGATTTTATTTTGCCTTTTAACTTAAGGATGCTACAGAACAAATCCACTCTTTTTGGCCCTAAAAGTATTTTCCCTTCACTTTTTTTTTCTGTCTGTGCGTAAACATAGTGTCCATAAGCAAATGTGTTTGTTTCTAGTTACCCTTTCTCTGTAGGCATGACTTCATCTTACACAACCTCAATATTTTCTTTGTTAGCTGTTATTAATCCTGAATATGCATCAGGAATTGAGCATGCATATGTTTGAAATAGATTGGTGCTCCAAGAAATGGGGACTTCCTTTGGAAAAAAAAAAGGCACTCTCTGGATTGAAATATGTGCCATAAGATTCACTCAAGTCTCCGTGGTTCTTGTTTGAAGAAAACTGGGGAAAAACTATGAATATTAGAGTCACTTAGGGTCCTCCATGTATTTCCATATAAGGTAACAGAATCACATGTGTAAGCAGAAATGGCAAGATAGCGTGAAGTTTGTCCTTCACATATCCAGAATGATATTATGCTAAGTGGTTTAGGATCCTAAAAAAAAAAAAAAAAAATCTGATGTTTTGCTCTACAACATTTGTTGAGGCTCATACGAATTCTAGTCCCAGGTGCTTCAAAGGATAGACATCCTGAGTGTGTAATACAGCTGACACAACAAGCCAGATTGTTTAAATACCCCTTCTGAAGGGGGAGGAGGAGTGATATTGGTGAGAAAATCCTAATAATGAGAGCTTTTGGGGTGTTTTGATAGCAGCTAGTGTAATCATGAGAAGTGGTGAACACGCTGTTAGAGCCTTTTCAAGATGAATAATGTTATACTTAAAGAGAGGCTTAGGATGAATTTACTGATAAAGCAAGCTTTTATAATGTCTTCAGTATACACAATACTTACTGGCACTGGACCAAATTACCTAAAAGAAATATGTGCATGCCCTAAAATAAATAACTCTAGGCTGTCTTATGACTTTCAAAACACATACTAATTTAAGAATAGATCTCGATGTCTTTTGTCCTGAAATAACTCACCTAACCTCAGTACTTGTACAGTGTGTATTTGGATCACTTGCGAATATTAACATGATCCGAATTGTTACCCTGTGCAAACATTTACTAAGGCAGTGTGAGGTATAGTCTGTAGTCTGATGGAACTTAAAATGCCAATTAAAAATGATGACTTATTTAATGCCAACAGGCCATACCCTGCAGTGCTTACTCAAGCAAAATTCTAATTGACTCCAGTGGGAGGTTTGCTGAAGTGGGAATGGTGGAGAGAGGAAGAGGCATAAGCAAAGGCACGACCTCAAATATTACTCCAGGCATCATAAGGGGCAGCATTTTATATTCCCTGGCACCAGTGAGGAGCCTGTCTTGCTTACAAAGATTGAAAGAACAGGGATTTCTCTGCCTATCTGGAGCTCCCTGCAATTGTAGCTCACTTCAGGGAATGTTTTTGCTGAAAGCTGACCTTTCATTGAAAATTGCAGATTTAATGACAGTGAAATAACTCATGAGCTTGTATGTGTTTTCACAAATGGACATGGGATGATGAAATGGGGGGTAAAAGGGGAGATGGCATTAAAAAGTACTCACAAAAGTAAAACTTTACAAGAATATTTTTTTTTAATGACAAGATGCCTTAAGAAACCAAAGTTGCAGACAACCAAAAAATGTGATTTCCATCTCTCTTGGGCTTTATGTATGCTCTTCTTCTTTATGTATGCTTTATGTATGTTCTCCGTGTCCTGCTCCCAGCAGCCAGAAAAGTCTGTGCATTTTAGTTAGTAAGGTATAAGGAATGTCATCCAAGTGATGCTCTGTTTGATGTCCTCTGTCCATTGTTTGACAAGTACTTTGATGTGCTTTTTGAACTCCAAATAAACTATCTGTTGGAGATTTTGGTTGCTAGTACTGGAGGTGTGTTCACTAGACAGACAAGTTGGAAGTTTTTCCTAAACTTACTCCTAAATGCTTTTGACAGTACCAAAAACCCTAGGGAGCAGACCTGATTGATTGCTGTTGACTGACAGATTAGCTCGTTTGTTTGGGTTTTGCAGGGAGTAAGTTACTCTCTATTCAGTGTGCACCTATAAATTACAGTGGTTTAGTTACCTTTATTTTTAATAATGCTTTCATTTAGTATGCTTCTTGCACAACTTTGCTACTGCTGCATTTAACTCAGCAGAACAACTTTATTGCAGACCGATGCACATTAAGAGGTGTGTGGTAAGATGTTAAATGAAACTAGTAAGAAATACTTCTAGAAGTTCTGAAACCTAAGACAGAACAATTTAATAGACTTGACTATTTATCGCTACATATTTTTAAATGATAAAAGCTTAAGTGTGGACATTTGTAATGGATTATATACCTCTCTAGTAATCTTTGTTTTACCTTCTCCTCCTTACTTTGTTCTCAGAAAACAGAAATGATTTAAGTATAAGGAAGAAATGAAAATTGAGCTTATATGGTCCTCTTGAAGACCTTTGCCACTTATTGCCAGAAATACTGTTTTTTTTCTTATAATTTACTGTATCATTGTAAGCAAATGATGTCTTGCTCAGATTTACAATCTTTGTGACTTTATTTTTAAATTTTTTAAATTCTCAAATTTTGCTAATTGTCCTGTGAGATAAGCAGATAATCTATTTAGGGAATAAAAACCTGCTATTTAAGTGCAGCTGCTGTTCCAGCAGTGGAGATGTCAGCTGTTGCCTTGGTGGTAGAGGATTTAACCAGTGGGCATGGGCATGTCAAAGGGACAGGAAAGGCATATGTTCAGTGCAGGTTCGTTTTTTTTATCCTTTTCTGATTTCCATACAAGAGGAAAAATGGCAACTCTGCGTTGGAAGGCTGAGCATTAAATTTAGAGAAGGAGCAAATATAAATAGCATCTCTGGTTTTATATATGACATCTCCATCTCTGTGGTATCTTTCTAGCACAGAGTATTGAAGCTATCTGAAACTCATTTACCTTTGATAAATGTTGGAGGTTTTCCTCCTCTTTGTGATCTTGTTTCTTAAATGACAGATATTTAAGGGGAGTGTTCAGTTGATTTAGAGCTCTTTACTCAATGCCATCTAAAACTATGTTTAAATCACTGGAAATTTTTGTAATAGATTTTGATATCAGCAGTACTGTATTTTGCAAGAATTATATTCTACTAAGACTTTGTTCTTGATCACTGCTAAAAATGAGAAATGTGCACTTAGTGTAATTTTTTTTTTTTCTGGTAGTCGTGTGGCACTCCATTGCCATACTCCATTGTGACTATGACAGTCGTCACAGTACCACAGATCATGGTAGCAGTAATAAATAAACTGGACAATAACCCTGTATACATTGTGCCTTAAAATACGGTTTTCATACTGATGTACCCCTGCTCCCAGACAGCTGCTTTAAATGATGCCAAGTATTATGGAAGTCTGTGACATTTACTTGACTTTGTTTAGATTTTAGCATGTAGTATGCTTAAAAGCTAGTAATTTTTAAAAGTATGTCTAATCCTCTGATTATAGATAACTAATTGTTAAGTAGTAACTTATTTTTCTGTCAAGACACTTTTTTAATAAAGGTGGTAGTTTGGTCTTGTTTTTCTTTTTCTACTTCTGATAGGAAATTTTTATGGACTATTGAGAATATTTTCCAAGTCATGAGATATACTGCTTATGTTCTTTCATGGAGTTTCCTTCATAAGAAGAAGTTGGTTTTGAATTTCACAGTGTGATGAAATTTGGCACCATCAATAATCTGCACAAAACCCCAGTGCCTTGCTGATCACTGAAAACAAAAATCCCACTCCACGTGGAAATTCAAGTTCACTTCAACATGTGCACAAACTCTCACCAACAGTTTGTAGTTCTTATTCAGTGTTTCCTTATCAAATGCCTTCTACTAAACAACTGCACATCTTTAAAAAAAAAGGGAATAGCAAGGCAATAATTGCATATAGGCCTTGGATTTAACGTGATGGTGGTGTTTTTGTTCTGTCATAAGTGTGTGTCTTTTAACACAAAGTTGTTAGGAGAGCTAGCAGCTATTTAGGTGTCTCATAATCAGGGAATGTTTCATGTAACAGCTCTGGTTTTGTAGATCAGTTTTTCTATTGGATTTTTGCATTCTGTATCTGAAAATTTAATTTATTGTATCAAAAACTGATTTAAATAGACTTGCAATTCAGGGCCAGCTTTGATCTGTCTCTGACTGAAAAACTGAACCGCTCTATCTTTCTATCATTTTATTTCACAGGTGTGTAATAGCTTCAAGTGCTTAAAAACCACAGTGATTTAAATATTCTCTTTCTCCTTATCTTTTTTGTTGGTTCCTGTAATTTAACAGTGGAGGTGAAATGATGAAAACTGTGCAGATTTTGAAAAATTTATTAATGGTTGACTTCATTGTAAACTGTATGAGATTTTTTTGCCTTCAGCTACAGCCTTTAGTTTCAGCTGATTTCCACTTGTGTTTTTTGTGGAGGTTGTGTTTGAATGCTTATTCAAAGACTTAACCATGTGCATGGGTGTCTGCAGGGCAAGTGACTGCTGCAGTCCTTTAGCTGACATTAGAGGCCTCTAGTGATCATAAAATCAAGGCCCTTCAGAAATGTGTTCCAGGTCAGGAGCAGATGTTTCTGGGGGCTAAATTGTATACACTTAAAGCATGATTGGCCAATATTTTATAAACATTTTTTTCCCTTAAGGTTTGCTTCTTGGTAAATATCTTGTGTGTGGCCCTTATAAAAGATGTACTTGTTAACAAAAATGGCTTTAAATGAGTTTGCTCTCGTGAAAGGCAGCCTGTTTCCGAGACCTATGCCGACTGAAACATGTCCTGCTAATTATGACTGTAGGGAGACCAAGCAAAGAAAAGACTGAACTGTGCTCGTGGCAGTCATTCATTGCACAAGAGGATGCACATGGAATTTATTCTCATTATTACTTTCACCACCTGGACACTGGTGACTGTTCTCTTTTGCTCTGGTTGTGCACTCTTGCTATTTGAGCTTTCCTATTGAGCGTCCTTTTATGTTTCTTAGAGATTGTAAATGTTTGTTTTCTAGATTTGTTCAATTTAAAGAATAATAATTATATTTGCTTTGTAGTAACAAAGTGCCATCTAATCCATATTAAACAGTGCAACTATACATGTAGACTAGTTTCCAAGGAAACATCATCTCCTCTCCTGCCCCTGAACCCCTCCTGGAACTTTTGAAAGTGAAGTGTCTTACTTTAATCACACCCTGTTGTTGCCATCCTAATCCTGAACTCATATTTCCAACAAAATTACAGCTTTTTAAATGTTTGCAGTGCTGTTGGGAAGTTTACCATGCATTCCAAATGATTTAAGATACTTAAATGGTATTGGAACAAATTACTGCCTTCATTATGACAGACAACAGATGAGTACATTACACTGCTTAGTTTCAGCTTCTTTAACTAAAATACTGTGATTGTTTTCCATCCAGTAGTTCTGTAATTGCTCACTCTTTATGTTCATTGTGAGAATTAAGATGGCATTTTTTTAGTCTTTTTAAATGGCACAATCATTATAAATCTTGGGCATTGATAGGAAGATGATCAATTATTTCATTTATGTGCCAATGTGAGTAGAATGGTGGTTTAGTTTTAAACTAAAATTTGGCACATATACTTTCTTATTGTTTTGATTCTATTGAAAGATTACTGGAGGTAAATTTCAAGAAGTTGAGCATATCTACTGGAGTGCAGATAGGATCTAAGCTTGTGATTTGAGGAGTGTCAAATTACATTCATGCTTTTATCACTAGATACCTGTTTTGGCTTATAGGTTGAGGAATAGCAAAATTGGTGACTCAATTAAAGAAAGGCTTCACCAAGGCTTGGATTTGTTGGTGTGAAATTCTCCCTCCCTGCTCTGCAGTTTCACACCTTCCAGAAGGGTGTCTGTCCATTGTTGTCCAACTTGCTTCCTGTTTCCAGGCTTTCCAACTGTGTTGTTTTGCTGCATGTGCTAGGTGGATGTTCTGGTGATCAGATGAAGTGAGGGAGGTGGTATGCTCTGTTTTCATTGCTGTGCTGACCAAATTCAGATTAATTTCATATCAACTGCAAATAAATCAGAGAGTTTTGTCTACTGCACTGCCGTCTAAGAGAGCCAGTAAAGACATGGTGTCTAGACAGCTTCTGTATTTCATTGGTTTAAAAAAAGGCATAAAGTTAGTGCACTGATAAAAGAGGATGCTTAAGAGAGCTGTGTTCTGAATTGGTAACTGTAAAATAAAGAATTAGGAAAAGAAGTTTTTCCAGATCTCTTCATTTTTCTAACGAAGTGTTTGGAGTTATCAGTACGTGCTGTGGCAAATGTCAGTTTTACATATGAGGAATCAGATACTTTTGTGCAGACAAGTATTTAATGACATACTGCTGGTATTTTTTATTTTGTCAGTGCTTTGCTTTTGAAGGAGCTCTGAGTGAAGTTACACATCCACGTACAGTTGCAGGCACAGAGGCTGCCTGAAGCAGTTCAATCTGTGACCGACTGCTCGTGCCCCTCGATGCATGGGCTGTGCTGGGCTGTCCTCCTGCTGGAGCCACCTTCTGGGGATGTCCGTGAGGCAGGATGTGGGAAGAAGGGGATGCTGCTCTCCTGGGATGCTGAAGTGATCCCATGCCATCAAAATAAAAGTGCTTTTGTTATAAGTATTGCTGAGAAGCAAAACTGGTATTTAATGTAAGCATGTCTTATACAGACTGCAGATTATATCTGAGAAATGCTGGATCTTTGCTCACAGAAGTTTTCAGAAGTCTCATGAAGTCAAACACACTTTTCCAAGGACTCTTTGCCACTGCTTTGAATTACTCCTAAGGAAATTACCTAAAGGGCTTGGAGAACTGAGGTGGTAACAAATGTAGTGCAGAAATAATTGATCCTTTTGGTTTATTAGGTTGTGTCCCTGTTGTGGAAGTTTTGTCAATAACAATAACACTGCAGAGATGTCTGTCTGCAGCTAGTCTGTAGCTAGATCAAACAGTTAGTGGGGTTCTAGCTACATGATTTCTCCTTGGAGAAGGTGATGTATTATTTAATTTGTAACTAAGTCCTGGGACATCCTGAGGAGCAGCATTGTTATTTATCTTTGCTATTCCAGGCAAAAGTCCGCTGGTTATGTACAGCACAAGCTTGAGTTTCTGAAAATCTGGCTTGCATACAGTTGATAATTATTTTGGAATATTTTCAGAGCAGAATTAAACAATTAACTTTTAAACTTGATTTGAAAGTGTAGTGTGTTTGAAGGAAGCCTTTGAGTACAGTGTTTTCTGAGCTTGTGCTTGTAGTTCATACATAGTGATTTGATTCGTAGTTTGTATTTTTTAAAAAATGAATTTGCTTTTAGATACAAGCCTAGCACAAGAAATGTATTTCCTCAGTTGCTACCAACACTCTGTAGGTTATTTCTGTAGGGTTAATAAAGATCTGTTTGCCTGGAATCAGTGCTGAGGTGTGTTACCTCACAATTAGGAAGCAAACTTACTCAGAGTTGCTCTTTACAACTATTTGGATGCTGGGGAGTTAAACTGATTCTGTGTTGACATTTTAAATGTTTCAGCCACCCTATACAAAAATCTGTTGCTGCAATTGGTATGCTGGCTTTTCTGCATTAGTCACATTGTGCAAAGTAATTTCTGATGGTTTCCTTTAGTAACCTTCATATGGTAAATTAAACCTTGAGTTCTAAGTATCTGATTGTACTGACCTTCACTTCAAGGAGGTTTTTTATTTAAGCTTCCAGCCTTCTGTCAGACAGAAACATGATCGCCAATAAAAATAAAATAAACACCTAGTCTTGCACCCTCTGCTTACTTGAACAGAAGTGTTCATAAATGTATAGCTCTTACTTGGGCAAATACAGGCAGCCTGCCGACTACATTTACATTTTAAAATTTACTGCAGTGAGGGTCATTCCAATTCAAAAGAGAGTATTTGGTAAATGAGTTGGCAAGCAAAATGACTTTGTAGTGTTTAAAGGAGCTCTGCCAAGAAATTGGCTGAAAAATGCTTGTTGTCTGGTTGCACCTTTTGAAATGAGAGGGGAGAGAAGACATTTGAATTTAGTAGAATAAAATATGAGACTCCCTTAGTCAGTGAAGGAACTGCCATACTCTAGCATGTAATTCCTTGTGATCTCTGCCTTGAAAATGCTAATGAAGGGAGAAGAAATTTGATGACCAATGGAAATCAATGGGAAAGTGTCTAATGAGTGATGCAGCCATAAATGACAATTACTTTTATAGTTTTTCTATGGAAGTTCCAAAACCCTTGTCCTGAAGTGCCGGATTAGTGTAGGCCATATAGCATATTCAAAATATGCTGTGAACAGTTCAGGACAATATGAAGGAAAGTCACCCTGGAAATCAGGAGATCCAAATTTAGTGAGAGACCTGAGAGTTTATTTCTCTCACTGTCAACCACACAGTCATGGCAAGCCAGTGTTTGTACCAAAGTGTTTGTCTCTTCTTCTTGTCTTCTGTCAAGTGGGCTCTGGTGAGCTGTGTTAAGTCCAACACATTCTCGGTGTAGCTGATTCTTCATTAGTGCCATTGAGGAATGGGGCCTCTGGCCCTGTATTTGTATGACACTTGTAACAGTAACACAAAGAAACCCTTTGAGCTGTGTGCTGTTCAGATCTTGTACGAAGTAGAGACTGGAGGTAATTATTTACATTTGTTTCAGATTAGCTGTTTCCTGCCCTTCCTAAAAGAGATTATCTTTCCCTGTTTTTCTCTTTTGTATAGCCATCTATTTTACTTATTCTTCCACTTTCTGAACGGAGAAGAACAGTAGGAAGGAAAGAAAAAGCTTTGCTTTTTGAATGGAAACCTGCATTACATGGCTAAGGAGTGCACTCTCTTCTTATAACCCATGATCTACCTCCAGATTAATCAAATGGACTCCAGGGGTAAAAATTCAAGGCTCTTCTGACTACAGAAGATGGTGTGGTCCAGAGGTGAAAAACCTCCCCAGAAATTTCCCTGCCACAGTCCTCTGCCACTTAAAATAAAGGAGATTTAGTTCTAATCTGGCACTGCGTGATTTGTTTGGTTCTTAATGAGAATTTAGCCCCACATTTTGCTCTGGTTCAGAGATATTTCTATGGTCATACTGGCAAAATACATAGCATAATATTAAATTTTTAGTCAGGAGGATTGGTTTTTTATTAGTTAAAACAAGGTAGGACATCTTTGTGAAAAGAGTTGATAAAAAAAATGTGTTTTCTTAGCTCTATTGTCCAGTCCTCATGATTTTTATGCTTGAAACAGTTGCAAGTTAATACCTGGCAGTAAATACTAAATCCATGTGTGGTGACTGGCAGATTAAGCACTAGGGATTCCAATGGAGATTAGACCACACGTTTTGAAAGTGCAGATGTCAGTACTATTTTACGTCACAGTGCTGAGTTTAGCTGCCTTATGTTTCGCATATAAACAAGGGCTATTATATCATCCTTTTTTTCTTTTTTTTTTCTTTTTTTGGTGTCCCATTTTCTCATTTTAGTTGCTTCACAGTGGTGCTTTTGGCACTGTTCATCCTCGCAGAGATCAAGTGATAACTGGTGCAGCACAAACATGAAAGGCAATATAAGGCTGTGAGCCCCCTACGTGCGTTAGGCGGGTGGCCTTTTGGTTGAATCTGAGAGAGGAGGAGAAAGAGCTGGAGGATTTGAGAGGGAGTTGAAGTGAGGCAATTTAGCAGCAGAATAAAAGGAGGGAAGCAGAGGTGGAAAAACTAAATGAGACACGACTTTGGGAAAGTCGTGTCATACGGATGTGATACTTTTCGGAGCTGCCACCTTTCACCTGGGTTGCTCACAGTTTGCTGGATAATGTGTTTATGTATTAATATCAGATGCACTTTATGAGTATGCCTATGAATCCATGTAGAACAAGTAAAAGTCATAAAAGAAACATTTCTGTCCTTGAAGCCTTAAAATCAATTTGAGGAGAAGCGAGTTGTGTGCATAAACCCAGCAAAGTGAGAGAATGGATTCACTTTCACCAACTAAAAGTAAGAGTGCAGCCAATTCTGAACAGAACTATCCACACGTAACTGATCACCACCACTCACTGGTGTTGCAGGATCTACTGAACAGGAACAAATGGTGCTAATAAGTCTAGTAATATTATCAACAGACCTACCCTGTGTAGCATACGTGTCATTAGTGACTCTCGTTAGCCTTCACTGCACTCAAGCAGTGGAACTGTGCCCTAATGAGACAGTGGCCTTGCATCACTGTGTTTAAGGAGAAATTGTCTCCTTCTCTCAAAATAAATATTTTGCTTCATTTTTGGCAGATGTTCTTTAACCTAAATGTACTGGAGGTGTGCAATTAAAGGTTCCTTGTCCTGTTTCTTTCCTCCAGTGAACCCTGAAAGAAATTAGCTTTTATTATGTAAAACTCTGCATTAATATGATGATTATATTATATTTCATACATCAGAGTTTCTGCTAATTGCCTGCCAGGAATGGATTTCTCTTCTGCACTCTGCCTCTTCTTCTTATGTATTTTGACTTTGGTGAAATCAGGGTTCCTTGGGAGCATCAAAACCAGGTCGTAGCTGACATCTGGATACGAAGTAGGTCAGGTCAGTGTAATCTCCAGGAAGCTGATGCAGAGAATTCCCTTGCCTCTCTCGGCAGTGATTTGCTTGCAGACCTGTGATCGTTCAGGTTTTTCCTCTGGCTTAGCCTGGCTGGAGCTCTGGGAGTGTTTTATCTTTCTGCTGCAGAGGTGTGGTTTGGCTTTTGGAACTGTCTGGACTTCCTTCTGCTCATTAGCTCCTGGCCATTGCAAAGGCTTTGTGTAATGCTGGTGCCTTGGCTTCTTCTGTTCTGTAGTTACAGTAGACTAAGTATTTCACTCCTAAATTGAAGTATATAATTTTCAGCTTAATGGGAGTTATTTGGGTGAGACACAGTTGAATATGATATTAGAAGTCAGACTGGATCAGAGGTCAGAAAGGATGTGTGCCTTGCTATGCAGAAGGAATTTAACATTTTGCAACTCTGACTCTCTGACTTCAGTTAGTTGAAATTAGGGTTAGTCTCTCTCAAGTGGTCCCTTATGCTCAATCCTTATCATGACTTCAAGGACGAAGTTCGTGTTTTGTCTGTGTTTTGTCCAGATTGAGATGTCTTCAAAGAATTACTGTTTTCTCCCTGACTACAAAGGAGAACAACTCTTCCAGCAACTTAACCAAAAATATCTGCCAACCAAGGGGATAATTAGCAACCAAAGAGTTTGAAAAAGCTATTTAACTTTTTCAAGCAGAAGACCATGTCTTGCTTATTTCACATTGCTTCTGAAGTTGGGCTTTTCCTTCTTCTAGCACTGCAGAAACAATTTTGGATGGATAAGAACCAAATTGCTTTAAAAGGAGGTGGATCTTCCCACACTGCGCTGATGTTGAAGGGGTAGGAAACACAGTAATTTCAAGTTCTGCTATGTTAAAGCTCTCGGACCTAGTCATCTCTTGCAGTTGTGCCACTTGCAGGAGCTGGAGGACTTCTTGGAATCTACTCTGCTTAAGCTCGTGCTTCTTCCTAAACTAGTTTGTTTGGGTTTGTTTAGGAAGTGTGGCAAGGGGATTCCTTTTCTTTACCTGGCCTTCCCAGACTCAAGGTTTGTTGCATAAAAAATGATATTTTAGTATTATAAAAGAGCTTTGAAAAAAGACTCTAAATTTCTCCACTTGTAGGATGCAGTATTTATTTAACCTGCTGCTTAAAAAGTGATATTTTACACTAGGTATCTCTAGTGCTATGAGCACATTCTTGGGACACGGCCAGACTTCTTGGTTTCCCCACAACATTTACAAATGCACAGAGGAGCTCTTTGCATGATTAATACTGGTTTTATCCAAGGCAGCAAAGTCCATTTTCTTGTAAATCTTCTGTGTTAGTGTTCTTTAATAATTAGAGATGTGAACAGAACTGTGCCGACTGATGAGTAATAAACTGTAGCTGCTTAAGGAAAAGACACGTGAGTCAGCAGGGACTGAAGTGGGACCTCAGGTGTGTGAAACATCCTCTGTAGTTCAAGGGAAAGGGGAGTAGCAGCAGTGAGCTGTCACCACCAACTCCTGCCAGCACGAGAGGATGGGACTGTGCTTGTGAGGCCGTGCTGCAGAGCCAGGTGTGGTGGCACAGCCCTCAGTGGGGACACGCTGACTGACAAGGTCCTTCCCATTGAACCCTGTGTGGAGATGGATCGCTGTACTGTCCCATGAATGCAGTCATACTGTCCTGCTGGGACACCCTCTCTTGGGAACCTGTCCTACCCTTCTGATTCATCTGAAGAGGGAAAGCTGAAAAAAGTGGGCCATTCATTTTGTCTTAATTATAGTATGCTTTAATGGCAGAAAGCCTATCCGATTCTGAAGATGTTAATCTTTCACAGTTGAATTTGTGTTGGGAACTGCTAGTGACCTCAATTTTTTTAAGTAAGTCTGAATCTTTCCTTTTAGTAAAAAAACAAAAAAAAACCAAAAAAAAAACCAAAAAAAAATTTCTTGATAGAATAGGATTTTAGAAAAATTAGCCATTTTCTTTTGTGGTCATCTGATCAAGTCTCAAGAACATATTATGTCCTCTTCAGCATTCTCAGCTATGACTTGGTTTGTTATGAATAAATTTACATGGCTTTTTTTGTGAAATATGTCACAGCCCTCTGCAATTTGTTTATGAATAAGTTAGCATCTGCTAAGCAGATTTGCTCTGCAATTTGCCTTGAATGACTTGACTGTCTTCAAATCTAGCTGAAGTTAGGCCTAATACTCAGCTGAAGTTAAGGCTGATTTTCAACATAACCACGGAATCATAGAATCATTAAGGTTGGAAAAGACCTTCAAGGTCATCAAGTCCAGCCTTTAGCTGATCACCACTGTGTCAGTGGGATCATGGCACTCAGTGCCACATCCAGTCGTTTCTTGAACACCTCCGTGCCTTTAAGCAAAGGAATGTAATATATATGTATTTTTGTCCTAATTTTTGACTTCTGGTTTTTCTGCTTGTCAGTCTTGGGGTAATTTTACAGTGTCTGACCATTTAGCCAGCAATCTGGAGGACTTTCCCTACACTGAGCTAATGTCTTTCCTTCTGCTTAGACTGGACACCATTATGTGAGTTACATTTGTTCACTGGGCTCAGGTATCTTCCATTGTGACTGAGGTCTGTGTGGCATCCGTTGTTCATGTTACAAAAGACATGTGAATTAATATTTAGAGAACTTCTTTTGTCAGTGATAATTTCTCACTGAGATTCAGCTACCACCATATCTAATTGTGCCTTGTGCCATTACCTCATAGCTCAGGTACCCAGGGAAGGAAGGTCTTTCTGTTCTTGGGAACTTGTATTATTGGAAAAGAGCCTCATCCTGGGAAGGTGCTGGATGTAAGACTGAGTAAACTCAGTTGTACTGCATGGCAAGTTAGTTATGTATGTCTCAGTCTTTTATTCTTGACATTACTTTTTTTTTTAAGCAGCTCTCTAATGATTTATGATCTTTTCACTAGAGTGCTTTCCTGTCCTTGAACCAAACTTTTCACGTGCAAACACTACTGTAAGACATTTCTTTTCAATCAGGTGTGTATTTTTCCTCTGGTGATAGTGACCTTCACACACGAGGTACTGACTGTCCCTTTTATAGGAATGATCCTTCAAGCACCATCTCACTGGCCTCATGTTATGTGATTTTCTTTTCATTCACGTACTGCTTCAAGGTGGGATGATTGGTAATAAGCTTCATGCTACCTCTGATGGCTCTATCACGTTAAGAGAGACATATTCAGGCTGCATCTTTATTTTGCATCAGCCGCATCTCTCATAAGAGCACTTTGCTTGTTTTAGCATTGCCAGGAGCAGCCATCCACTTGTTTTAACTGAAGGCAGTGATTATATTGTCTGTACTTTCTGAAACTTCACTCTGTGTGTTTATTCTTTGGTGCTTTTTTATATAATTATAATCTGTGTACTTCCTTCAGTTTCATGACCATTTAATTCAGTTCGTCTGACAGTAGTTTTGCATTATTTTCTTGAGTAATTCTGAGGAAATTTGCATGATGTAGTACATTCAATTGTTTGAACTCTGTGTGTGTGTATGTCTCTTTCTCTGTATGTAGTGTTTTTGCTTTGCAAACAGGGCGCTTCACGAATGTTACTCATGCAAAATGTTGTCTCCCAAGCCACTGATCCCTGTTGCTCTCTGCCTCAATACAGTGCATTATTTGTTTGTCTGGAAGCTGTGAGATAATTATTCTCTGTACCAGTTAGTGCAAATAACCCTTTATACTAACCCCATTGCATTACTATCTTGGGTATTGCTGTTCCTGATTCCCACACTTTTTTGTATTAAGTTCATCCATGTTTTGTGCTTTAGCATTTGCTTTCTCCTTGTTTTCTTACCTTCTGAGGTACTGCATGAATGGACTCCAAGCCTGTTCCACACGTCGTCTCTGTTTGGGTGTGGTATTGCTCACTAGTTTTGCATGTATCTGTACATCTTTATAATAGAGTTCCTGAGTATTCTTGCTTGTTTCCTGTATTTGTATTTCCCCTTATTAATCTATTGCACATTAGTTTATCTTCATAAGATTTCATAATAGCATGACTTGGCCATTTCACACAGCTTGGCAACCGACCAGTCTCCTTTTTCTCCAAATTCATTATTACGCTTCGTTGATATATAAGAGAAATTGTGGATTGAAAAGGCTTCTATATAGATGCTCCTGTTAGTGCTGAGAAGTCCAAATGCTGTTTATTGCCTGTGGCAGCCATTGCCCATTACAGATGATAATGTGACTGCTTTTATTCGATCTCTCTGTGTCAAACTTCACTGCCATTTTTCATTGTGATCACAAGGATTTCCACTTTCTAACTAAATTCTTTTCATGTCTGTCTGCTCAGGGACAGGTCTCTGGTCCATTGTCATGATCATTGTTTGTTCTTTGTGTGTGTGTGTGCAGGAGGGAGATTCAGTATTTTTAGCTTCTGATACGAGGTATCTGAAGGAGCTAATTACTTTCTGTCACCAAGTTCACTGCAGGAGAATAAATGGGCATGGAGCCAAGGAATCTAATGTGAACTTTATGCCTGTTTCTGTATTTCCTCATCTCATCAAGCACTTTTAAAATGGAGAGCTCTCTAGATGTTGCCTCATATATGAATATGCCATAAAATCATAGCAGTATATTAAAAAAATAGCGAGCTTGAGAAACTGTTACCTTTCCTGTTGGGTTTGGCTTTTTTTTTTCTTTTTAGTTAACTCATCTGAAAATTAGTTGGACAGAGACTGGTTACCTCATTAATGAACACTTGTATAATCCTTGGAGACTTGTGAATGAAAAACTTGAACTGCAAAATTGGTGGTAGTGATGGCCATCTTTGTTCATGTTCAGTTTCATTATTGCGGCTGCACATGGTTTTCCCTCCTCACCTGCACTTCAGCATTTTCTTCTCTTCACTCAACAGTCTCAACAGCTTGGATTTTTAAAAAGAATATAAATACCTTGCTTGGTTAGACCAATTGTCCATGTAGCCCATAGCTGTGTCCCAATAGCAGCAGCAGTCCGCAGTGTCCACCATCACTTTGGTGGACACTGGTGGACTTTGGGATCTTGGAGATAGATTCCTGCTGCTTTATCATATGTTAATGGACAGATTTTGCAAGAATTTCTTCTTCTTTTCTGTATGATATAATGGTTGAAGCTTATCACTGTTGAACTGCTGTTACCCTGAGCACCTTCACTTAAACGATCTGCTTTCTTTTGCATTTGATATAATTTGCAGTGCTCACATATTTATGACCACTCAGTATTTTAAAAGTCAAATCTTCTTCTTCTTGGTTGTCTATAATGTTTATATCCCACTTGAAAATATTGATCCTAATTCCACAGAACTGCTGGAACATGTGTGTGTGCTAATCTCCAGAAGGATCCAAGGTTTCCCAAGGAATTCACCTGAGTGTAAAGCTGTTCTGGTGTCTCCTTACTGTCAGCCTTACTCAGTTGCCCGATCCCTCTTGTGTCCCTATTGTATTGAGAAGGCTGTGTAGATCCTCTTCTGCTTTTGGTCATGGGCAGAAATGGGAACAGAAGAGATGTTGTTTTTACTAAAAGTTTACTTTGTGACCTTTGGCTTGTCTTGAAATTTAAAAGTTAGTTATTTCTAAAAATAGTTTCCTATCTTGTAATTAAGCTCTCACCTTAGAGCTCTCCTCAGAGATGTTCCTTCTTTTTTCTGTTAAAAAAGAATTGGTTGAATTATGCTGTGATTTTCATCTTGGCAGTATCCTCAAAGAATCTCAATTGNCCCCTTTCTGGAAATAGATCAAATTTGTTTTAATCAAGCAAATTCAATTTCCTTGTTTCTCTTTTTGATCTTGAGAGAGCAGTTTCCATTAACTCAAGTTTGTCTAAACTCTGTGGTTCCCTAGGGCACAAACGTGAACTTCTGTACTAGAATTACATTTGTGACTAACTCTAGGAGTCTTCCTTGGCCTGAACCTGTTTGTGAAAAAGTCTCTTCTAAATTCTGTGCGTGATCTGGGTATCATGATTTCCTGCCCTTCTAGATACATATTCCTCTCCTTTTAAATAATGTTTTCAACAGTGTTTTGGAAATAAACTGAAATTGTCTTCTTTCTCACTGAAGATACTTGCTTTAACCTAAGCTTTTAAAGTAAATATCTGTGTTTTGTAAAGATGTTTTAGTTAAAAAGCCTTATTGGTGTGGCTGCAGAATTTACACATAGGTGGAAGCATGTAAATGTCATTCATAATTCTACATTTGTCCTGCTGCATGTACACGGAGAACTATATTTTAAATATGTTGTTGTAATGCTCTGGATTGTAAGGTGGAGCTTTCTAGTAATCTCATTATGCTAAGGTTTTATCCACCTAAACTGAGGTGGTGATAAAAACCTTACAACCTTAAGAAGCTAATTAAGGACAAGAACCTCTTGGTCTTGAAATAAGGAGCAAGGAGCACAGTGCTTGTTCCAGGGAGCTTAACAGCAAACTTTATATACATAAATCCATTAAAGAAATAGATGTACACTGTAAAGTCACAATATTAATTTCTTAGAAAAATTCTCTTCAGAGGTGTACAAATATTCCAAAGAGGAGGAACTCTGTAATATATTTACTCTGGGGTTTTTGTTCGGTTGGTTTCTTAGGGTTTGTTTAGTTTTGTTTTGCTTGATAGGGAAAAAAAGTATTTTATGCCTATTAAGGAATATTCCCTGGACTTAACCACTTAGTCCTGTGTAAGCATTTAATATTGAAGACATTATTTTCAGGTTTGGTCTGTAGCTTGCTTGTGTTGCCAGGTGAGTTACACTCTGTCACATCCCAAAGCATGCTGGCAAAGGCAGGCTTTGGTTTGTACAAATGCCATTGTGGGCCGCCTTCAGAGCTGCAGGTTTGGATGGGGTTTTTTTGTTAAAATTTCTGTGGATAAAGATAGTCTCTGAAATTCTGACAGAAAGCAGAAGAGCCAAAGGGGAGGCCAAGCAGGGCTGGAATGATCTTATGATTGAAAGCTGCAAAAATCTCGCTCATCTTAATTATTGGGGGCGAGGGGTGGGTTGTGGTGGTTAAAGGGTGGTATTTTTTTGGTGTTTGACCTCAAAGCAATTAAAAGCTTTCGGGAAACAGAAAATAAATTTTGGCAGCAGCTTTTTGGGAGCATTTGAAATCAATAAATTTTCAGCAGCTGTGTGAGGGAAAAATCATCAAAACTGAAATAGTAGACCCAAATTAGTTTGCACTGATGTGCACACAACACAGAAATGTGCTTTCATTCTTGAGAGGGAAGAGTCAAAGATGATCCCCCCATCTGTTGGCCAAGGATTACAACTGCAGTGATTATTTGCAGAAATATTCTGCAGTAGCAACCAAGAACTATTGATTATTTCTCACACATGTACTGTGGATTCAGAGAGCAAGATTGGCAAATCCTTGTTTTTCTTCTCAGCAGAAATGTCAGGGAACAAACATTGGCTACCTTTACCAGAACTTCTGCTAGCTAAAATAAAAAGCTTTGAGGCAATTGAAAAGCTCTATAAACTAACTAAAAGGAAATATTAGTGGGTTGGTTTGTTTTAAATAGGGCTTGTTTTGTAGTTGTTATATATGCCCATGCAGCAGTATAATTTTTTTTTTAAAATTGCACATAAAGTTGGAAATTGTGTTCAAACACCATTAATCTGATTGTACATTTTATTACTCTTCCATTTCCCTCTACTGTTACTCACACTGCATAGAAAGAGATTATATTAATTAGCTGATGGTATGTAATAGAGATATTCACGGTATGGAAGTTAAAGGTAATCCCAGAACTGATTTTTAGATCATCATCTTCATTATTTCAAGCGTTTATGTACAATAATGGACAATAACACATTAGAAAATGATGCTTAATTTTTCTTCAAAGTTTTAAGAAAAATATGTAGTGCTTTTTCATCAATTAGCAGCAGGAGAGCAAATTATAGTTATATTAAACTGTGCATGCTATATAAATCACAAATCTTGTTAGCAAAGAATTAACATCATAACTGGTAATTTAAAAATTGCCTTTAGCTCTGAATAAGGATTGGCTGTGTACATATTTTAATGGTATTGAAGAAGTGAAAATAGATCTCTCTAGAAAAGAGCCTTTTTGGTGGTAGTGAAATTAATTATCTGCTCTTTTATGAAGTAGTAGTGTCTGTCTTAGTTGTGTAATGGTAATGTGCTGTAGAAAAGACTGGCTATCTTTTCCTTGATTCATGGCACTGATTCTAGATTAAAAAAAATCTGTTTTTTTTTTAAATAATGGAAAGACTGGATTGTATCACCAAAGGACACAGACATCTAGTTTTCTCACTTCTGTTGGCTGTTCAGGTACAGATGCATGAAAACTGCATGACTTCTCAGATGTGGATTAATAATAAGGAAGTCAAGGAGATTTTTTTTTTCCCTCCAGCATATCAAATATGTTTGGTATGTTTCTGAGACAACAGACAAATTGCTGAGTTGCACGCTCCAAGACTTTCCTCCTGCTGGCTAATGAAGTAGAACAAGACATAGAAGAAAAATACACCTTTTTTATTGGTTTGCTGTATCTCATTAATTATCTTGTAGATTCTTTCAGTGTACTGACAACCTCAAAATGGAGCCTGTACAAACAGTAAAATGTGGTTTGCAATATATGTTGGGTTTTAGTTTGGTTGTTTTTTTTTTTTTTTTTTTTTTTTTTTTTTTTTTTTTTTTTTTTTTTTTTTTTTTGTTTGTTTGTTTGTTTGGTTTTTATTTGTTTGTTTTTTTCCTGGGAGGGCAGGAGAGTAGCATTATGCATATATTAATACAAATTAAAGACAGCCCACTTACACTGATGACATTCCCTTCCAATATTTCCATTATGGTTATACTCAGCCAGTCTTATTTTCTTGCTGGCCTCATGTCCATCCTTTTCTCCTCCTCACAATAGGTGGGAAATGCTATAAGAAGAACACCTTTATCTTCAAAAATGGTTTATTTTAGAGTGAGTCTTAGCATGTTGTATCCTCTTTTATCCAGGTACTTACCTAAGTCAGTTCATGCTCTCATATACTTTGAGGTCTTCAAAAGCATTTTAAGACTGTCCTCTCTCACTACTGTTGGTAGCTTTGGTCCAAGAGAAATATGTTATGCAAGTATTTTGCTGCTCTTCTGTAATAATGCTGATAATTACTACTTAAAGACTCTTCCCAATTTGTTGCAGTTAGGCTTGATCAAAGACTGATATAAACAGACATTATGGCTGGACACTTGTGTTTATTAATCTCTTATAGCTTAGAGGACTCAATTAGAAGGGAAGAACACATAATGATTGTGTGCAATGCAGAAGAATAAACCAAATAATTTCCACAACCTCTTTAATTTTTAAGATACTTTCCATTTGGTTAACAGATGTGTTCTGTGTTCTTCAAGCTATTTCACATTCTGTTTATGCATTTTTAATGTTTCTGTAAGCCACAATGTGTAGGCATTAGATGCAAAATTCAAATTCGTGTTCTGGATGGTTTTAAAGGAAGAACTGCTATTTTTCATGTCTCTCTTTCTTTGTTTTTGCTCTACCTGTTTCTTTTGTCATTTGGAAGGTGTGTAATGCAGCCTTTGGAGGGATGAGAGATAGCTGTGAAGAAAGATTAACCTTACAGTGACTTGGACCTGTTTTCTTTGTCAGCGATAAAGAGGTCCATAACACAGACTATTCCTGCTAGATTTTGTGAGGTTTAGTGGGGGACAACAAAAAGAAAAAGTCTCCCTGATATTGTATCGATCCCAGACAGCCATAATGTATTGCATGGGGTGTAAGGTATTCCAGAGCACAAAATATATTCTTAATAGATCCTTTGAGGGGAAAAAAAACCCCGGTATTTAAAATACCTTGTTATGCTATGCCTTGCATTTTCCTGTATACATGGCTGTGATGTATCAAGTCAGCTCTAGGTAGGAACTTGTGGGACCCAGGAGAGCTTTCCTGAAACAGAATACAAGAAAAAACTGATAGTGTTGGAAAAGAAGTAGATTCTTAAGCTGCTAAAGTAAGTGGATTTTGAATACTAAATTAGGTTGAAACAGGATTAGACTAAGTTAATTTCGACATACTCTGTAAAAAACTGTTTAAAAATCTATTTTCAGTTGAGGAAGTTGTATTCAAACTTACCTTTTACTACTGTTACCTACTGTTGTGATAGTTCATGTTCTCTGATGCCGCTGTGCTCGTCTCTGGCCTGCAGCGGGATTTCCGTGTTCTGTCCCCAGGTTCCCTGGACGTGCAGACTCTTGGGCTGGGCACCAAGGAGGGATGTGTAGGAGACAGTTGCAACATCTTCGACAAAATAATGTGGGGTGGTTTATTGTTTGGTTTTTTGGGGGAGGCAGAGGAGGGGAAGAATTAGTATAAAAATATTCTGGCTTGTGCTGTACCTGTTTTGTATGAATTTGTTCTCTTTACTATCTGTTGCATTAGACATGCAGGCATGTCTACTAAAATTTGAGATCCCCACCAACTAACAGTTCCACAAGCACCACTGATCCTAGAATATATTGAACTGTGATTATCACATTGTTTAATAGTAAACACTTCGGATCAAATATATAAAGTTGTCTAACTCACAGAGATATAAATGGAACTTTAGTATTAAAATATTTTTCTGGGGTGGGGTACTTTTCTTTGCTACACAGCAAGTTTATAACTTCTATTTTTGTTATTTTTTTTACTTTTAAATGTCAGAGCAAATGTTGACAAAGGATCCTCATTCCAACCACAGATAGTTTTTCTTCAATTTTTTTTCCCCTGAAATTCTCAGCTCTAGGTCACTTCTAAAATACCGTCAGCATTGCATTCCCACCGAGTACCTCATCTTTTGGTCCAGCTCTTGTTGTGTTTTGTTTTCAGCTGATGAGAAGACCCAGAGCTAAGCATAGGGTGTAGCCCTGCATCGCTCCTCAGGCAGAGCTGCCCAGGGCTTGCAGGAGGTCTGTGGTGTCACTGCACAGCCCAGCAAAGGCAGCGCTCCGAGTGTGCAGCCTGTGAACGATGGGGGTGGCTGGGGTCTCTCCTGGAGCAGCATGAGCTTGCATTGCACTCAGGCACTTCTCAATCCCGTTGCTCTCAGAAATGGTGAGATCACGTTGATTTTCTGCTCCAAGTTTCCCACCTTTCAGCCTGTGGCTGTTCCTAGAACATCTAATGATGTGGAGCATGATTGATGAGCCCTTGCTAGAGCCATGTTCCTGAGATGTAGATGATGAGAGTAGATTTCTTTATTGCTTTCTAACTTCATGTATGAACTCATCACACAGAGCTACACTACTTGGGGCACGTTCTTTTTAACTTAATTTTTCCCCCCCTTTTTTTTTGAGCAGAGATGTCTTTGTGTGGTTGTGTCATTTTGTTGCAGGTTTTTTTGATTGTTTGTTTATTTTAATCTAGTCAGACTACCTAAACGGGAAAATGAATTGGAGATAGTTGAATAAGTTGAACAAAGTGATTTGAGAACTGCTAGAAAACATGGAGGAAGCGAGTGGCTTTTGCTTCTTTGTGGGTCACCTATTCTCCCAAGACGTGCGGCTACGTGTGTTTCTTCACACGTATGATTTCTTCTGAACTACTTCATAACTAAATTTACTGACAGCATTAGCCACAAGAATAAGTTGACCTCATAGATCATCAGTGTTACGACACTGTTATTTTATAATCCCACAATAAGAAACTGAGGCAAGGAAGTTTAAATGATACTGGCAAGGACAGACTGGCATTGGCAGTTTTTGGTTACTGGTCTGCAGGTTGGGCTCATTGGCCCTTTTGAAGAACACTTGCATGGAAGTTACTCAGTGATCCTTTGTTTTAAAAAAACGTTTAATTCTACTGAAGGTTAATAAAGCCTTTTCTATTTGCTGAGTTTAAAAAAAAAAGGAGAAAAAAAGGAAAAGAAGGCATAACAGATGACTTTATTGGTACACATATATTATAGTTGCTTTGACTTTTATGTTTTCCATACTGATTGATGGATGATTTCTGTGCAAGTAAATCAATTGCACCAGAAGTAGTAGCACCAGGGTCTCCCTGATCTGAAACAACAGAGGTTTTGAAATATTTTGAAATACGATTTAACGTGTTTCTCTTCCAGAAGAATTCATTGGAGTTTTTTCCTCCTAAAACACATAACAATTTTGCAACCTGGTATTTAATGTAAACATTCATTCAAATTTCAATGACCTGCCGACCTTATTTCTGAAGAGTAAATGAAGGAATTCACTGATTTTCTTTCCAGGTGTTCAGTGCTCCCTTAATTTCTAACTCACCCCACTTTCTTCTGCCTAATTCTGAATACTGTAATCCAGACTTCACTTCAACACTCAGTCAAATTATTGTAACTTGTAATGTTTTTCTGCCAGCAGATAGTAATCATTTGTTATTTTTATCATAGTTGTTTTCTTAGAGTAATGCATATTTTAAAATATTTTCTTGAAATAAACTATAAAATGAAAAGGGAAATCGTGTAGAAAGAATGTGCTAAGAATCACAAAGATCTTAGAAATGATTAAGTAATTCAGTGATTAATTTCATGATTGGCAGTCAGGAAAAAACATTGGTATGTATTATGACAGAGTTTGTAGGAAAGGTATTTAAAGAGATTTTGAAAAATCTATACCAGTACTTTCAATGAAAAATTTTGCCTTCACACCACAATTTGAATAGCAAAACATTTACTTGGTTTCACTGGCCCCCTGTGGATTCCCAAATGATTATTCCATCTTCCCTAACTGTGAAGCCATATGAAATGCCATTATTATAACAATCTGCTGTTACAAAATAGCAGTGACTAATATGTAAACTCAACTGTACAGTGAATTTATAGAATACACCAGTCTTAAATCTGTAAGCTTGATGTGGTCTTTAGGGAATCTGTCCTTTTGTGACAGCAGTGGAATTAAACTGTATGTAAAAACACCTAAAGCTCTGAGGTTCCTCTTCATCTGTCCTGACCCAGGTGTTGAATTTGGAATAGATCTTATCAGACTGATGTAATATTTCTGCTTTAGGAAGGTCTATACTGAACAATGGGATTCAGTTGCTTCACCTGCTCCAATATAAGTGTCTAGTGCCATTTCATATGTTCTGGGACAGAGAAAACACGTGTAGGTGTGACATAGCCTTCTTGGAAAGTCAGCCAGAGACCAAGGCTTGTAAAATGGTGGTAGACATGTGTGTTCAGGTAGCTGATGATCAGCTATTTTGTCCAGAGTATTTGTCAGAACAAAGGTTGTTAATGGGAAATAGCTGACCAAAAAATCAAAGCTGATCAGTCAGCTTTGGTACAGTTGTAACAACAGGCAATGCTGATCTGAGCAGATGAAAAACAGATTTTGATGCCTTCTCTAGAGGTGGGAAGAAAAGGGTAAAAGGACAAAGAAAGGCCTTTAATAATTATTTTTAAAAGAGGCACTTTCCTCATTGAAGTGGTTTTTTATTCACCTTTACTTAAGGTTTCCTGTATCAAAACATAGCTATGGGAAGGAAAATGCATGGAAATCAGTAGGAGTTCTGCTGATTTCAAGGAAAAAAGCTTTGATCAGTAGATATTAACTATCCACCTGGAAGAAGTCTGTCCCTTGCTCTAACTTATGTGCCCTCATGGGGTATCTTTCATTGCCTCTGTTTCCATAAAACTGGAGACTTTCAGATGAGACATTTACATGTATATCTTTTTCTATATAGAACTGACATCTCTATGACACCTTTCTTTCAGGTAATGTTTGTTCTGGCACCTCTTTGCTCTGCTTCCCCCCAGAGTGTGCTGGTTTGGGGCTCTGGGAGGCGAGTTTCTTTGTTCCAGAGATGGCTGGATTTCAATATGCTGTGAGAATATAGACACTAAAGCAGTCGGGGTAAAGATAAATAAATCATAATTTAATGTATATTATTCATGTTGTTCTCTTGGAAGACTGCTCAATGATGCAAAGTTCTACTAGTGAGAATCTGCAATGTTGAAGATTATGAGAATATCTGAATATCTGTCTTGCACATTTAAATATGGGTTTTTAAATAACGATTTTTCACACTAGCTAAATGTTACCAATCAGGGAAGTGACATGAAAGAATGATTCTTAAGCTAATGCTCTTTGCAGTTTTGCCATGCATTCTGTATCACAGAAATTTCTTCAAAAAAAGTACAGCAGCTTTCAAAGACTCTCATTTACAGACACATTATTTTTTGAATTAACCTTCTGCAAAATCTTTGTCTCCTAAAAAGTGAAGGCAATGCAGCTTTTTGTGTGGCCTGTTGTTCCAAGTGTGGCTGCACTGGTAGCCATAAGGTAGTTTCTGAAGGGAGCTATGACATCAAAAGCAATGAGCTGCCTTGTGTTGTTCCTGTTATTAACTACCTTTAATTCAAAGGTGTTGCAGTAAGAAAGTGATACCATCAGCTCAAATAGAATTTTGCTTATTCCCTCCTTAGAAGTGTCATTGACCTGTGGGGAAACTATGGGATGCCCAGGCAGTTGCAATACAACACACTCAAAGGCCAGAGTAGTAAAACATATTAGTAAATGTCAATGAATACATTTAGGCATTGGGATGCAGAAAAGATACCTTGTTTTCCAGACTCAGATTGAAGAGAACAGAAAGCAGCACACAGATCTATGGCAGAGACATAGATCAATGAAGGATGCTTTTAAAAAATGTACATATCTGGAAATCCTTTAAAATGTCTTTTGGAGGACTGGAAGAGATAGTAATTAATTTTGCATTGAATGCTTGTAAAATATATGCAATTAAGCGTCTTCAGCCCCCAGGTGATTAAGAGTGAGGAACTGGAATGGGTACAAATACAGAGCCATTATCCTGTCAGCAGTGGCATGAGCAGAACCTGTGCAGGGTGTCCACATCAACACTGAGCTTGTGGGAGGAAATTACCAGTTACAGAACTGGAGCACAGTTCCAATCTTACTGAAACCTCCCAGGGGATTATATTCTGCCTCCTAAGAGATGAGTGTGGGATTACAGATATGAGACAATTTTATTAATTGAACAATAGCAAAAACAGTCTTCCCTTCTTACTTTGGGTTCAATAAAAGGGTTTATTTTGAGTATTGTTGGATGCCCAAACTGTGCTAAGTGCAATGGTAAAAATAACTAGCAGTCAAAGATTTTGTAACAATGGTAGTTCTGGACACAGAAGGTAAGAATAGCTCCAGCAGAAGAGAGAATAATAGAGAATAAGGTTTTCAAACTACTCATTGGTGCATGAATTTTTTTTTTTTCTGAATGGAAGGATGCATGGTTTATATGTTAGGTGGTGAACTAAGCCCTGGGATTTTAATGAGGTCCAGACTCTTTCAGAGAGAGGAAGAGCAAAAGTTCTGCTTTTGGTGTTATTTCTGGATCACTATCAATAGTGCAACATCCTAGTTAAAGGCGAGACTAACTTCTAACAGTGCTGCTGCTTTATTAATAAAAAAGTTAGTAGTTTCACAGTAGTGAATGACAACCCAATTTTGCTGGTCAATGTCTTAAGCCCTATTTTCTCAGTTCTAACTCAGCTTCTTTCTTAGATCCATGAATGTCATGCCAACTTCTTTGTTAAACTCTAATTTCTTCTTGATTTTTTTCCAAGGAGCACACTTGAATAGGAACAGATGGCACCTGATACTGTCAAACATGAGGGCTTTTCTATAAGTGAATTGTAGCTGTGGCTCTTTCTGTATTTTGAGCATGTAGCTTTGCATTTTAGATATTATATAGATTAAGTGCTTTGCCTCAGGATCTGCTGCATGGCCACACTGCCCTAACCACTGTGCAAGTTTGTGCAAGGATACAGTTGCCCTTTTGAAGTTAAAAAGTTTTTTTCTACACATAGCTTGTTTCAGCAGGACGGAACATCATGTGTCATATAACATATAGGTGAATATTTGTTTTGGTTTGTGCTGTTTTCACAGCTTTTGTAATCTTTTCACAGTTTAATTCTACCTTCACTGTCTAAAGTCATGCAGCTCAGTAACAGTTGTGCCTGCACTAAATGGCTGAGTTAAAAGGCAGTATTAATGCTTGGGCAACTCACAGGGGTATATGCACATGTTCTTCTATTTGGATTGCATTAAATGAGTTTTCAGAGACATATGGCAACATACCTTAACTATTCTTTCTGAAAGAGTCTAACTGTTGCAGCCTTCTGTTCTAATTAGTTACATCTTCTGAGCTTTACCAATTCACTGGAAAAACTCCATGCTTAATACTGCTTAAATTTTACCCAAATGCATTTTGTTCTTGTGGGTGTATTTTAATACTATGCGCGTGAAATGGAGATAGCTTCTTAGTTACTTGTTTTACTTTTAATGTCTCCCCGGACAATACATCACTATTTTGAAACAGTTACCATTGTTTATTACTGTGAGAAGTATTTCTCCTAAATAGCTGGGATTTGATAGGTTGTAGAAGTCATACAAGTATTCCTTCCTTGAAACAAGAAGGAGATTGCAGAACTGCAGTGAAATATGTTATCTATGTTCATTCCACCCACTTTTCCACAGGGAAAAGTGTAACACATGGGTTTCAAATGGGAGTGTGCTAGCCCATCACTTCCAGATGTTTGGATATTCTTCTGGAATACATTCTTTATAAAGGACTTAATGATATACAAAGGATTTGTCATTTATTTAACTGCTTTTAAAAATAGCCAAATAATTCTCAGTACATGAGTAAGTTATAATAGGGTTTTGCAAACACGGCAGCGTGTTCTCGACCACTGAGCTGAACTGCTGTATGCACTTTTCATTAGCAACTGGGATAATATTGGTGAGGTTTGTACTGTTCGGTCGATTAAAGGTGGAACTGTGTCTGCACTGTGTATAAATTTGAACTTGCATCTTAAATGGGAGTATCAAATGTATTGGTTTTGTTATCCAAAACAATTCAGAAAATGGAAGAAGCACTAAAAGTTGGTTAGCATGAACATATGAAGACAGGTAACGGGGTTTTTTTAGAAATTTGTAGGCTCTTTGTGTGTAGAGAAGAGGAAAATACCTACCATAGACCTTTTCATCAGTAAAAAGAAAACTCTATTCTCTTGTTCCCAAAGGCACTGTGCAAGTAAGAATAATATAAGCTGAAATATCAAATCAATCACATTTACATTTCAAAAGCATCCTTCATAAAAGTGCCCCAGAGGGCTGAATTCTGCTAATAAAAACACAAATAAAATAAAATATTTTACAAGCTATATCAAGCACAGGTAGGTTGTGCATGTTTTGTAAGTCTGACCTTAAAAATGAACAGGAAATCAGAATTTTTCAAAAAAAGTTAAAAAAAATCCAATGTCTAAAGGTCGGGACCAAAGAATGCAAACAGAGCATGGAATCCATAATATCTGCTCATGATTAGAGAGGAAAGCCACTGAGGCTGCAGAGAGATACTGGCCTGGACAAGAGAGAAAAAATGGTCATATGGGTGTGAAACTCCACAACACTGCATTGAAGAGTAGATATTTTGCCTGAAAAAAAAAATAGAGCCTTCTTAATTGATTGTTTGATATAAGACTAAAGTTGTAGGATCAGACACTCAAATTTCAAACATTTTCTTAAATTTTTTCCTGCATTGTCATGACAGGGTTGTACTTTCAGCCACGCTTTGAAAGGGAATGAATAAAGTGTGGAGATTTCGGTTTAAAAAGGCTTGCAAGGGCAGGTGGCCTTGGATGGCTTTTGATCCAAGGACATTGTAAGCTGGCCTTTTATTGTAAACATTTTCATGCTTTTCTTTAGCATCAAAAAGGTTCCATTTAAAGGGTTTAAAACAGGACAGACCCACACACTCGTGTGTAATGTTACTGTCTCTCAACTTCTTCAGAGCCTTTTGGGTTGCTCTCCAGGTGACATTAAATAAAGATATTTTTTTCTTTTTATGTTGGAATGCAGTATTTTTTGCTCTGTATTTTTTGCCAATAGCTATTGTTCTGAATTGGACTAGAACTGTTGCTACCAATGGGGAAGCAGGAGTTGCCCTTCATCTGGGAATATCGTTATGAAACAGAGATGCTCTTTTACAGAACAGATGGCAGAGTGATAGCAGCTTCCACTTCAAACACGAGCAGGCACATGCAGGCACATGGGTGCATGTGGGCAGAAGGTTTCATTGCAAATGATTTTATGAAGCCTTGGATATACAGGCAAGAGAAAGTAGATGGGGTGCTGGAGCAGTGAGAGAGGGCTGTATTTAAAGCATCGGATGTTGTCACAAAATCCCTGGCGTTCAAGTTCAGAGTAAAAGCCAAAAAAATCCTTCTGAACTAAGTGTCAGCTAGAAAGAAGTTTGGTACTCTGTGAGTAAAGAAAATATCTCCTTCTACTTTAATTTCTGTTGCATTTGAGGCAAATTTATGTGTTTGGGTTTGCTTTATTGGTTTTTGGGTTGATTTTGTTTTGTTTTGTTTTGTGGGGGTTTTTTTGTTGGTTTGTTTTTGTTGGGTTTTTTTGTTTAGTTTTTGTTTAGTTTTTTTTTTATTCATTGGGAGGGTTCTTGGGTTTTTTGCTTGTTTTTTTTTGTTGGTTTTTTTTTTTTATCATGAGGCTCTTGGTTCTATCATAAATTTCTCATCCTAATCAGAATAAACTACAGGACTCCTGAGTTGGCTGATGAATTCTGTCAAAAAGGATTATCAGAAATATGAATTCTGTTAATTTGCTGTTGTGTCTCAGTTGTTGCTGTAAACAAAACCCTTACAGTTTGCCCATGGAAGCATTTGGTTCCTGATAACAGGTTATATATTGATGTAAAAGTCTTTGTAGTGGCTTCTGGCTTGTGCTGGTCCATGGTAAGGTTTGGACTTGGTGGCTGTGTGGTGCCACTGCTAATAGGAGTCTGAGTGCTTTACTTGTGACCTTTGCAGACATTCAGACACCCTTACATTGACTCATTTGTCCCACAGGCATGTTGCTACCTGACCCTCTTAATGAATCTCTCTGTTCTGGAAGCAATGAGAACAGACACCAACAGACTATCCAAAGTGAGTTTCTTAATGAGTGAGAAGTCATTCCATCAGTAATGGAATTCATGCAACGTGCTTGCCTCAGGATGGGAATCTTGTGTCACTGCATGTTTCCCGCCTTCCACACCTCAATATCTCTTGCTTTTCTGGCTCCTTCCTCATACCCTTTATGGAAGAACATCTCCTTGCCATACCTCTGACTTTTTCCTTGGTGTTGTCTAGTTGTATTCCTGTGTAGCAGGGCTTTCTCAAATCAGTGCTATGAGAGATTCTGAGCTCCAGGAGGCCTGGGTATCTGGCTAGTCTGTGTGTATTGGTGTGGACCAGAAGTGCAGTGAGTGTAGACAACTTTTGAGTATACCCTGTCAAGAAGATTCTCATGAAACTTGCAAGGAAATCTGACTATTGAAAGTGGTGAATAGACAGGCAGGTTAGAGACATCTGTGACTTCTTTTCTTAGAACAGCAAGCTAAAAGTAACAAATGAGAGGGATGATGCTGGAAAAATACTGGAATTCTGCTCACTACTAGTGGCCCTTCAGCTGAATCTTGTGTTAGTGCAGACTCCATCAGTTCCTGTTTGATTCATGCAAGTATTAGGTGCCTTCTGCACTACTAAAGGCTTTGTGGCAGACCTGTTTTGGCAACTGATGGTTTCATAGAAAGGGCAGAGCTGGGTAGGACTCACAAGTTTTCTTTATATTTAGGCAGACAAATCAAGTGTGAATATAATGACATGCAGGGTCACAACAACCCCTTGCAGCGCTACAGGCTCAGGGAAGAGTGGCTGGAAAGGTCCCTGGTGTTAAAGGACCTGGGGATGTTGTTTGTCAGCTGGCTGAACATGAGCCAGTGTGTGTCCAGGTGGCCAAAAAGGCCAATGGCACCTGGCCTGGATCAGCAGTAGTGTGACCAGCAGGACCAGGGCAGTGATTGTTGCCCTGTACTCAGCACTGGTGAGGCCACGCCTCGGATCCTGTGTCCAGTTTTGGGTCCTTCACTACAAGAAAGACATTGAGGGGCTGGAGCATGTCCAGAGGAGGAATAAAGCTGGTGAAGGGTCTGGAGAGTGAGTCCTGTGAGGAGTGGCTGGGGGTGGGGGCTGGACATTTTTTAAAAGTCGTGGTTGTTGCAGTTAGGGACACGATTTAGTGGTGGACTTGACAGTCAGGTTAGTGGTTGGACCCGATGATCTTAAAGGTCTTTTCCAATTGAAACAGTTATGTGATTCTATAAACCAATTGTCAAATAATGATTGTCCTTCTCTCCCGGCATCCCTTCCTTCTCCCTATTGCATGCGTGTACTTGCTTGTTTGTCTTTTGATGGTATTCTAAATTCACATGTCACCTTCTTTATTCCTCAAGCTAACTTTAAGCCTGGTTTTCTTTTTACCCTTTTATTTGCATGTACATGTGCAAATTCCCAATAGACATTACCAGCAAATCTGTGCCCCCTCCCTCTGAAGATGATGTTTCATTTGTATCATGGCTTTGCCCCCAGGAGTTCTCCCCCTGTGTATGTGTGTCACTGCTGTCAGCTCAAACACAGGCCATTAGCAGCAGGGAGCTTTTTACCCTGGAGTGCTCTTTTGGTGTCCTACAGTATTCTAAACAACATCAACCTGTAGTTTGTCTGTCCGTGTTTGGGTCTGTGGAATGTGAAATGTTAAGGCCCATTAGGTTTCTGCAGCAATTGGATTTTTTGCTGGAAGTGGTCTTGGGTATTTTAAGCAATATAAGGATGGGTATAAATTGAGTGACATTTCAAAGTTTGCTTTCACTTGAACTCTCATCTCAATTGAATTGCAGTGAAATTGCAGCAAAACATTTCATCTAATTGTTAAATAGTTCAGAGGCAGAGCTCAGTTTTAAATGAAATTTGCAGGATATGACAGCCCATAAAGCTGCTTTAGTAGGGGTGTGGCATAGATTTCACTGGCAATCTTCCTGTGGTTTGTAAAAAATTCAGTGATTGGTTTTGAAACAATTAACAGCAATTGATCAGAAGTTATTGTCCACAAAAGACAGGGTTTTGTCTGAAATTAATAAGAAAATAAAAAAGTGTCAGAGGATAGTGTTTCCTTCAGTTGATCTTGCTTTATAGGAATAATATAGCCTTTCCCACTTCCCCTGAAATTTCTGTCTTGTAGTATATATTTCAAAACCAGTGAAGTTTTGTAACAGCTTTTAAAACTACAGTGATGAAAAGTGGTGTTGTGAGGTTGGAAGGGGTGCCTACCTGAGTCAACTCATTTCAGGGTGACATCTTCAGAGAGCCTGCTGTGCTCACCTCATGTTTGTAGGTGAAATACTTCTATACCAGAAGAATACTTGCTATCAATTAGCAAAGCATTTCAGTCGTGAGAGTTCCTACAAGGAAGGTGAATAGGTCTTTGACTTCTGAAATAAATTAGTTTTTTGCTTGCTGCCTGCTGTTTTTACTGGCAAACTCAATCCTTTTTGAGGGAGAGCTGTCCTGAAGTATGGTCTGAAATATGTGCACATTTTAGTAGTGTGGTTTACCCATAGGTTGCTTTCTTTTTGCTTGAACTATTTTCTTCATGTGCATTAACTTGACATTTGCATCTAAATACTTTTTAACTCTGGAGAAAATAGAATCAAGTGGATGGTGAAAAATCAAGATACGTAGACTTGGCCCAAACCTTGTCCTTGTTTTACACTTCTTTTCTGTATACCCTGGGCTCTTCTTGAGGGCAGGATACAGGAGAAGAAACACTGGCACTATGTGCATCTTTAACAAACATGGAAATGAAGAAATCTAAATGGAGACTCAGTATGTTTTAAGGGTATGGAAACATAGCACAATAAGGGTTGCATTTGAGGTAATTTACCCTTATCTCAAGTAATGTGAATTATGTGAAAGAGAAATGAAGGGATATTCATTTCAGAACTTATCTTTTATCTAACAATATCCAAGGGTTTCTCTGAACAGTTGAAGTGTTAAGTGGTTCAGGAGCTTGTCCTGCTCTTTCTTTGCTAGGTAAATATAATTTGAGTATTTAGGAAAGGAATATTATTATGCATGATAGATTTTTACCCTCCTTTTTTTCTGTTTATTTGCCAGTCAATAGTGTTATTATAAAGCCAGAAATTCTTGGCCTTGAAAAATAGAAACTGTGTTTAAAATTTTTGTCATCTTGCTGACTAGGGGATAGTTCCCAGCAAATTTATCACAAGATGCTGTTTGAATTAAGTAATTTCAGACTTTGGGCCAAATTAGGTTTCAGTGAAGTGGGTACAGTTTTGGCAGAAGTGTACAGGTCCTTGATGGCTATGGCACATGCAGTTATTTTGAGCATGGTATAGATGGGCTTCAGGCAGAAACTTAGGAACAGTTCCTGACTCCAGATCAGCATTCAGATTCAAAACAGTCACTGCTTTGGCCCAAATTCAAGCCACAGAATTTGAGAAACTGAGGACCCTGGATCCGTTATGCATCTTTCATTTGGGATTGTTTGGATTCTGCTAACAGTTGCAGTGCAGAGGCAACTTGCCAGTCTCAGTTTGGAGAAGGAGACTAACAGGTACAGCAGAGCTGTGGGCTGGTCCACAGCATTTGTCTTGCATTTGAACACAGGTCAGACTCCAGTTTCTATGATGTGCAGGTTTACTTTAGGAAATTTATTATTTGCCCTTTGAGTGCTCCAATTTTTGAGATTCTGGGAAAAAAGAAAGCTCAGTCATATAGATTCAGTTTAAAAGCAGCATGTGTCTACAAATACCTGATTCTAGCTGCTCTGGGAAGGGTGCATGAGGTGCTTTTTGTGACTAAATCCAGAATAAACAGTGGAGAATGCTGAAACAGGGCTTATGGTAGCTATAACTAGGCTGCAGGAGAGCCTGTGGGAATTGGAGTACATTGCTAACCTGGTAGCTTTTGCTGTGAGGGCAGATCATTCCCAAAGGCAGATTAGGATAGTGCATCTTCAAGGCATCTAAATGGTTTTGAAATTTCTAATCCCAGCCTGTTTGCCATGGTTTAGTACTGTGTCAGGTTCAGCAGCAGTCAAAGACAGCTAATAAGAGCTTTTATGCATAGTGGTGAACGGTTACTGAAATGTTAGTGGGACTTGTGTGTCAAGGGTGTGCAGTCTAGTCCCATTTCTATTTAAATCACAAGACAGGAAACTAAGTGATGTGGAGAGGGGTATGGTTTGCAGGAACAGAGATGGCCTTCCTTATCAGCAGAGCAGATGAATCATCTTTGCTGTGGGACTTTCTGGGGTAATGTGATTAATACCATTTAGTTTGGAGAAATTCGTGCAGATGCATCTGTTTAAAGAAAAAAAAAAAGCCTGCCCCACCATCAGCGTGTCAGTACATTTCTGAGTAATTTCTTTATTTTCTTTTTCTTTCATCATCAGTTTAATGAATTCAAGAATCTGATACTGGTCTAAGAACACAGAATTTGTGCATAGCAAGTTGGTATCTGGTTCACACAGCTGCAGTTTTTGTTATGTCCACAAGATTTAAATACAGCAAATAATTCTGCATGGCTGCATGCTTTTCCATTTTATGTTGCACTGCCCCATATCATTGTATGCATCATATTCTTTTGGTTTCTTAGCTTTCAGTAGTAAATTGATCAGGGTGCCAGCATGCCTAGCCCACAGTGCATGGCACACCATTTACCTTCTCTTTAGTTTTCAGGAGCTTAAGCAGAAATCATTGCTTTGATAGTCTGCACTGCTGTTTGTATAGAGTACTGCTTTTGATTTTTAAGACTAAAGAACCAGAAACTATGAGAAAATACTGTCACAAAAAAACCTCATGAAAATTTCTGCAGTGGCAATAGAGAGGCTGTGTTCTGAAAGTAACTAATAGAAGATTGCTTCTTGCACCTGAGCAATAATGACCTTTAAAGGAATGCTGAATCAATTTATAGAGATTCTTGTTACAGGCTGTGAGAAAGACATGACACTTCATCCTCCTCGTGATTCACCAAATTTTAATTTACCAAAGGCAATTTACAACTTTGTTCACTGCCAGTGGAAACATCCACAGAAAACACTGCACAGGAACAAATTCCCCACTGAGGAACAGACACCTCCAGCAAGCAATATTTATCCCTGACATCACACCTCCCTTCCAAATATAAGATGCTTCAACTGTGCTTTCTCTAACCTAAGTGCTGTGGCATTAAAGGAAACTCTAATGCTTATAGCTTGTCTTTCAGACAGCTGATGACAGCAAAAAAGGCCAAGTTTATTTAATGTGTCTCTTGACAAATAATAAATCAGTTTGAGCTCTCACCCAGAAATCTTGTAAAGCTCCTTTTGCTGGTGCCTCTGGAAGCAGAATTCTCCATCCATAAGCATGGTGGAGAAAGTCTATGACTGCAAGACCTCCCTTTTCATGTGAAAAACACCTGAACAACAATCTGAAGGGGCAGTAAGACAACATTTTCCTGCTCCTTGTAGTCAGTGGCAGCGAGATCACCCAAATGTGTTTTCTATTCCTATAAAAATAAACATCCTCTTGAAGTATCAGTATAGGCCAAACATCTCCTTTCAGATCAGCCCCCTGTCCCAGCAGTGCTGTCTTGGTCTTGTTTCATGTTCTGGCACCTGAAATAGATGAGTGGTGCAAGTGGCAAATAACTGAGGTCCTCTGGTTTCACTCAGGGCTGTGTTCCGGTGGGTGCTTGCTGGTCCCTAGGATACATGGAACCCTGATAGTACAGGAAGCCCTTTAAAGGATTAGGAGACCAGCTGGATGAAGCTCATCAATAACAGTATTTCCACCCTAGCCCCAACAAAGCACACAAAAGCTCTCATTTTCCCTCCGAAATGTCTCACAGCAAGCCTGCATGGTGTGCACACACAGCTGTGTCCCTGGGGAGGAGCTGGGACACAGGGAACTGCAGGTAACACTGATTGTCCCTGTTAATGTGCATCAGGAGAGGATTTACTGTAGTGAGCACGCTGGGACGACCTGCAAGGAGCAGAGGGAAGGCGTGGCTTGTGTGTCACCTTCCCTCTGTACTAACTGGAGGGAACCTAATGGCTTATGGAGAATGCTGAGAGGAAGTAATGAGCTTAAAAGCAGTGTCCTTGCCCTTAAACCGGAAAGTTTGGGTCTAGGGCATGTTGTAGTAGCTGAGAAGCAGAGCTTATGGCTATATAAATATGGCTATATAAATATGGCTATATAAATATGTAGATTAGTGGCTGCTCATAGACCAAAGGATCTGATTTAAACCTGGTTCCTTCGGCATGGCAGTATCTAACAATAAACTAACTTCAGAATATGCTGAAATCTGGTAACCTTAAACAAAAGCTAAGCATATACCTTTTGAGAGAATAGGCAGAAAGAAAAGGAGGCCTTGACAGGAGAAAAATAAGTAAAAAGGCAAAAATAAGACACAAGAGAATAAAAGCAGAAAGCATGAAACAAAGGCAAAACCAAATCCACTAATAAGAGAATTGTCAGACAGGAAAAAGAAATAGAGAACAAACAGAGAGCAAGACAGAAGTAATGAGACAGGGGGGAAATCGGATTCAGAATGAAATCTGGTAATAAAAGAACTGTCAGACATAAAACGAGCCAATGTATGACAAAGGAGAAAAGAGCCAAGGAGACGAAGCAAGGCAATCTTTGAAGAATTAAGCTAACCAGATGTGGCCTCCAAAGGTAATTTGTGGAAAAGTTGATGTTACTCCTGATTTCTAATAAAAGCACACTCTAAGAAACACATTTCTTTTATGCTCTAAGGAAAAAGGTGTTTGGCTTTTTTTTAACATAAGAAACTATGCAAGAGAAATCAGAAGGTTTTGCATTACTTTTACAAAACTGTTTTGTAGCTAAGGCTGTGCTGAAAAACATAATTAAACAAATAAACTGTAATGGATCTTGTGGTTTGTGTGTTGAATCTGGTGTGCATCCACCCTTATGCAGGTTCCTTGACCTGGCTGCATTGCCTTAGTTTCTCTCATTTCAAGATACAGACTGTATTTAACGCAGACACACATATCACTAAAACTGGAAAGGAACAGAATTCAAAATGTTCATAAGGGTTTTGGTTGTGGGAAGCATTTTCTACCTTGCCAGATAGAATCTAAGCTTTTCTTTGAAGAGAAAGATGAAAAGAAATCAGTGGAGGATGTGAACCATTTTACTCAGGCAGAATAAACTCATTGACTTCAAGGGATCGAGGATTGAAAGAAAGACCACTGATTTAATAGGCTAGCTCAAGAAACCCAGAATTCCACTTAGAATGCTTGTAATGTTGGAATTATTAAAACTTCTTGTGTCCAAAGGCGTATATACAATAAAAAATTAAATACACATATTGGCAGCGCATGTCCCAGATACGTACTGGCTTCTTCACACCTCTTCAGGTGTCACAACCACTCCTTACTGACCAGCAGCAGTGGCTGCCTGTGGGAACAACAGCTCCATGCCAGGTGGAAGCTCATCGTGTCCTTTACTTACTGAGTTTTGGGTCAGATCCTAAAATAGGTTCAGCTGAGATGTTACCAGCATTTTCATTCTTGAATCTTGCAATGCTTTCTTTCCTCTTAAGACAGCTGAGGTATCAGAAGGTACTTATATCTTGTGGTTGCTTTCTTTCACTTGTACAAAATACAAAGCTTTTTCTTCCCATTTTGGGTAAACAGTGAATTCTGGTCTGTGCTGATTTATCAGGTGGTACTTATCAGGAGTTTAGCCAAACAGCCCCTTGCTTGATGTGTAGTATTCTATGTGAAAACTGCTTATTTTATCTCGTTTCTGTTTCTCAGTTAGACGGCTAAAACTTCTCAAGTAGAAATAAAAACTAGTAATTAATAAAGAATATAAATATTTCCTCATGTACCAGAATATAGATATTTGCAGAAAGTGTTGCTATTTGTCAGATATTTGGATAGAAATACCAGAAATAGCAACTGAATCACTAATACAGGCAAACTAAGCAGAAACTTGTGGACTGAATGTAAAGGCAGAACTGCTGCAGAAATAAGTAAACCCATGCCTTCCTGTGAACTTCAGTGACCCTTGGCAAAAGCTCTTTAGAGTTCTAGTGATGTTAAAAATAATAACCCATCCTATCTACTTCTAGTCTTGAGGATAACATAGAAGAAGGTACCAGCTTTGTGGACACAACTTTTGGGTTTTTGCTTGGTTTGGTTTTTGTTGTTGGTTTTTTTTCCCCCTTCTTTTCCATATATTTTTTTTTTTTAAAGAAGGAACTAATGCATTTTCTGTGTCTGTGGAAACGGAGCACTTACACTGGGATATACTTGAAGTAGTATTTCCAGCCACATGTATGTAGCTGTGTGAAAGTTAGTGGGAAGGTGACATTTGGAGATCTCCTCTGAGAGCACTCAGGGTGACAGTAGGGAATGAATAATAGAAGTGGTGCTTGCAGAGTTTTCTCTTGTGAGATTTGCCATGTCCTGAGTTATCATGTTTGATGCACTCAAAGTAGTAAGTTACCTCAAGGTACCTTACATTTGGCCAAATTGTAGGTTAATCTGCTTGGGGCTTGGGGGAAAGGGGTGGGAGTAGTGGTGGTGAGGTGTTTGGAATATTTAGTCAGTTGGAGAGAAAAATTTAGAAATGTGGGTTGGAATATGATTCTTATAGGTAAATGTTTGGGTTTGGAGATATTTCCTTGGTCCTGCTTGCAGTTTACAAGATGGTCCTTGTCTGCAGTATAGCCTTCAAGTGAAAGATTGTTTTACAGAGCTCTTGCAAAAGCTTGAATATAGGAAATTTGGTCTCCCCACTGAAGTTCTGGATCTCAGACAATTTCTCAGATGAAATTCACATTGTATTTGGAGATGAAGTTAATAATTTATATAACTGTATTGGAATTAAGCTACTCAGGGTTTCATGTGCTTATAAGGAAACTGCATGCAGAATGATGCCTTAAGGATTAAAGTCTTGATGGTGGTAATAAATAATGTAGAAAATTCAAATATTGCATGCAGAAGAGACTTCAATCAGGCAGAGCCTTGCTGAGATTTCTTTTCACACTACTCTGTTCGTGTTTTTTCTACTGTTGTTCCTGAAACCTGTGGCCTCCTCTGGAGAATTTTATCATGGGCCATATGTATGCTTTGGTGTGGTTTTAAAACGAATACTCAACTTGAAGGCAAATTGAAAATGCAAGAGGATGGAACCCAGCAGGGTCAGGTCCCAAGTGAATCTCTGTGCATTTCACTTAACAATATCTACCCTGAGTTATCATATAAATGATAATAAAATAGTGAAAGCCCTGTGGGATTTGAAATCAATAGCCAAGAGTAGAACTACACATCTGTTGCATTTATTTTTAATTGTTTTAAAGAGGGAACTCTTTTATTAGATTTTTTTATCCAGTGAATGACACAGCTGCTTTAATAAACAGTCCAGCTAGAAAGTCATATAAAAGCGTTAAGAGGGATGTGCAAAGACAAGAATTTAAAAGCTGAAACATCAAGCAATGACAGAGTTGGTGAGCTGTGAAACCTTTAACTCTGTATTCTTTTGGGTTTCCTTTATAATGGAGTCACTATAGCATCCATCTATCTGTCAGCCATTATTGTTAGCAACAAGAACTGGGCTCAAAGTCTGGAGTGTCTGTGTAGAAACATGAAATAGAATTATTTTGTGTTCCTGATGAGTAACCTGAGAAAAGCTTGGGCTTGCATGATGGGTGATGTTCCCCCACTCACACACAGAGACTTTGGTAGCACAGTTTCTGACTTTTTGATAAGATGTTTCTTCAGAACTTCTTCACTCTGTATCTGTAGGGATAAAATTGTTGGCTAGGATTTAGAAAACACTGTAACAGAGTGGATCATTGCATCAGGAGACAGGCAGCCTTGGGAATGTAGAGGCCAGGCATCCCTTCCCTAGTGTTCCAGCCTTGTCAGTGCCCTTCTCAGGGGATGTGAGGTCTTTTTAATTCCACCATGTGGGCAGGTCTCTGGGGAAGCCTTGTGCTTCTGTGCAGGACTTAAAGAGGCAAGCTGCAAGTGTACCAGAGCATTTTGTTTGGGATGGGAAATGCTTGAACAGGTAGTCAATTAACAGACTATAGCTGTCTGCAACTGCCATAGAAAATTCAGTCTGGCAAGTGCAATGGCTACAAAAGGACTAATGGCTTTAATTTGGTGAGAGAAGGATTTCTGTTCTCTCTGAAGAATGATAATGGCAGAAGAGCCAAGGGACAAATTCTAGGCGCTTCACAGCAAAACGCTATTTGACTCTGTTTATTTTATAGAATTAAAAAATAGAGTATTCTTTTTCAGTGGTAGAAGCTGAGGAGACTGGGTACTGTAAGAGTTTAAAAACGTGCATTTTGCACAAGAATGCTAAAGTAACAAGTAAAAACCAGACAATTCAGAAGCAGTGTTATGAGAAAAGTGTCTGATATAAAGCTGCAGGAAAGCAGAAAGGAAATTAAATGCCAGGTTTCTGTGAAAGATGGAATATTCCCACTCCTGGGAATAGAATTTTTAAGGATTTTAAAATTATAGATGGACAATTCCTTGTACAAATAGGACAAATTTAAAATTTTTTTCATAAAATTGAAAGTGAGATTTACATGGAAAACAGTTAGAAAGCTCTTCATCTTAATTTGAATCGGAGGATTCTTTGCAGGAGTTACTCATAGCAGAAACTATTCTGAACAGGTCAATGCAGAAGCAAATTCCCAGGCTGTATTACTGGGAAAAATATGCAGCTGGCATTTTATCAGCTACAATCAAAAGCAGCAAGGGGTAAAAAGATGCCTTGGCGGTTTAGTTGAAGCTCTGTATTTGAGTTGAAGCACTGTTTGTTTTTCAAGAACCAAAATATGGTCTAGACTTGGAACAAGGATGCTATTCCATCCAGTGCAGGTGGGCTTACTGAATGACAGCACTTGAAGAGCAGAACAGCCTTTTAAACAAATAATTGTGATGATGGTGAGACCACTTTGAGAGCCTTAGAGCTGTTGCAAAACAATGGAAATTGTGCCATGGAGTTCAAGCAATACAGTCTGCTGTGAAATTGCTGTACACAGAGCACGGGCCGATCAATGAAGCTGCGGCATTTCTTCCCAAGGGAAAGAGCTCTCCGAAGAGAAGCCACTGAGAATGGAACTAAGTGCCAGTAACATGAAAGGTGTGAGAGCTGGAATCAGAGCAGGCTTTTCAGACAGATTGTAGGCACAATGTGAAGAAGGTGTGCAGCTGGTTTTGTGCGGGTTCCAAGAATGCTGCCAGTGGAAATGCTTTTATGGTTCTGTGTGAAGAGGGAGCATGTGGGAAACCTGAAGAGGCAGTGGAGGGTACACCTGCAAGACAAACACTGGCTGGCAGACTCCAGTGCCTCCAAGTTCCGTGCTATGAAGGCCCATTATTATCAGTGTTTCCAGTTAGATATTACAGGACGCTCCTGTACGTCCTTATAGTCCATGGTGCACCTGCAGATTGAGGGTCTGCTCTGTGCTTGTCCATCCTGTGGTCAGTGTATTTGATAAAAACTCTTTAAAACATTAAGGGATAACTGCAGTTGAGTAGCTTGGATCACAGAAATGCTGTATTTGATATTTACCTCCTCAATGTGTCTAATACTTCAGCATGTTAAATGTGGTTGGCTTATGTGTAGATTTAGATGCCTCACCCCACGAATCAACTCTAAATTTAATTAAGTCCAGCTATTCTGGTTAGGTTCCAAGTAGCAGGACACAAGAACACTGCATGACCCAGCTAGTGCAGTATAACGTGAAGATAGTACAAAGTGATTACTTGACCAGACCCTCAGTGCTACAGAATTCCAGGCATCTCAGTTCAGTCAGTTGTAGTTCAGCTTTAGTTATGCCTGTTTTTTCTCCTTTTACTTTCGCATATTTTCACTTCTCTATCACTGTCAAAGTCTGACATTAACCTACATGTGCACTCAGAATCACCGGGGCAGAAATACTCGACATGCTGACTGTAGAACACATTCCAGCATCACAGCAGAGACATAGATGCCAGGATAATAGAAATTTGGGAGGTGCAAGTACAGAATTCCTTCTCTACTTGGAAAAAAAAAATCTCCTTTAGTGATTTTTGTTGGAAATTATTGACTGCTATGTAGGCTGAAAGCTTGATTCAGTGTTCTTTGCTGAGAAAATTACAGCAAGTTATCTCACCATCTGTGATACTCATGTGGATTCTTTAGAGGAATGGCACAGTTGTTATCAATCAAATTGCTTTATCAAACAGACCTCTGCACTCTGCACTATCAGAAGAGTGTGTTCACAGGACAGAATAGAGAAAAATTATATAATGTATTACTCTCCTCTATTTCTTTTTAAGATGCTTGGGTGCTTGATTTACAGCTGTCCAGGAAGGCAGGTTTGCTGAATTCATGTGTGTAAAACACTTGAGATGCACATTCTGTGCAATACCCTCAGAAAATGCTTTCACTCTGCAATGCCCTCCGGCAGTTGTACAAATCAGAAATGTAAGTCTGTGGGTTGTAATCCTCTAAGACAGCTTTCTCAATCTTCTGGGCTGAGGTATAATCAGACAGCATTTCTGGAACATGCCAAACCAATCAGGAGCAGACATTTTTCCTACACATTAAATGGGCTTTTTCAAGATGCTGTCATTAAAATCTTATACCAAAATGTTAATTGAACAATATCAGATTCTTGCACGCCTCTATCTCTTTTCCTTTCTTAAAATTGAGTTTAGTAATGGAAATGTTTCTCAAGCCAGCTAGCCAATGTCTGGGAATACAGAAGAGTTGTCTCTAGCGAATCTTCTCTGTTTTTCTTTCGTTAATTAAGTAGTCGACATTGTAGCATCCTCATTTCTCACTTGTTTGAACTGTATCAGCTTCCATTCTCAGAACATTTCGTTGCACCAATTCATTCTAATCACACTACTGCCTTGAGCATGTATTTAATCGCATCCCTGGGAATAGGAGCTGTGTAGTTCTATCCACATGCATTGTACATCCCCAAATTCCAGAACTTTGTTGTTGTGATTGCTTCGTTTTGTGGGTTTTGTTTGTTTTCTTCACCTTTACCCCATCCCTGGCTTTTTGTATAAGCCTCCCAGGTACCCAAACCTCATGGAGTGTATTTTGCTCTTCATCTCTAGTGAGATGCCAATATAGCATGATTGTCTGACGATATATATTTTTTTCTACTTACCAGTTTGTAACTTTTACCATTCATATAAAAAATAACAGTCCAGTAAAGATCTATGACTTACTGTAGCTGTAGCATACACATTTTTCAGCCTCTCATTTAGTTAATGGGATTTTAAAAACTTTTTTCTTAATCTTGAACTGAATTCTTTTCAGTGATGAAAAGCAGAAATAGTTCTGTTGGCGTAAATACATCACATTAGCTGGTGTGTGTGAGAGAAAATCAGGCTCTGTCAGTGCAGTGTGGTTGTGGAACTATTGTCATACGTGGTTTAACAAATATTTGCATTTTCCAGCTTGGTTGCATTAAAGTATCTTCTGAAATGAATTTGAGGTAAATGTGTATAATGGCACTTGGGGTTCTGACTTCAGCTGGTCATGTCTGATGAGCTGCTGAAAGAATTTTAGAATTTCTTTACGACACCATTGATATTTGAGTAAGCAAGTTTTTCTCCATGTGTGATGATCTCACGTGCCCTTTATCCTCTTTATACTCTCCTTCTCCCCTGCTCTCTCTTTCTGTGCTCTGGACATGCAAGATGGCAAACGACCTGTCAGGTCTGGAGCTATGTGCATGTGCTGGCCAGCCAGCAAAATGTCAAGCAGAATGTTGAATAGCTGAGTTGTGCCTATCTGACCTCAAGTGTGGGTGCTGCTGGTTTTTTCTCTTGGGAATTTAATTAACTCTGAGATAAAAGACCAGCCTAGCACTTTATCATTTCATCAAAATTTGCAAGTGCATACGTAATTTACTGTGGGAAAGAAGGGATAGCAGACAGATAAGTTGCATTCAAATTATAACAAGAAGACCATTCTGTCCAAAACTAGTAACAAAAGCTCCCCACTACCCCAAACCCCCAATATTAGCATGTTTTCAGTAGTAAGTTCTTATATTAAAGATATTTACTGCCTGTAGTTCTTAGTTTTCATCTAACAGTGAACTACTTAATGCTTATATGCTTCCAACAAATGGAATTAAAATTGTGTAATGTGCAATCATTTTTGGCAACAGTTCAAGAAAAATTCTTTTTGGCTTGGAAGGATTAAATTCTCTCTTAGTTGCTTTAAAATGTTCTGCTGGCCATGCTGCTCAATATAGTTACAACTGTGAATCCCTGCATGGTCCTGGATTTGTTATAGAATTTACTAAAGCCAGCAGGATCCAGAATTAGAGTATTTCAGCCTACTTTATTTAAAAAGTCCCTAAGGGTCTTTGCTGTTACATTGTACTTAAGTGCTACAAAAAAAAAAAATATTCAACACTCAAAGTTGGATCCTGTCTTACTGTTCCTGTGAAATGAAGACTGACAAGAAATGGTCATAAACGCCTGGGAAGAACAAGTAGAGCTATGACAGAGGTAGGATGTTCTTTGTTATCCTCAAGTTTGTAGGTAAATAAGAGAAATCCATACTTTAAAAGCTGTTCAGTCTGTCTTTACTTATCAAGTAGTTTAAAATTGTGCTATGCAAACCCACAAGGAAATAAATGAAAGAACAGTCACTACTGAAGTTAATACAGCCATGCTTATGTACCTGCTTATCTGTCTGTTCAGTCCTCCAAATAACTTCTGCATTTCCTGATCATCTCAGAGCTATTCACATTGCTCTAAGTTTTGTGAACATTACTGACCCTTAGAAGATGAGGGTCCAAAGCAAGATCCCAGGCTGAGGAAAGGCAGGTGAAGCTGAGCTGGGATACACACTCTACATGCTCTGCTTGGCAGCATCTGCCAGTTAATCAATGCATATATAATTTGTTGATAACTGCAGTGTATGTGGTCTCTGGCTTGGGGAGAGTGTCTTAGAGGACATAATTTTATTATTTCCATTATTCATGGAACATCTTGTAGTGCTAAATGATATACAAGCAGTGGGAAGATGGAAAACTCATCTCCGTTTGATCATAAACTGCAGAAACCTCCAGGGACTAATGAGTGTATTGCTGCTTTGTGCTCTCACCAACGCCCAATGACAAACAGAACGTCCACAGCCAGATGCAGATGAGAAATAATCCATCTGTACTCTGGCTTTCTCTGATCTGACATTACAATTAAGTAATTGCAAAGTGTGAGCAGTGTATGTGGGCACTCACGTGCACATGTATACAAGGGTATCTCAGCTCTGGTACTTGTTTCTTTAATTTACAGTCCACAAGAAACTGCGAGGATGTCTTATTTCCATTAGTAACATTATCATTGCCGTTATATTCTGGACAAATGCATTGTTTGTAGTGATATGAAATCTTTCCCCTGAGACTCCCCTGTTTAAATATACTCCTTTTGTTTGAAATAAAAGACACTTTACATTTCATTTTTCCTTTACTTCTGCCTCCTTCAGATGTTAAAGAATAAGGTATCATATTAATTCTACTAGTAGGAATTCATTCCGCTCTCACAGGACCATAAATGCATTGTAAACTGTGTGTGTTGGGGGCCGGGGGGGTATCCTCCTTTGTTCTCTTTGTCACTGTGTACCAAACAGTTCTACTCCCAGAAAATGGAACATTATGCCTACAATATTTTTATCACGCTATCTATAAAAGACAAGCCATGAAAACAGTGCACCAGGAAGATACAAGATCAGAATAAGGGCCAGTTGTTCTACAGCAGCAGTGTGCTGCTATCCTACACCTTTTAGGTCTGTTTTCCAGCTCTGCTACCACTTACGCTTCTGTTGAAAAATGACCTAGGGAACAAACCCGTATGGTCAGCTCTGGATGATCAAAGCAGGAGAAAAATCAAAGAAAAAAGCAATGAGGACATGAGTTTAAAAGAAAAGGATGGAAAGGGGGAGGTATGGATAATGAGTTTCTTAACCTCATCTGCAAGCCCCAGTTTCAAATTTCTTTATACTGAGCAGTAGAAGTGGGCTATCAGCAATATGTGGCTTTTACTGGAACAGTCTCTAGTGAGCTCAGATGTCTCTCAGAAGATAAGAGAAATTTTCTTGTTATTTTGACAAATTTAGGATCAGATTTCTGTAATGATTGCTTGCTGCACCTGCAGATTCCTGCACACAAGCAGGCTCCTGGAGGGTCCTGGAGTCACTGTATGCTGCCAGTGCAGCCTGGACAGAGACTGATCTTGCACTCCTGCAGGTAGTGCTCTTCAACAGCTTCACAAATGACTTGGACACAGGACTGGAAGGGATGCTGAGCAAGTTTGAAGATGATACAAAACTGGGAGGAGCTGTTGACTCCCTTGACGGCAGGGAGGCCCTGCAGAGCGACCTTAACAAATCAGGACTGGGCAATCACTGACCATATGAAGTTCAACAATGGAAAGTGCCAGATTCTGCACCTGGGGTGGGGCAACCCTGGATGTATGGACAGACTGGAGAATGAGAGGCTGGAGAGCAGTACCATGGAAAAGGACCTGTGGGTCCTGGTCGATGGTGGGTTGAACTTGAGTCAGCAGTACCCTGGCAGCCAGGAGGGCCTACCCTGTCCTGGGGACATCAGGCACAGCATCACCAGCCGGGCAAGGGAGGGATTGTCCCTCTTTGCTCTGCACTGGGGTGGTCTCACCTCGAGTGCTGGGGACAGTTTTGCGTGCCACAATATAAGAAAGATATAAAGCTGTTAGTGAGCATGCAGAGGAGGGTAACAAGGATGCTGAAGGGCCTCAAGGGAAAGCTGTATGAGGAGTGGCTTGAGGGCATTTGGGGTGTTTAGCCTGGAGAAGAGGAGACTGAGGGGAAACCTCATTGCAGTTACAACTTTATCCTGAGAGGAAGAGGAGGGGCAGCACTGATCTCTTCTCTCTGGTGACCAATGACAGGACCCTCGGGAATGGCCTGAAGTTGTGTCAGGGCAGGTTTAGGGTGGATATTAGAAAAAGATTCTTCACCCAGAGAGTGGTTGGGTGCTGGAACAGGCTCTCCAGGGTGGTGGTCACAGCACCAACCTGACAGAGCTCAAGAAGTATTTGGACAACACACTTGGACACATGGTGTGACTCTTGGGGATGGTCCTGTGCAGGGCCAGGAGTTGGACTTAATGATCTTTCTGGGTCCCTTCCACCTCGACATACTCTGTGTTTCTGTGATTTCTTCTCAAAAAGAAACCGTGCAACAAATAAAAGGCATTTTCAGGCACTTTTGTCTCTTAATGTTGCTTGCTCTCCATTCATCTCTTGGTGCCTCATGCTTAATAGCCTTGCTAATAAAAAAAGAAAATCAATTTCGCTTCACTAGATTTCCCAAAGAGGTAGCAGAAAGTGTTATTGGTAGAATTTATTCTTGAAACTTTGTTATAAAAGAACTCCAGGCTTTACTGAATGCCACACCAACTACTTACAGGGGATCAAGGGTGCATGCTGTGAGGTCCTTCGTCCTCTGACCCTCTGGTGCAAACATTTCATTTGAATTCAGCACATTTAGCATCTGCTAAGGAGTCCATCAGAAACACACAATATTTCCCCAAGAAAAAGTGTCCTTGCTTGGTGCTGTAAAATGTCATAAAATTATAGCTGAGGCAGTGGTGTTTATCATGTTGTGTTATTCAATGCTACATAGGAGTTTAACTAGAGATTCAAGGAACGGGAAGAAGGCTCATTTCCTTTGTTCCAGCCTTTCCTTGTTTAGTCACAATATTATAAATGTACATCTAGTCAGTTTGATCTTTCCTGAAGCCTTGGGAAGCATGGTTTTAGGTTTTTCAGTTCAGTGATCTGCTTTTGTTCTGCACGATGTCTGTGGTAAAAGCTTAGATGTTATGAAACACGGCAGTCAACGCGTACAGCAGAACAGCACTTTCTGTCTGCCCCTGCTTACAGGGTGTTCTGGGAGTCTGTGTGCATGGGAAACTGTTCTGTCCTCTCTTCAGTTTTTGAAACAACATTTTGGTAGTCTCTCAGTATGTTCTAAAGAGATTTTACAGATAAGAGCTCCATCCATCAACATGGAAAACATTTTACAGTTTATTAGGCAGTTCAGTGTGGCATATAGTTCATCAGGAAACACAGGGGCTAATTTCTGTTGAAGATTTACATGTGAATAAAAGATTCTAAGATTGATTACTTCCATTCATTGTTTGGTGGATGCTATTGTGCCATAAAGACCTTACAATTAAATTTTTAAACGTAGGACCCAAGAATCAGATACATGTTTGGAAGAGAACTAATCCAGAATCTGTAGAAATTGATTTGTCATGATTGAAGGGTGAGGGAAAACAGCAAATCAATGCTTAAGTTTTGTATTCATCTTCCTTACTGTGTGTATTTTCTGCTAGCTGCTGCTTAGGGTTAAATATTTGCCCAAGGCCATACAGTTTTCCAGCAGAATAGGTGACAAATTAAATGACTTGTAAGATATGTTCTTTAAACAAGGCTCCATTATTTGAGTGGCACAGTCCTTCTCACCTTGAACTTTTAAAATTCAGTAATTTTTACTTATATCCACTTCTAGCTTGTGGTCATGTTAAGCAATAATACAGGCTATATATAACAACAGCAATCTACTTCGATCTTTTTTTCTTCTCCTCCTTCTTGCAGCCCTCCAGGGTGTCGGAGTTTCCATAAGATGATGTATTCCTAGCTAGAATTTAAGTCTAGTGGCTGGAAGTTCAAGGTTCACATCTGCTCAGAATAATATTCCTGGACTATTGCCTATTAATTATTCTCTTACAATAGCTTTGCAAGCAAGTATCATGGGTCAGGATGATTTACACTTCCTTGAAATTAATCTAATTAATAGATAATTTTACCATTGTACTTTCAAAAAGATGATAAAGTTCAACAATAATGGACTCTACTATGGATTTTTCTATCTATTAATATCATTATAGATCAAATTTGGTGATCAAATTAAATCACAGATGGGTATTAAAAACCTTTGATGAAATAGTAATTTTTTAAAATCTCATTCCAGTACTGTTGTAATGTGCTGCTTAGGAGGAATGAATTAAATGAATCAAACCTAACTTACTCATTATTAGGCAACAGCATAATTTAAAAAAGAAAAAAAATAGAATTTTGCTTTGTTAGTGGTGTCACTACCTTACCTTACCTGGTTTGATTCTTAGATAGAGTAATCGACAAATTTTGAACTGCTTTGCATTTTGAATTTGTGCCTTAGTGGACTACTATTGTATCATTTCTTTCTCTCTGATGCCATTTTTAATGGGCTTTTAGTTCAGCTTATTGAGCAAACCATTTACCCCTATATAATAGAATAACAGCATTTTCCCCTAGTCAGCAATGTTGCCTGCTGTGGTCTGCTTTTGCTGCAGGTGGAAAAGGGGGTCTTTCAAGGTCTTCATTTTTTTCGTGGTGCGAACTTGATTCTCTAACTTAGCTTGTCTACCACGACTTTTGTTTTAATTGCTGGATTTGGGGGGTTTTTTGCCTCATAGTTGATTTGTCAGAACCTCTATGGTTCTCCTTCCTCCTTGGTCTCTGTGCAGTAAAATAGTTCAGCAATTTATCCATGATTTTTCTATGTATTAATTATCACGTAGGCCATCTGTCCTGTGTTCAGGAAAGACAGAGAAAACTCAGAGAACTTTAACCAGTGCAGAGCTTTCCTATAAATTTCAGTGTTCTTTGGATCACCAAAGGGAAACACTTTGGGTGTATGAGAGAAGCTGCATTACTTCTCCATTTCCGTGAGTGTCCAATAACAACAAGAAGAGACAGAAGTGACAGACGAGCAGCAAATATCTTGCCGTACTTACTGTTATTTTATCATCCTCAGTTTTATGATATCACAAAATCTCTTTTTCCTTTCACTTGAAAGGGATGTGTCAGCTGCTGTCTCTTTGAGGTGATGGTACGAGGCTTTTAGGAGATGACAGCTTTAGTGTAGAAAGGCAGAAAGGTGAAATAAAATGTTTGTAACCCTAGTAGCTCACTTCATCCTCTAATGCTGTGTACATGACAAACGACTTAGGACTCATTATGGGTATGCTAATCACTCACAAAATTATCAGGAACCTAAGTAAAATGAACTATGAAATACCTTCAGTAGGGAAGATTTGTAGCTGAACACATACTAGTGAGATGCCTTTTGAAAGATTGAGTTTACTACTTGTGGTCAAGGAGGATGACCTGAGAACAGAAGAGCAGATGTTGAGAAGGTGATGTATCTGGAGAATGGAGGACCTACTTTTTGGAAGATTGAAGAGTTTGCTTCAATTACCTTGCTAAATCCAGTTGAGAGAAGATACATCAAAGCTCTGTTTCTCAGAACAGACAGGACCAGTTAGATACGTTAAAAGCAGTCTGTTGGTTAGAAAACTGCTTCTAATCTAGAGACTTTTCATTTAAATTAGTACTTTCCAGGTAAATACTTCCAAAAAGGTGGTGCCCCCAGTAACTCCCCAGAGCACCTTCTTTCACTATAGTGATACAAACTTTCAACTCTACTTCTTGTCATAGAGGGCACTTTGCATGGCCTAAGTGGAACGGTACTTTGTTTTTCTTAATACAACTCCAGTGAAAACATGTGGATCTCAGTACCAAACTCTTAAAAGTATTAACAGGGCTGAAATACGGCAGCACATGACCATTACAGCAGCCACAGGAGTGGTGTCATAACAGAAAAACAAAAACCAAACAACTGCAGGAGAAAGGGGCACATGTACTGACTGCTCTGCAGAGGACTCTGCTTCCAGAAGGAGAAAGGCTGTTTAGCAGGATAAAAAGAAGAATTATTACGAGATGAAAGATGATGTTCGCAGAGGGAATTTAGCATGGAATTAGTCAGCTAGACAGAGGACTATGTATAAATGAAGAATAGTTAAGTATGAGATTCTTAAAAACAGTTACGAAAGGAGAAACTGACAGGGAGGTTTGACTTAAATGGGAAGTTGGGGAATAACTGCAAAAAAAAAAAAAAGATTAAAGTATTAAATATTGCAGTTCCTTAAGGTAACTAAAAGAGGAAAATTTGAAAAAAGTATTGTTGAGTAGTATGAAGCTGCTGAAGCAGAGGCACTATCTGGCAAAATAGGGAGTACTGTGTGACTTTTTTGAGGATTAGAGTATCTAAGAATAGTCAGAGGGTATAAAATCAGATGTTGTGGTACTCAGTGAAGTAGTAGCTTTCAGACAAAAGGAAGTTGAGTAAGACAGGCTGAAATTTGACCAGTGACATTTGTGGTGAGCGCTGAATACCTAAGAATGAGAAATTGAAAATATCAGGGTTTAATGTCTTGGAACATTAACATCTGAAGTTGGATCTTCTAGCCATTAAGTTGTGGGAATCCCAACAGACCTAAGGTTTCAACCAATTAAATCTATTTTCCAGCACTGTGGGATTAGTTACATGTGCAGAAGCAAGGAAATTGCAGATAAATATTCTGATTGCTCACATATTCTGTTTTTGATTTAATGAAAAAAGTACGAAGAAAACTAACCAAAAAGGAAGGACATCATTAATTTTGGCATGTAAAATCAAATTATAAATGATCAGCTGATTAGTGATGTGCATTTTGTTCTTTTAACTTCTTCAGTAAAGTGTGAATGTCACATTATATAACACTTAAAATGAATAAACCTGGAAATGAAATAAGTTAGGATGCATCTTTGTGTTCCTCCCCTGACTGGTGGACAACTTGTCTCATTAATCTGTAGAGCGGTGTTAATTTAAACAAACAGCATTATCTGTTGAGATTTATGGCTAGAAGACTTAGAGGTTCACTGAAAAAATCTTATGCTGCTTTATTTTCAGAACACTGGGACAGATTTTATGACTTTTAGTGACTGGAACATATCATAAACTCTCATAACTTCTAATGACTGACAAACTACCACAGACCCAAATATTCTGACAGAGAATGTGGGCACAATGAAAGACAGCCAGTGATGTGTGGCTGCAGGGCAGCCGGGTATTTTGTGCAGATTCCTTCTTGTGTTGGTAACTGCTGCCTAACCAGCACTGGGGTAAAGGTAGAGATAAAAACTGATAACTGCTACCTAAAAGTGAAGACCTTTGAGAGGAATAATGGAAAACACTGAAAACAGATGAAACAGTAAATGTAAGAGTAACATTCCTGCATTCATTATACATACTTTTTGAATATCATAAATGTTGAAGTGTCTAGGATCTATTTTTAGAAATAACTGAGTATGATTCTGGTTCTAAACTTCAGGAAAACTCATGTTTCCCTGGTACTTCCAAAGGGTTGTGGGGCACATTATTTAATGTCACTGGTGTCTCTGGCAGCTTCCCTGCTGGAAAGGAATAAACCCTCCTCTAGTCTCTGGGACACTATGAGGAGTTCATTAAGGTTTGAATGGCCTCATTCTACTGCTTTAGACCAGATTGGTGTTACAGATAATTGAAATTATGTGGCCTCAGGGCTGTTAGTGTGTGGGAGAGATTCATATCCTACAGAAAGGTTGTGGGCAGAACCTGCTTCCTGCACTAGCAGCAAAGATGAAGATGAGAACTTGTTGTTCAGGGCTTCCACAGTTGGTATCTCAGGAAGTTTCCCTGTGGCTGTAAGCTATAGAAGTGCAATACTGGGTCCCACAGATGTCAGCAAGAACACTCACAAGCTGGGTTTAGTGACGCCAGACTTGGCTCAAGTGGGAGTTGAGGGATCCTGAGTGTGCAAATTGAGTAACTCATACACAAAGGCCCTGGTAAAGAATTAAAAAAAAAAAAAATTATAATTGTATTTTTCTTACTGTTCCTGTTCAGATTTAACTGTGCTTCTGACTTTCTTTTGCTCTCCTTTAAATCAATTAGAGATATCTTTATATGAAGGAGGAACAGAATTCCACTGTTGGCTTTGTTCAGTGCAAGTAGCTGGATATGCTGGCATAGAACCAAGTACCTGGACAGTAGATTATGTCTTTACTATGTCTCATACAAAAATTCAACTCAATTTGAATGTTTTGGGGTTTTGTACTACTTTTGTTTGTTTCTTGCATGCAAATGAGTAAAATGTGGATACAGGGAACCAGGGGTTTGAAATAATTTCTGACACATGACAATCTCTCTGTATTTGATGGACTAAAGGATGGAAAACCGTGCTGGGTGCCCAATTGTGTCACATTTCTTCCATCAAAATATTCTAGATCAGCTCTAATAGAGTGGCTAGGAGTGGTTTCTTTTCCATTTAAGAAAACCACAAATAGGATATATTTGCATTTCCACATCTAGCACTTTTAGTTTTTAATACAGAATCATGTCCAAATGTGTTTTTATCTAAGCCTTATTAGACAGAGATTGATAATCTTCTGTATGAATTTTTTCATGAGGTTTTTCTTGTGCACATGCTGCTTCAATGATGCATTTTCATATGAAACACGTAAAGCTTTTTTAAGCAAAAATAAAAGCATAGAAAATCCAAATCAGTTCAATTACACTTGCAGATTAAAATAAAGCTGTAATATATATCTATTGTATTGAAATGCTAACTCTATGAATTTTTGATCTTCTTTAAAAATGTAAAAGTTGGATTTGATTAGATTAGCTCTGGAGTAATCTACACTGAATAAATCTGTCTTCCTTTCATGTGATTTGTCAGTGTTTGTAGTGGGTTTGTACACACAGCTTTCGCCATTATTTTCCAGGCAATAAAAGCAGCCATGCAGAAAAGCCACCCATAAATGTCAGAAAACAGAGATATTTTGTTGCATTCCAAGGGCTTTGAAGGTCAAGTTCAATTCAGTTAGCTCACCCAGCGTGAGAGGAGCGTGATACGGTGATGGAATGTGTGTTTGGGTAGGATATATATGTTACTGTCCCTGTACTATTCTATCAGGATAACAGATCAGTGAGAGATTAAACTTTACTGCTTGGAAGAATTTCTTTTGGAAAACTATCAATTTTTATGATTTTCTCTAGCTCCTATTGAGGTGCTGTGCAGAAATAATGAATCCAAAGAATTTACAGCTTTTATCACAGTGGAGATTGACTCTTGATTGTGGCTTTTGGGTGCCATTCAACTGCATGTATTCACAAAATAGGGCTCAGATCATGGATTTTATTGTAAACATGAAATTGTAGTTTGCTTCCTTGTGATGAAAAGTAGTTTGTATAAAAATGGTTTCCTAATTCCTAGAAGTGAGAGGTCAGCACAAAAGGCAAAGTTTTCCAAGGGATCTGTTCTGCCATGTCCCACCACAGCTCCTTGCTTTGTGGTTACTTTCCCCTGCCATGCCCCACTTTTTTTCTTTTTATAAAGAGAAGACATGATCAATAAAGCTCATAATTAAATTGAGAGCACTACCTTGATCAGTGCTTTTATTGGGTTTCAGTGCCTTGATTTAAGGAGTTCCCCAGTCAATGGAGGGATATGTCATCAACTGCTTGAGCAGTGCGAGCAGTCGTGTTTTGTAACTGCAATGCTGCATATTCTTTGCTATCTGGAGAGTCTCCCTTGTGGTGGCTTCTGATAACCTCTTCCTCATGCTATCCAAGGATGAATAATGAACAGACTCCTACCTGTAGAAGGAATACAATTGTATTAAATGGGCAAGAAATTTTAAGTTCCTGCTGGTTTGCAACATTTTCCCATAATTGTATGAGCAGAAGTGAGTAAACAGGGTCAGATCATGACAGTACCTGAAAGAAATCTCTCTGCCAAAAATGTACAGATCGTTTGCCCCTCTGTGTTGGCACAGACACTACATTGCTCAGTGCATCCCCTCCTACAAATAAGATTTAAAATGTAGGCCTGCCTCCTATTTTTCATTGGGATCATTAAATAGTTGGATGTGCTGTTATGAGCATGCAGTGTTTAACACAGTTGATCTGCATCCTAGATAAACAGCTCTGTTCTGTAGTGCTGTGATAATAATATGATCGTTAATGTTTCCAATAAAAGTGCCAGGCTGGGTTCTGCATGCCTTCATCCAAACACACCCCCTAAACCCCCACCCTGTTCTGTGTGTGTCCTATTGCTCTTCTGCTGGAACATGGACTCCTTAGGTAGAATGGACCCTAATGCAACCATCCCAGCAAATCCCACATCCTTCACATGCCTGCATCTGCTCAAAGATTTGGTGCCCTGAAGGTTTGTCAAGTCCTCAGAGGGGACTCTGCCATGCTGGTGTCCTGCTTTTTGGGGTTGGTTTTTTTTTGTTTCCCCAACCCCTTTTTCTAAGCTTCCAATAAAAAAAACTATACAGAAAAGAACAAGAATTAAGCTGGGAAAGTGTTTTTTCCCTTCACTAAAAGTAGCATGCTTCCAGCTATATGGCAGAAAATTTCAAATTCCCATTACAAAATAGCTGGTCTCAGCTGAGTCTTCTCTGTAATTAGGTCGTGCTTTTTATCGGCTATAAATGGTTAAGCCTATTGGAATGTTACTCAACGTGCCAGGAGCAGACAATGCTTGGAGGCATTGAATAATACATTTTGCTTTTCTGATGACGTATGTGGCAGTTATGTATGGATGAAGTAGGCTGGAACAGGTTTATCCAAAGAAACACGGAGATTTCCATGCGTGATGGAAAACAGACAAATTGCCAAAACAATTTAGAGCCCAGGTTTCCTTGCTTTGTGTAAAAGGCCATCCATAGAGGCTGCTCTTGCCTCCTGCCAACCCAGGACAACATCCCTGGAGAGGTGTTGGAGAATCTCTTGGTCAAATGTAAAAGAAAAAAAGAGAAGAGAAGAGACTACAAAGGATCTCCTGCAGCCTGGCTGAAGTGCATCATCTCTGCTTAAGAACAGCTTCTTTATAATTCAGTTGCCCTCCTTTTTTTTTTTTTTTATTTTAAGAAGACCAGTGTGTAAAAACATCTTTTTCTGCTCTGTGAACTTGGACCTTTGCCTGGTGAAGGAGGTGTCTAGCACTTGTATATTTTTATATTTCAGAACAAAGCCAGCCTTTCATTCAGCCAGACCTTAAAGAGTCCATATGGCTCCTCACACTCAACAGGGTTTGCATCCCTGCCTCTGGAAGAAGGCGTTCAATTCCACTGTGTCAGGGTACTCTGGCTGGCTGAGGGTGCAAGACTAAAATCAGTAATGATCCCCTGCTCCTGTTTTTCTTTTCATGCTTATGAACAGCAGGTGCATTGCATAAACTGGCAGAGAGAGCATCCAGAGCAACTTTCCAAAAGTGCTGTCCTCCCAAAGACTAGTGTGGGATGAAGCTGGTTGTGAAGGGCCAGAGCAAGAGTCTTGCCAAGGCTGGGCAAGATCTCTTTTGTCTTCCAGTGTTAAATGGCTTTTAGAAGGAAACAGAGGCATGGTGTCAATGTTTTGTTAATTTCAAGTCCAGCATGGCAATCATGGATCTTTACAGAAGAAAATTCAATGGACTAAGTCTGGGCTTGTCCAGATGGTGGTAGGCAATTACACTTCATTTGTGTGAATTTCTAGTTATGCAGTTTTTGCTCTGTAGCATAAACTTTCCCCCGCAGGCAGAAGTGAGCTGCAGGCAAGTGAAGGTTTCCAGCAAAAGGCATTTTCTTCACAGATGTGCAGCCTGAGAATGTGGGGTTGTTACAACATTTTATTTACTTTCATTTCTTCTGCCCCTGGGCTGCTGTCAAATGTTTAATTTTATTTGTCTGATTATTATTTTCTTTCTTATCTAGAAGTTAGTACTTCCAGAGGTTACATCCCAGTGTAGTATTTGCTAAACATATAGGTATGTGATTAACATCCATTCCTGCTGCATACCAATCACACTAATGATTTTACTGCTGCAAGCAAAAATTGAATTTATCTCACTTTCACTTTAGAAGCCATCACATTACTTTTGCTGTGAGTTTTTGAAACAAGAAATTGAGCATTTCTGGTATTTCATATAGAATAGCAAAGAAATGCAATAGACTTTTAGTAACTACATCTTTTTTCAAATATAAAGATCTGCGGACCAGAGGTCTGCTGGTATTTTATTGTCTTCTAAGAATCTTTCTTGATACATTTGTGGGGCTTTTTGTTGTTGTTGTTTTTCTCCTGGTTTATGCATTTTTTTGTTTCTGGTTGAAAGAATCAACTTTCTGAAAGGGATTTTCGTGAAAATGTTGTCAGCAGTAGAGTGTCTTTCAGAATGCTTATGAAAATCCCTCAGTTATGGATTCAGTCTTAGGAGTTGCTGATCATGAATCTTTATATATTTCTCTAGAGGAGAGAGAGGTCATTTAAGTGAGGTATATCTGGCAGGATAAGAGTTAATACTCACGTACGAGTGTTTTTTTCTTTGAACTTTTTCTCTGCAGGTGAAAAATAGCTACAATCAGGTACTACTTCAATAAGTAGTAACAACCAACTGCCAGGTTGAAAGACCACAAATTCTTGTACCAGCAGTTCTATTATAGGGAAGCGTATGTCAGCCTGTGTGTGTGTCTGAAAGCTTGCCAAGGTATTGATAAGAAGAGCTGGGCAATAATCCAGCAGCAGAAAAAAAAAAAATCACCATTTGAGAGCTGTACTGCAGAGGCTTTTCTTTTTTTCTCCTTTTTAATACTACTTTATCATGCAGAGACTACATTAATGTTTATATAATATGCATCTACAGCTACTGATGAAGTTCAGCCTTGTTGTGAAGGACATCAGTGAATCAGTAACTGCAGTTTTAGATTAAATATTCTTAACAGATCTTATAGAATGGAAAATCAACAACCTTATTTAAAGTGTGCTTTGCTGCCATGGGGATTTTATGGGGATAGATCTTTTAAATTACTGGACAGCTTTCAGCTGCAGTATAAAGTCATCAAGTAGCAGATGAGCTGAAGGCATGCCTCGCTCAGAAGTTTAGGTTGCTTTGGTGGTACTGTGACCTTGTGAGACTGGGGCTGTGCTAATGATGTGTCTGTGCCTGGTTGAGTGGGGGCTGTTTGCACAGGGAACCCTGGGTCAGGAGGAGCCTGCTGTGGGAAGCACAGATTCAGCTTTGAGTAAGCATGAAATGAATAGCAGGAACAGTCACTGTGGGATGTGGGGAGCCCAAAGTGCTGGAAAGCCTGAAGGGATAAAAGTATCTCCAGACAAATAAATGCTCCTTCTTATCGTACCTCGAGTTTAGGGCAAGAGGGAATAGTGAGACAAAATAATTCCTGAAATCTGGCAATGCTTTGCAATTTGAAGGGCTCAGAATCACTGGGACTTTTCAAATGTAGCAACTTCTTATGCATGATAGCATATGGAAGGCCTTCAAAATACTTCAACAATTACTCCTTGAAACTGGAAGTTCTTCACCTTACGTAATTTCATATTATTACCTAAATAAGTGTGCTCTTTCTGATGGGAATGCTGTATGTAATAAAGTTGTGCAGTTACCTGAGACTGATAATAGGAGTTTACATATAGGAGGATTATCTCTTATATAAGGCTTTTCATACAGACTGCTGCTGTAACATCAGTTATTTGGACTGTGCTGATTCCCGTTTTGTTCATTGCTCAGGTCTTACCCCAGTAAGCCTGAACCCACTCTGCAGAGTTTTGGCTTTAATGAGATATGTATGAATATGTGAGCTGCTATGAACCTAGACACACCACCCGTGCATTGTGAATCATCGTGAAAACTGAATTATGTAACAGGTTTTTAACAAATGACAACGACACGAGGTACAATGAGCTGTGTTTTGAGAGCCCTTGAGCTGCCTTAACTATAGAAAAGGCCAGAGCTCCTGCAGAGAAGGCTGCAAGAAGTAATGTGTCTTCTATTCATGCCTTTTTAAACACCATACTCCTCAAACACAGTCCTGATTCAGGGTACCTTCTCACAAGAAACACTTTTCAGGATAAAACTCACATGTTTCTTTCATTGTATCTCTTCTATCTATTTTTAGATACACTGCATTTCTGACCTTACTACTTCATCACTGAACTTCATTTTTGCTCTTATTTCTCAGTTTCCTGGCTGCTTACATTCCAGTTTAGCAAAGATGTCCTTTTCCAGAAAAAAAAAAAAAAAAGAAGTTGCTTTAATCTTAATTTTACTGGTTTTTGAACCAAAACCAGATCTTACTTGTGATATAACCCCTACCTGCTTTATTCTTTCCTCCTGAGAGAGAAACACTGACAGCAGTCTCCTGTGGAGTCTTTGAACATATTCAGGTTAACTTCCACTTCTGGAAGAGAAGTAAATCTTCAGCTACCGATTTTATGCAAATCATGTTTGACACATGACTGTTTCTAGAAGGATCTTTGCTATATAGTCTTACTCTCTCTTTGAAAACTTCTAGGACCCCTGATTGACTATCTCTTCAGCAGCCCTGTTAGAGGGAGTTTCGGGAAAAAAGAAATAGCTGGAAGGCATGTTTCTTTCCAATATCAGTGAAATCAGTGAGGTATACTGAACTAGAGTGCTGAAAGAATTTCATTTAATGCTCTGTTGTAATAGAAAGTAGCATTTAAATAGGATGCTCAAGACTATAAAAGAGAAAATTAAATAAAACTATTTTTTACATATAGTGGTCTACAAAATGAAACAAATTCAGTAAGTGTAGCCATTATTGTTTTCAATTGGTATTGTACTTGAGTAAAAACTGAAACCCTGCATCAGTCCTATAATAAAAGTAGTACAATGTGCAGAGATACTAAAAAAGTGATCGAGTTACTCACTGTGCCTGTAAAGGTAGGGATTGTGAAAATAATACAATATTACTGCATATTGTGTCATCTAAGAGACCCAAAGCCCTCACATAAGTCTTTACCTTTCATTTGTCCTTCCAAGCTCAGTGCTGCCATGTATCCATAAAAATAACAGAAAGAATGAGTACTGTAAAAAATCAATTTATGAAAAAAGGTTTATTTGCAATTACTGTTTGGGGCATGGTTCCTACGGTTCTTTACTGGAATCTTCCATAATATCATATTTAACTTTGTCTTTTAACAAATTCAGGCAGTTACTTGTAATAGATACAATAAGCCTGGAAAACAAAATAATTCTAGAATGAAACTCTAGGAGTTGAGTAAAAATCTTCTCCTGGTGAGTTCTTTCTGATCTTAGGGAAGTTGCTTTCAACCTCAGTTTATGCACCTGGGAAATGGGTTTTTACTGTTAAACTCACTAGGATGGGGATTTATTCCTGCTTGTGAAGTGGTTTGATAGTCTCTGCCATATAATACATGCCATGTGACAGGGTGTTGTGCTCTGGCTAGAAAGTAGAATAAAGATACTTAGTACAGATCTCACTAAAATTTACAACTTCAGAAATTACCTTCCTATGCTGAAAATATTTCCTTCCTCCCTCCCTCCTAGACAACTGTATACAACACAAAAAAATGTTTGTGTCTTATTATTCTGTCAGGCATTATTGAACTATAAAAAAATGATCTTGTCATCTCACACTTCTTAAGAGATTAGGGAAGAAAAATGACTAAAACTTGTTCAGACTGTCAAGTTCCTGCCAAACTGAAACTAATGAATCACCCTGGCACTGGTAAATAGCCAAAACTAGATGATATGAAGCATATAAATGGTGCTATGGACCATGGTGCCAATTACATATATTTATACTCCTGAAAGTAGTTATTGTTTTATTTCCATGAAGTTTTTAATTAAATTCTATCCAGCAGAGTAGGATGATACTCCTGGTTTTATTTCAATCTTATTTTAACAACATAGATATAAATTGAAGCCTTAGAAATGTGATTCATGCCTACTACTTACTGATTTTGATACACGTACTAGACGGAATGAGCTTGGTGTCTGAGGAATAACTGACAACACAAGTGGGATGATGCTGTTGTGGGGATTGAGTAAAAAGAATTAGAAGAAACTGTTTCGTTCCAGTGTGTTCTTTTGGCCCGGTGGGGTCTCAGGTATCACAGTTCATGTACTCTGATACCAAGTTTCTCCTCTTCTACCATTGTTTTTTTTTCTTTTTTAAACTGGGAATGAGCCTGTAGGTAGACTTAGTCTCATTAACAAAAGGTAAATTCCTTCACTCTTCTGCTATAGGATCCTGTATTCATGAGAAGGGTAATTTTGTTCTTGCCACTGTCATCTAGGCTAGTCAGGTACTTCAGTGAGTGAAATAAAATGTACCAAAAGCTAATATACCATGCAAGCCATCCAGCTAAGAAACTGTTTAATGTATGTCTTACTGTGTACTCCTCACTGAGTATGTGAAAAATGGGTAACATTCTAAAGGTGTTTATAACTGAATATACATTTCTTATGTAAATGTTGTCAGTATCAAAATTTCTACATGAAATTAGCCAAAAAAATATAAAGATTGATTGAGATTTATATAGAGGACATGTCCATGTTAGAGAAACATTTCTTTTGTTAAGAGACTATTTGCATTCATGAGAACTGAAAATTAAGAAGGAATAAGATTTGTTTCTCTGCAGACTTACTAATTAGTGTTGGTTTAGCTCTCCCAAATGGTAGGATGTGTGAGTATTTAAAATGTTGATGCAGACAAATTTTGAGACAAATTACAATTTGGTATTCATACCTATATATAGCTTCAGACTTCTCTGTCATATCCTAATGACATGTAGAATTTCTGGAGTCTCAAATGCTGAATTCTAAGTTTTATCAGAGGACCGATAACAAAATCCATTTATCTGCAGTAAAAGGAGATTTTACAAGAAGCACTTAATGACAGATAGCACCTGGGTTTGGTTGTTTCATTGTTGTTTTGTTGCTTTGTTTGGTTTTTTTAATGAGCAGGTAAAGAACATAGGGACTTAAGGGAATCAAATTACTTTTAGAAGTGCCCTGTAGAATACTTGTGGCCACTGAGCAGACTTCTTTACTTGTTGCTCTAAGAAGGCTAAAATTATGAAAATACGTGCTTTGGTGTTTTTCAGTGATTTTACAGTGAAATTTATAGAGGCACTGAAATGCCAGTTTGCAGTAGTCTTTCCCACAGAGAATGCCTATTGTTGGATCTCATGCCTTCAACAAAAATTGCAGGGGAACCAAATACTTAATATGAACGTCCTTTGTACAAGTTGATAAGTAAATATTGTGTTTGCACATGGCTAGATTTTTTTTTTCCAAAACAATTTTAACAGATGCCTTAATTCCTTACTGTTGTAAAAATTCCTTTCTCTCATTTGAATGTTCTTGTTAGTGCAGATTCTTACTGGCTAAGCAACACACAGAGAAAAATCTTGGCTGTTTTCATTTTCAAACAATATTTTCTTACATAAAAAACAAAAGAAGGCCACAATTTTTCTTTCATCTGGTAGTACAGTGCATTTAAAGAAAAGAAATATAAAATTCAGGTGTCATCCTAGTGAAGGCCAAGAAATCTAGCTACACAATCTGAATTCTTCTCAGGGCAAGGGCTGTTTAGAACAACTCCCTGTGAGAAGCACATCAAGCTGATAGCAATGTTTTCAAGTTCAGAACAGATCTGCACAAAATAAAGTGAAAAGTGATATTCAATAAACCAGGAAGATAGGATATGTCGAAATCAGGTAGTAGCATCATATAGGGCAGCAATCTTCCTTCCTGCTGTGGATGTTTTGATTGAAACATGCTCATGTATTGGAATGAGACTCTAAATTCCCCTTTAAATATTTGCAATATTTTAATTCTGGTTTGCAATAAATAATATGACTAATCCATGCTCCCTCTCATTGCTTTATGATTATCACTTGCACTGCACATCTTGGCTGCTCTTAGCACTTACAAGGCTCTGATATATAGCTAAATGTTTCTGACTCCATCTGCTACAAAGAGAAGTGACACAGAAGTGCTCCCCAGCCATTTTATTGCAATTTAATGTAAATCTGTTACAATGCAGATGATGAAAAGTGCAGTGGCTTCCATGAATTCTGAAAGCTGCGATTGGGTTGCGGCTGCTGCGCTGCCCTCTGAAGATTTGCTGGGTTTAATTTTACATTGCACAGCCATTAGCTGACTGAGGTTCCTCACTGAATCACACTGCCACAATACTTCTTCATCCTCCTCTTCCTTTTCTCCTCACAGTGACCTCGTTCACCCAAGTCTTCCAGCCCAGTCTCTCATTGCTTTTATCTTATAAATTGTAGCCTCCCAATACATCAGAACACAGAGCCATGCAATTGACCCCTGCAATGGACTATTTTGTTAACTCTTGTGTGTGGGAATATTGTAACATACCTTTGAATTTGCTGTGGGCTCGTTGTGATTCTCACTGTTGTGCAAAGAACAGATTCATCGTATCTGGTTGCAATGAGAGCTTGCTTTTACCAGTGCATCACGTGTGATCTTATTGCCATTGTGTAAAATGAGTGGTGTTAAATGTGTTCTCTGCTGGTTAGTTGGTGGTACTTGTAGATGGGAATTGGGGTGATCAGATCCTGTCATCCAGCATTAAATGTTATTATACACTTATATATAGGCCCTTAGGCAAATGACTTTTTCCCCCCTGTATCTTCTGTCAGTGTTACTGCTTAGAATGATAGAATTCAGTACTCTACATTCTACTCTACATTCAGTAGAGTAATTAAACTGTGGCAAATTAGGTAAACCTGGAATGTAATTAAAGTACAGTAAAAACACCTGTAAATGATAATTGTTTCATTCCCTCAGGGAAAATGTGAAAATAATCTTTTTGATAAGAGTATCGTATCTAGAATCTTCACATATGCCAACTAACATGTTTTGTCCTTAAGTAATTTGTCAAGAAGTAATTGACTGCAGTATTAAAAAAATAGCTAAAAATAAGGAGAACATCCTATTTCTTACATGTTTTTCACCTGCAGACTGGGGAGTTACCCAGGGAAAAAGTTGTGATCTTTCTGTGGTTGCATTCTCCCGTCCAACCGACTGGGTGGGGTAGAGGTGGAAGGGAAAGACTAATTAGATACAGGCTTCAGATCAGGTAAATTATTGGTAATGGAGGTCATCTTGTCCAAGATAATAATGCCTTACTTTGTAAATTCATGAACCTGGAATAAGGCAGAATGTGGAGCTGACTTCACCAACAATTTATTCCACGGTATTTAAAGTTAGAGCATGGATTCTGTTGCATGGAATGATCTGTAGTGATGGTAATCTTCCCAGTAAAATTTGTGTGGTGTCACTGCAGATGGCATTTTCCTTTTGTGTATTGTCATGTCTAGAGAACTGATGATTTTGAATGGAGACTTTGGTGTGGATGTTTACGTAAAATCTTCATTCGAAATGCAAATAAAATTTAAAGTTGATAGATGTTTTTTGAAACTTAAAAAAAAGGGGTTTTTGTGAGCAAAACTGTCTCATTTGCAACCAGTTCTAAAAGAAACTCTGCAAACCTCTGAAATGCAAATTTATTGAAATAAAACAATCCAGTCACCTGTCTCCTTGTGCTCCTGCAGCAAGGTGACTACCAGAGGAATAATTTCACATAAAGCTTTCTCAAGTGTTTTTCCTTCATCCTACAATTGAAGATATGTATTTTTTTATTAAAACTGACTCTCAATTTTAATAATTTATTTCCTTTCTTCTTTTCATTACAGAGAAAGTCCATTGTTGCTGTGAGTTTCATAGCAGCATTCCTCTGTCTGATCATCGTTCGTCTCACAAATGAAGTAACTTTCCCTTTGATCCTAAACTGCTTTGGACAAACCAGTGTCAAGTGGATCCCATTTTCTAATGGCCAAAGGCAGCCTCTGAGAACTCATTATGGATATATAAATGTAAAAACACAAGAGGTAAGACCTGGTTTTAACAGCCTGGCAAAATGGACCAGTAGGTTTCTTTTTCTCCAATCCCATCTAATGATTTTTACAACCTGCCCAGTGTCAAAACTGAACAAGAGCGTTTCTGAGCAAATTTTTAGAAGCTATTTTAGAAGTCTGCTACCACTTAAATGACCTTTGAAATTTTTTAAATTTCTGTCATGTCTGCAGTGGAGAGAGCAGTGAACTGGCCTCAAAATAACCTTGATTGAGTGAAAACTTGTTTATACAAACAAGAAAATCTTTCAGATTAATTTCAATCTTTCAATCCCTCTAACACAAAAGAAAATTTTCTCGTGTTTGTTGCACTAAGGTCCTAAAAAATGTTTAGTTTTGCCTGGGCTTCTCAAAGAAGAAGTAACTTATTTGTGTTTATACGGGCATGAAAGAGGAAAAGGAAGTGATTTGTGAAATGAGCATATGTGAGTCTAGAAAATGTATAAAGCTAGATGTTTACTGGATTTTTCTAGAAGTATTGCATTAATACTTCATAGCTATTTCAAAGGCAGGTATGTATTTCAATTCTGTACTTTAAAATTCATTGATGTGTATCTGCTTTGCAGAATACTTGCTGTGTGATAAAAATACTTGTCTGATGAAATTAGGTTTTACAGAGACTCCTGCTTTAAAGTGTCTTAGTTGTCAACATTTCTAGAGACACTCTTGGGTTTTGGTGGTGGTGGTGCATTTTCTTCAGACTTTTCCTCTCTTTGTAATATTTGTAGAGTGAAAAAAATAAAAAAATGAACTCTTCCTATAGTGTGTGATCAGTTATAGCACTGTCAGTCATGAGAAATACTACCAGACTTTCACGTTATTTTTTTCTATAAAATTGCAATTCTTAATGAGTGAAATTCATTTAAATAACAGCTTTTATAGAGAATGAAAAAACTTTACCACTTCATTATATTTAGTCCTGTAAATGTATTGGACTAGCTAGTTATTATCGTACCTTTAGTGGGTTAAATATGAAAATCAGAATGAGGGAGAGGCAGTTTTTAGGAGGCAGCTTCTTTTAAACTTACGTAGCTTTTAATCATTGCCCCTGTAAGATGCAGCACTACTTTGGAAGCCAAAGTACATTATCTATAAAGCAGAAAAAGGACAAGCACCTGAAAGGAAAGCTGTTCAGATGTGAATCGTAGTCCCAGTGAAAGGAATGGGAGGTGCTCTTGAGCTCAAAAGGGTGAAGGCTTCATCCAGCATCTCCATCCCTCTGGAGCTGAGAGGGCAGCGTGTTCTGCATGTCCCTGGGTTGTTGGCACAGTGGCAGGCGTGGAATCTGAATGAGGTAGAGCTGCCACGGTCACTTGATTGCTATCAGTCTGAACTGATAACTGGAGAGGAGAGGAGCATACTAATCCATTTTTATTCACCATTGCCTTCATCAGAGGTTAGAAGTAGTTTGTGAGGGCCTTAATTCATTCTTAAATTTGATAACACTCTTGGAAGTTCTAACAGTAAATGGAATGTCCTGAAAATTGGTGACCGGTGTCGATTAGTAAGACATTTGTCTCAATTTAGCTTAAGTCATGAAGGACTCCTTAAACTTAGTAATTTTAGTTGTTTTTCCTGTTTTATTTGCAGATTACATTAATATTTGCTAATTAAAATGATAATGAAGAACCTGAACATGGCTTGCTTATTGTAAATGGACTAACTTTTGGCTTAATTGTTCCCTGTGCGAGGGAACTTCTGTTGTGCTGCTCATGTGAAAAGCTTTTACACAGTTCCTAACTCACACTCACAGCTTTCTCAGACTATGAGTTTTAGGGCACAGATTGCTTTGTCAAATAAGCGTTTGGATAGTACTTTTGTTCAAATAGCCAGAAAATCTCAATTACTCATAGAGATTAAAAGTACAGATATATAATAATAACTCATATTAATAATAACTCATTGCTTTATTGCATCAAATACATTGAATTTATGCTCATTTTGTAAAATTAAGATTATATTTTCTAGTTTTTTGTGCTGCTGTGGTATGTAAGATAAGCAGAAAAGTCCACTCTGTGAGACAAGCTAATGCCCCCAACAGATGTGGCCAAGTTTTTCACAAAAGAGAACACATGATGTCTCATCAATGGGCAAGGACCAAATGGTGTGAGGAAACAATACTGCAATGAATTACCCGGAAAGAAAGTGATGGAAGGGAAGATAGGAGAGAAGGCTTTTAAAGATGTGAGTTTTGGCTTTTTCTCTTCTCTTTTATTGAGAGAATCTTTTTTACACCTGTTGAATGTGCTCATATTCTCCTAGAGTGTCCTTTGAATCCTATTGCCCCACCAGTGTCTCCTGCTGTCTGATAGCACTCCGTCCTGTTCCTCAGCCACTTCCTAAATCCTTCTTCTTTTCTTCACATTTGTTCTGCTCTCATTTGCCTGTTCCTCTCAGGGTGCACTCTAAAGTCTGGCTGCATACAGCATGCCAGGGCTCTCTGATCCGAGCTTCTCAGTGTTCTTAAATACTTGAATGTACAAGGTCAGCAAACCAGAGGAATTAGGGTAATTTGCCACGAGCCCAGTCAGTCATCTGAAGTGACAGGGAAGCTAGAAAATCTAGAGTGAACCACTACTCTGCCTTTCCTGTCTCTCTATTGCATACTTACTTTCTGAAGTAAAAGGAAAACCAAAACAAACCAAAAAAAGGCTCAAACCCCAAAACTTTAATCCGTAGCAATAAAAGATTAAGTTAGGAGGAGCTGATTTCTTTTGGGGTAAGGCAGAGTGGGATGAGACTTGAAAAATCTTATGAGATGATGGAAAATCAATTACTTGGTTAAAGTGGTAGTGATCAATCATTTGTAGTAAAAAAGATCAGGAAGTATGATGATATGAACATTAGTGTTTATCTCAAAAAACAATGATGTGGCTGCTATTAGGTATGATCAGAATAATGCTGTAAAGACGTATTTCAAGGGTGTTGTGTATTTGAATTGACAGTGTAATACTGTGGAATTTTTATTATTAAAAAGTCTGAAAAAAATTTAAGATTACTAAAACTGGATTGTAAGGGAGTATTTAATATAAAATGCAAAGAGAGACATAACTTAATCTTCAATTAAGGCTGTACATAATACAGGATTGTTGCTATGGTTTCCTTGATTTGTAGCCATAGCAACAGCTTTGGAAAAGCTGTCTTTATGTACAGTAAATATATTAGATTTGAAATACAAATAGATGTGAAGTGTTGTCTATACCGGGTCATTATGTCTAGACACATTTTAGTTTCACTTTTGAGATATTTCTGAAATAGAGGATTCTTCACCTAGAAAATTTGCATCCAGAGCCCACCCCCGCTCCCCTCAGTAGAAGAGGATCTTGTAGTTGCCCTCCATGATGTGATCTCTTTCCCCTTTTCGATATCCACATCCAAGGTGACTCCTTGAGATTTGTGGGAAACTGTGCCTGTCTGTTTTGCAATATTGCTGTCTTCCTCAATACATGAATTTTGACCTTTCAGTGAGAAGGAGGTGCATGAGCAAAATGACCTTTCCATCCCTTATTTCCTCCACTTTGTGCCTATGGATTTTTGGTGAGAGGTCCCATGAAATCTGTCTTTAGGAAATGTGCCTATTATGTGTTAGTTATTTTTATCCTATTCCTGGTGATTTTTTTCATAAAAAATATTAATTTGATACAACTCCACAGTGATTACCTAATTGAAACCTATTGTCATTGGAATAAACTTCACCCCCCACCCATGTCAAGCTGATGTAATGACTCTTTTTGTATATCAAAAATGGGGAAGAAGATAAAAAGAAGCAGGTAGAGAAAATATAACCTTCCTCCTTCTTTCATACCACTCCTACTCTACAAAGAGTTCTGGAAAAATTAATGAACATCATGTATTTAAATTGCAGCATTATGACATCAATTTAAAATCCATTAGCAGTTTGAAACTTTATGCTAGGCAAGTCTAATAGTGTTCTTGGATATTTGATTGTTCTTCGTGAAAGGTGAATATTGAATAGATTTTTACTCTACCGTCAGTATTAAAATAATATAGCATTTTCCTACATACGTAAAATCTGAAATATAGCTGCAATAACACTTGAAGCATAATTATAAAAGTATATTCAAGTACTGAACAAAGATTAAAACCATTCTTGGAAAAGGGTAAGTTCTGAGATGACCTAAAATCCCTACATTAAACTGCAACTGTGAGATCTAATGGCTTCCTCTAAAATGAATTCCGAGGGAGCAAAGAGCCTTTGTGTCATGAGCACTGAAGAATCTTGCATTACAGTGATGAGCACTAGATAAAAGGAATGTGCATTGTAGCACTTAAGACTTTTTAAAAATCCTGTCATAACTGAAAAACTCATCAATACTGTATTGATATTGAAGAAATACATTTGGCTCATATTATCCCATTCCATTTTGTCCCTAACCTGAACAGACCTGTGTACAAGCAGTAATTGCTCACCACTTGTGGCACACACAGCAATGAACGTGTGAATAGACTGCCTAAATCTGGTTCTTTTTTTTTTTCGTTTTTGCCAGAAGTTCTGTAGTAGAACTTGGCTGGAATGAGTGGAGGTTTCCACAAATGAAATACCCCAGATATGAATATAAACAGGAGAAGGCTACAGACCTTATGCATATTTGTGTTGTCCTTTTTATTTTTTTTTTTTTAACAGAATAAAGTAAGTGCATTTAAAAATTACCTGAAATGTAGAGGGAAACTAACAACATGAAGAAATATGGGCTGTGATGTGCTCTCTGGCTGTAAGATAAGGGACATACAATTTCTACAATAGCAAAAACATAGTTGTTAACATGTTAGAAGTAATCATAGGATGGACTCACACCAACCATGAGGGACCACCTTCTTATAAAACTTGAAAAACTAAATTAAAAAATGTGTAAGGAAAGCAAAGAATGTGATGAATGTTTTGATATTAGTTTCTTTCCAGATATGGGAAGTAACAAAAAATTTTCAAAAAGACTGAAATTTTTATAGGAAATATTAAAAATATGTAAAGCTAGCAACCGACCTGGGAAGGTTTGTTTTGCCTCTGTTACTACTGGATGAAAATGACACTATGAAGTGTCACTGGAGAATATTGGAGTGCTATTGGAGAATAGCTCTGGGTTTCGTGTCAGAAGAGAAGGTACCTGACTGTGAACTGGGATTGTGTGTTCAGCTGACTCCAGAGATGCTTGTTTCATACACTTCTTGGGATAAACTGGGTCCTAGAGAGGCTAAAAATCTACATCAGCCAAAACTCACTGCGTCAGAAAGTTCCTTTAGTATTTAATTTCTGACACATGGATGGCTTCTATCCTGTCTTTTCCTTTGGGATCTTGTTCTATGTTACGACTTAAGAATTCACTGGATATTTTGTTAAGAAAAGGTCATTTGTTTCATAGTATTTTATCATTTATATCCCTTCTAAGACATGGTTTTTTATCAGTTGGACAGTTACTTGTTATTTCAGCCTCAGAAATCATGTAATAATAATAATAATAATAATGGAAGTGCAACTAAACATGTAATATCTTCTGGATATTTTTCTGTGTCCATTTTATAAATTGTCAGGAACAATTTTCTTTGGAAGTATTGCAGAAGGATTGGTTACATAACGTTTTAAATGACAATGACATTGCATGTTACACTTCTGAGAGACATTTATATGGTGGGCTGATGGTTCCTGTCCCCCCACCTCTCTTGTGTTTTCTAAGTGTACCAGAGCTCCTGTTCTGGCTCTGGGAGCCATAGGAACACACTCAGAAATAAAATTTCCTGCCAAAGACTTTAACCACCAAATGAGCAACTCCAGGAGCACATCTTATAGAAATAGACCTCACGAAACCAATTATCACCAGAATCCTCACTGCCCTCTTCCTCTCTCCAACCCCCTTTTGGCCTGGAAGAAGAGAGAACGATCAGAATAAGCTGCAAGGTCCACTTGAAACCACTCAGGCTGTCATGAACCTACAGGAGAGAAGGGAGCACAGATAATGTGTGTCCTCAGTGGAGTAAATCCTGCCAGCTCAGCCATTTTCCTTCTGTATATATGGAATTAGCTTAGGTTTTTAAAGCTGCCACGACTCTGATGGTGTCTCATGAGGAAAAAGTCAAGTGCCAGGATAAATATATCAAGTATTCTATACAGAGGAATTAAATCTGCTCCAGACAGAGCCTCAGTGTGATGAGTCAAGCAGTGCTGCCTGTGTGGCAGATCTGCTTTAAAAAAAAAAAGACTAAGGGACTTGAGAAGAGATTACTATCAGCCAGTGAGCTGTGCCATCAAAAGTCAATCCCTAAAGAATCTGGGCTGGTAGAAATAAATGTCTATGATGCAGTCATGGGCTGGATTGATCTGTTGAATGGAGCTTAGAGGTTATATCGCAGAAGGTTACTGGTATCAAAGATTTGCCATCCACCTTGGTTATATGTAATTTTCAGAGATTTCTCCCACCTTCTTGAGGATTTTTTTTTACTGCTGATGAAAGGTAGGGCTATAGTAGCTAATGCTAGTCTCTTGAGGATTTTTTTTACTGCTGCTGAGGGGTAGGGCTGTAGTAGCTAATGTTAGTCTCCCTATTGAGAAGGTGCTGGTTGTGTTCTCCATGTGAAAAGTGTGAACAATGTCTCCCCAAATGAGAGACAGGACACCTTGAAAATTGACTGGAGACCATTTGGAAAACAGAGGAAAAGCTGACTGTTGCAGTTAGCTAGCTTGATAGGCAAACTTCTGTCAGCAAAGTTTTATTTTTGTTTGAATGGCAGGTAGACCAGAAAAGTGAATGGAGTATTCTTTGGACTGGTAAAGAAAAGAGCAGAGAGGTTTGGTGCAATGTCTTTCTTGAGTGAGACCAAACCTCTGGGGAAAATAGGAAAGATGTAATGAGCAGATGAGAGTGAGGCTTGTCAAGGGGAGGAAGGAGGAACTTACTGATCTTACTCTGGGTGAGAACTTACTTCTGTTACCATGACATGATAACAGAAGTAAGTTCTTCCTCTTTTGTCAATAATAGTTGCCAAATGAAGGATGGGCTGCTTTGCAGGCAGGGCATTTCCTTGGTGTTCCAGTTCATCAGTTAGGAGAGCACTGCCCTATCATTTCCTCCCTGAATATCCTCCCACTACAGCTTTTTAAAAATGAAGATGCCTTCATCAAAAGAAGCCCAGTGTCACCCTCCTGAGTTTACACCTGGAGTCCGTTTCTCACAGAGATTCAAAGGATTGTATCCTTTGCAGCAAAGTGTCACTAGTTTTGGATGTGGTGATGGCAGCTGAGGTACACTTTGTGCTGGTGTATGAAATACACCACAGAGTGAAAAGAGTCACTAAAAATGGAATTTTGCTCTTACAATCATTCCTACACAAGGGCTTTCTGCTGGCTATGGCAGTCAGTGAGTTTAGCTCTTTGAGCTCTTGCCCAGCACAGCTATTCTGGCGGAGATGCACAGCACAGAGCTGACCCAAGGCTATTAATACTTCCCTGCAGGGAGCCGCGTGCCAGCCGCACACACACGGGCACACAGACGTGTGTGGGTGCACATGTAAACACAGCAGCTAGAACTTGCTCAAGAGACAGACTCCTAACACTGACAGTCATGCCAATTACTAGTTAGCTTTAAAGCCACAGCCATCTTCCTTGAAAGCCTTTGCTTTCCAAGTTTGCTCCCATGGCCATCTGTCACAGCCTGCGTTTGGCAGCTTCAGGTTCTGCTGTGAGGCTCTGCGGATTGAGCACAGAGTTTTGTCTTTTTTATTGTTCTCTGAGTGGGTGGAAAGTTCCTATCACATGAGCCTTTTCTCTTCGGCTTTTTGTTAGATTAAAATGTGAACCTCAAATGCATATTTGAGCTGTTAATTTGTGCTATCTGCTCTCAGACCAGGATGGAACAGGTGGGCTGGTGTAAGTGCTGCATAGAGAGAAATCAGCTCAGAGACCCTCTTAGAGCAGATGCAAGTTGTACCAGCAATAATTGCTTTTCTTGGGGTAGTTTCTCTTGTCTGGCTGAAAGCATTAGTCCATACTACCAAATATGTGTTATTTTGTCTGTAAGAGACCTGTATGAATGTTGTATCAAAAACCTCATGCCCATTACTGGCATTACTATGCTGGCAGTGTGTGAATCTTAGCTCTACTTAATAGACTTACAGTATCTGTTACAAGGAGGTACATTTTCTGTGGGTGTAGCTGTAAGTTCTGTGTACTCATCACACATCATTTTTTAACTACCTCTAAACCAATAAATTATATTGCCACCAATGTTGGAAAGTTCATGGTAGATGGTGTCCATGCAGCTGCACCCTAAATGAAAAACAGTCTGGATAGGGGTGGGAGGGAGAAAAATGAAGTTCAGTGTTACTTGCCATATTTCTTTCTTGCATCTTTATTTTTCTTTCTATCTAATTGATATATTTTCCATATTGAGCTAGTCAGAGGTTACAGTAATCTCTTGTTTCCTGTCGCTCAGAAAAGCAGTTGGCCCATTAGATGAATAAATACAGTGTTAAATTAAAATCCCAAAACGAGAGCAGAGAAATTACTAGAGTGATTTTGGGATTGTCCTCATAATAACAACAATTCATCCTCCATTTTTATTCCCAGCCCCAGGGATGCCCATTACTGCCTTTACCCTTTCATACCAGTCCTCTTTTCTGTGACTAATAGCATCATTGTGCAAAGTACCACTTCTTGAATTTGTCTTTAAGAGTTTCCTGTAGTTAGGACCCAGAGTTTTGGATTTGAAATTGATGAAAATGCTACCGGTCTTAGATCAATATTTCTCCAGGGGATGGAACCTGCTTTGCTCCAGTTAGAGACTGAAAAGAGTGCTCAAGGGTCTGGTATTAGTATTACACTGGGCAAAGTGCGAGTTGGTTTGGGTTGATTTCCCTGGTTCTAGTTCAGTGATGCTACCACCCTCCCTCCTTTCTGCCTCTTTCAGTGCTGGTGCCTAGGATTCACGTTTGTAAAGAGAAAATATGATTTCTGGAGTGCATCAAGTTGAAAAAGTATATTTCTAAGCTTTTACTCAGATGCTTTCACACTCCTATGAAATGCCTGACTGCATGCATAGGACTCTCTCCAGAGTAGTTCCAGGGCAGTACACTGAAAGCTTAGATCAGCACTGGCAAATATCCTACAACAGAAATTAAATACCAAGGTAAAGGATAAAGTCTGGCCTTCAGGTAAAAACAATAACTCTGTATTTGATGACACACAATATGTTATGGAATTGATCAGTGAAGAAAAGAACAGTTTTGTTCTCAGGTTTTTTTTGTGTAATTAATTTTATTGACTTATCAACATTTTCCAGCTTACAATACAGTCTCTCGTGTCATCTTGTTTCTAGCATGTTAAAGGTTGGTCATGTTGATCCTATTTCCTGCTAGCTCTTCCTTTTTAGAGCCAGTCTGTGCTGTCCAAAACTGCTGATTTTTCTTCAGGCTTCCCCTCCAATTTGGCTTGCCCTTTACTGCCCAAAATTTCTTTCACTAGATCATAAGTTTTCCTCTTCTCCCAAAATATACTACTATTTAAGATAGTTTTGAAGGCATAGATTGGAGATTTAGGAGATAAGAGGCTGTTCTTAAGCCATCTACTGCTGGACTCTGCACAAGGTTGGATTCCTGATGGAGTCAAGATGTGGCCTCAAGATGAATACATTGATCCAGTCTTCTGGTAGCAGGCTTTGGAAGAGCATCTGGAAATAAATTTCAGATCAGAAGAACCTGTGGCAAAATTGTGTCTCTGGTCAGTTTTCATGTACCTTTTTAAGTTTCTTTCTGATGTCCTTACAAGAACGAGTTCTTTTTCAAATGGAGTGAGCGCCAAAAAAGTTTATTTGAAGCCATGTCAGTGTTTCCCAAAGGCAGAGTACAGGCCCTTTTCAGTGTTTCCAAGGCTGAACTGGCTCTCCGGTAAGAAGCCAGAAAAATGCAATTTTCTCAGACACATAGCAGATGGTGCTTCTTCATTAATCATCTCCATGGCAGACCTTCAACGAGTCCCACTGGAGAGTGCCTTGGAGGTAGTGGGACCATCCTTTGGGATCCTCCATGCTGGTAAGGTCACTCTGGAGCTGCCCTGTTCATTTCTGCTCCAGTTGGCCCTTGGTGTTGAATGTGCCTTGTCACCACCAGTATCAGTGACAACGGACAGAGTTGATGACATTATTGTCAGGCAAATAATGATGATTTGTGTTGATCTTTTACTCACAAGGGAGTGGGCAGAGGAACAGGCTGGAACTGTTATGAGCTTGCCTCAGTTGCTGTCCCGCTGCTGATGTGGACCAAAGTGCTCTTCACTGCTTCAGGATCATCATGTTTGTAAAGCATTCATGTTTATAAAGAGCAGATAACATTTTTTTGATCAAGTTACTTGTGGTCATGTTCAAAAATTAAAATGTTATAGTCAGATTGACTGTCAAAGAACGATTGTGAATCTACTGTCCTGGATGGATTATCCCGTATTACCATTGTATTACATCCAGAACTTTATTGTCAGAACAACAACAAAAATAATCTTTGCACTGCACTAATGCTTCATTCTGATTGACAAAGGCTGAGGCAATCCACGTACTGTGACAGCAGTGTTGGCATGTATTATACAATGATATATAGCAACTTCCATAGACTGCCATTAATTTCTGCATGAATCCTGTCTGTCTTTGATAAGCATGTGTAACTCCTAATAAATTATTTTGGAGCTGAGCATAAGCATCAAGGAGAAGGGACTTTTGTAGGTATGGGGGCTGGTGATAGCTGAAAATGAGAAGGCAAAACTGACAGATAATTGTAGATGAGAAGTCATTTTCAAGCAATAGAGGTGATATTGTTTCCTGTTTAAAATTAGTTGCCACCTCTGCTGGCTGCAATGCGAGGTAAGTTCTGCTGTAAAAGCTAAATCATTTGATCATTTGTTATGTATAGGCTGTTGATAATGACATAGGAAGCAGCATCGTGGAGCTCCCTCCACTTGCTCTTAAATGGCTTGCTCCCATTCTGATGGGTGTTATCCAGTCTTCATTTCCTGGGGAAGAAATGGCCCTCTCTGAGGTTGTTTATCTGAATAGCGCAGAAATAATTTTCTGCAAACGTAACTATTGCCATAACAGAACCCTTAAAAGAAAATTACAGTGACACTCTGAGTTTTCTGAGATTAGAGTCTTCCTCTAAGGCCTCTATTTCCTCTGGTATTACTTCCAGTCCTGTTCACTGGAACTACAGTCCATGTCTGCCACAAATAGCATGAATAATGCATATATTTTTCTGCTAGTTTCAGTGTGTGCTAAATAGTTGCATATACAAAAAATAAAATCTAGAGCTGAAAAAAGCCAATTGGCTACTCCTCTTCCTGCTAGTATGTGATTGACCCATATTTCACGTTATCTCAGGTTTTAACCTGCCTGTTGTTATAATTGCAATTCTTGGGCCTTTACCCACATCCCTTAGAAGATCATGTGGTGCCACTTGAGTATTTTCTGAGACTGAGATATGGGAAATAGTACAGCTCTTTACAGTTTACTCTGTTTCTTTAAAGATCTTAGATGTTTCTACTTCTTATTCTCCTTTTTCTTCCAGTGTGTAATGACACTTGCAGTTTCACCTTTTTCACCATGTTATCAAGCAAAACTCTTCCTTATTTTTCCTAAATCATCCATAGAAAGAGCCAACCTTTTCCTCTCTTCTTGCTGCTCAGTTTCCTAGAACTCAGTATGGGATTGAGCTGTAATGGAAGACAGGAGATGACATAACAGGGTACCTCTGCTTCTAGATATCAAATTACATTGGATTTATTTTTCCGAACCTGTCTTGGCTCTCTTTCCATGGGATGAATCACTTCATTGTTTTCCAAGATGATGCCCAGCTTGTTGCTTTTCTCATGCTTGTGCACTCTTTCTGCAAATACCATGTATTTTCTCCTGAAGATTGTTCGTAAAGATAAGGCAGATTTAGCAAGGAAAAGACCACAAAGATGGTGTTGTATGAGGCCAGTTGCAAAAGGTTTAGAACTGAAAGGCAAAGTGGGGGGTTTTTTGTTGTTTGGTTTGTGGTTTGTTGCGGTTTTTCTCCTTTGTTTGTTTCAGTCCATATCAGAAATCTTATAGTGGTTTAAGTTATTCTTGAAAATAGGATTTTTGGTCATAATTTTTCCCATTCAGTCTGCAGTAGCGTTCTTGCAGTTTGAATGCCCTTGTTCATTAGAGGAACAGTTTCCCTAATGGAATAACAGAGTCGGTCTGTTAAGAATTTAGAGCTTCATTTTATGTTCAGAACACTTGATTTGTATATACATTTGTATTTCTTGTACATTCAGATTAATTGTCCAATTACCTAGGAAGCTGTATTCTGAATTCCTGAAAATCTGTCTTTTTATCAGTCTTTAGTAAATGCAAGAATTCCTCTAGTAATTTCCCTTCACTCACTAAGCATGTCATTTTTCTTTGAAAAATCTAGTTTGTCTGGCAAGATCTTTATAAACATAAATATAATTTTAGCAACTGCATATCACTAAGAGGCATTTCTGTGTTAGATGTGAGTGAGTAGATATTATTGCATAATACATCTTAAAATCTGTTTGAATTTTTAAATTGCTAGAGGATTCATGAATGTAGCTTTTTGGTTTCTTTCCAGTGTATCTCTCTCTCTATAAAACCATTAGTTATTTCTGGATGCGAAAAGTATTTATCTACCTGATGATGTCTAAGATTTTTACTATGGTTTTATATTTGAGATAGCGTGATTTTTAAAAATGTTCTACACAGAGGTAGTGTCTATTATTTAATGATTGTGGTGATTTGGGAGGGAAAGTGCATTTCTAGATTGCATGTTTAGGTTTGCTCCCAGTACCACTTTAAGTGAAACCTCAGGTTCTCGTGCTTTGTGGACCTTCTGCGTGTGTCTGCAAGATTCTCCTGTTAAATAGGTGCAGTGTTTTCTCAGGTTCACAACCCAAGCCCTGTCAGCCTTTGCAAAGCACAGGCCACAGCTCCCTGCAGTAGTTCTGAGAGCAAAGAAGACTCAGCAAGGTGAGGAAACATCTGAATATATTCAGCATACCAGCTTACCCAGCCCTGTGCTCAGTGGTATTTAAAACTCTCATATTTTGCCCCTCCATAAGAGAACAATTCATGTTAATTAGTAGTATTTGTGGCTGTACTAAAAATTCTATTGTGAAAGGATGCCGAGTTTCATTTTGCAGCAGAAAGTGGACTTGTCATGAGCTTTGGTCCACAGGTAATAGGTTCTTGAAGGCTCAGTGTTACTTTCAGCAAAAGCTAATCTGGTAAATTGCTACATTTAACAGTCATCTGGAAATGCACCCTTTTGTGTAATATGTAGTTGATTGTAACAATTATGGATGCTATTTAATGGTGCCATCCTTAAACTTTCCAGTGTGATACTACCTAGAGAATTTGTTACTGATGAAATCATTATGGTGTTATAGAAATGAAATAGGTTGCTGCTGAAATTACTCTCAAAATCTAATTGTAACTTCACTGGAATTTTTCCCATGATGGATGTTAAGTATATGTGTATTTCTTATTTTTATAGAAGCAGCAATTTTATTTGTATGCCTAATTTTGTTCCACTATCTACTATGTATGTATTACATTTTGGTCCTCATTTTCAGTTGCGGTCAAATACAACTTTAGTCCAATTTGCCTTTTATCTGATATTGTTTTATTTTTATTTCCCCTGTCACATGAATGAATAAAGCAACATATTTCCTTTCTTGAGACTTCCCTAGGATTTCTCAAGTTAACACAATGAAGAGCTCTATTTTATCAATACCTGAAATGATGCAAGTCCTCTCAGTTTCCTTGTGAGGGCTTCCTTGGAAAAAAAAACATGCTTTATAGTTTCTTGCCTGCAAATCAATTCAGATTGCCTCTTCTTTTTTTCTTTTTTTATCAAATCTCTTGTTGTATCCAAAGTTTGCCTTATAGGTTCGTCTTTGTTTCAGAGAGTGTCTGATTTAAAAACAAAATGAAGAAGAGAAATCATCTTCTTGTTTGTAGTCCATGAGAAATAGATTAAATCCTTGATCACAGAGGGAGATTTCAGTGACTGCCTAGGTTCCCAAGGACCATAACCCTGCTTCCACAGCACCCTCTTAGGTTATCTCTGTATTGTTCTAGCTCTTACTCAAAGGTGTGATATTTCACTGCCTTCAGAGCAGCAGCCTTACATTCATCAGTTGTGCTTTTTTACATTCAGAAGTTGTCCTTCTTTCTGCTCTTGATCTTGCAGTATAGATTGATCCTGTAAGAGATAAAAACATGCCCATGTCTGTTCATCAGATCCTGTCCCTGTAGGCACAAAGCCAGGGCACAGAGTGGGTAGATGGCCACCAGCCACCACTTTTGTCACCAGCCATAGAATCCACTTGACTGTTCAAAGAAAAGTGGTGCAGAAATAGCTTTTATTTCCCATGCTCATGTTTCTTGCATTTTCCCCCTCTTCCTAAAGCAGCAGACTGACTGAAAGATACCTACTTTGGTAATTATTGTTGCAAATTTTCCATCAGAAAACTGGAAGTTCATGAATCCATGTTTCTTCAAATGTACAAGATATGCTACATCTGTACAAAATGTAATAATGTGTATTTGAACTCTGTGCTCTCATTGTTCTTAGAAGCAGGCTGCCCTCTCTCCTAAACAAAGAAAGCTTTGCAGAGTGAGGAGGGAAATATCGTTGGCATGGCTTGGATAGCCCCATGGATTTCTATTGTTCTGCTTAACAATTGCTTCCAAAGATTCTCTGATACCCAAAACTATTTGTTAGAAGCAAGTATTTCTTAAGACCATCGTGCTTATGTCTTACCCGTTGTGAAAATTGCCATGGGACTGTTACCTTTCACCCAGGTGGTCCCCACTGATGGGCAGCAGTGACCTTGCTCTGGTGTCTCATCTGAATGCAGGCAGCTCGAGCTGTGCGGAGACATCCCCCAAACCTCTGCTGCAGTGTCAGCATTGGACACGAGCCCGTGTCTCAGTCAGAGATGTGCATCCCTGACCTTCCAGTGGAGAGGCAATAGTGCTGCCAGCTGTGTAATGCTGACAGGCAAAGGACTTGTTTTTGAGATCCAGAAGTGAAGAAATTAAGGTAAACACAGCACAGACTTCTAACTGTTGAAAAACTGTAGCAGGAAACCCCAGACAATCTTACCTTCAGTTTCCAAATTATTTTGTTTTCCAGGTTGCTAGGAGTAATTTGCTTCATTAATGCAGTTCTGCAGCATGAGCTATTTAAATTTTATCCCAGAATGAGCTCTTTTAGCTGAATAAAAGCCTTTTGAAAAACCTGATTTATGTCACAGTCACAGCTTTAAATAGAGCAATTCTGGTTCAGTGGCAAAGCATTGGGGTCAAGGTCCGTGGTCCGCGTTTTCTAAGTGCTGTGCATGGATTTGCATGCACACAGCCTACATTAGCACTAACAATTTGTGCATGTGGCCCCTGTGCAGTCGTTTAGGAATGTAGCCCTCAATAGAGAAGATATTTAAAGCACTGGAGCTCATGTTGGGAAATATGAACAGCTGTGCTCCAAACAGAAAACACACATCTGAAGTAAGACAAGCATACTGAAAATTATGTCCTGGCAGTTAACGTTTTTATTTTTACACACTGCTAAGCAAAACTGAAAGGAAATATCATTCTTTCAGGATTCATGTTTTGCAGAGCTAATAAGAGAAAACACCTGTCATCAGAAAAGATTTTTGCTGATTATATATATTTTTTTTGCTGCAGTTCCTGTAGTGCTGGTACAAAAGAAATATAATTAATAAGTAAAAGCTATGTCACTTGCTAATTATGTTTTACTGGCAGTGAGACGGCCTCTTTATACTTTTGAATACATTCAAAATTCATTGAAATCATTCCTCTAGAACATATATTTGCATAGATTTTTAGATTTAAATATTTTGAATTTTCAATTCTAGTATCTCAGCACCTGCTGTGCACAGCAAGTGAGCACCTGAGAAAGGCATTATCCATCACGCTGTTATAGGAACTTGGTATTTACTTGCATAGTGTCTAGAGCTGACTGGTAGCTAAATCCATATCAAGATAAGAGGACTTTGCAAAAAGAAATTTTAATTAATTTTAAATGTGACTGATGGAGTGCATGCCAATGCCTCAGATTTCCCCTGCTGTGCTTCCCTGGACTTGATCTGCCTGTCTGTTCCCCAGTCCCTGCAGGGTGACACCTGGAGGCCTGATTCCACTGATCCCTATGTTCAGGGAGCAAATAGGGCTCTCGCAGGATTCATGATAATTCTCTAACTAAATGGACCATTCTGAATACTTCACCTTCGCAAACAGAGTTATGTGTGGAGAGGTTTGAGGTGGGGAGGCTTTTTTTCGACAACAACATAGCAGTGCAGTTCTGTTTTGCAGATTGGCAAAGTGAGACCTTGAGGTTGTCATTTATCTGAGACATAAAGCAGGTCAGGAGCAGGTCAGACCACAGCTCAGGCTTCCTGAGTCCAAAGCTCCAGATTTTTATTTTGCCATGCTTCTGGGGTGGTGGGCTTGTATGTCCAGGGAATAATTTGTATTGCCAAAAGGAAAACTGGTGGGTGAAAGACACAAAAAGCAGTTCAAAACACAGTCTTGATAAATACCACTTAATTACTTTGCATAATGAATTTTGGAACATGGCTATCTATTAGAAACAAAATTTTGGATGCTTCTTATGAATATTTAATTTCTTAATGACGTATTAGTTGGTCAGGGGGAAATATTTTCACTAGAGCTGGTTGGAAAAATATTTTCTGGATAACAATTATGACATTATAATTAAAAAGGAAAAATAGTGTGGCTACTGAAGTAGAGAGTGGTGTTCTCCTGCTGCCATTACTACTGTGTTAGTTCAACTGACTGAAATCTGTGTGGAGGACAGGCAGGTTCTGGGCCCTGCCATGGACAACACAGGTGTCACTCTCATGCTGTGTACAGATTTCTTGGCTTTTTTTATATGCTTATATACCTTTGAGGCTGACACAGTACTAGTAGGGTTGCAAAGTCAAGGTTCAGGAACCGGGGAATGCCATAAATTAAATCACCTGTTCACTTTTGATTCAGAATTCTTTGATATATTCATGGCTGTGCCGAGTGGGACAACTTCAGCCTCATTCATTGTCCAGATTTTACCATTTCTGGTGCTGGGTGAAAATGTATAAAGAGGTTGCTAGGACTACTGCCTCATTTGCTGAAGAAATGAAAAGGTGTGAAGGAGTCGGGACACTACAGGAATGGAAGGCAAGGCTGTCACAGTCAAGCATTAATGCTAGCTGCTAGATTCTATTCTTGCCTCTGTTACACAATTTCCATGTGATTCCAGTCTAATCAAGCCATATTTTTACTAACTGTGTGTGTTTACTTTCTGAATGCTTAGTTTGAGACCCTTGGGTCTGATTTATGAAGCACAGAGATAGCCCAAGTCAATGAAAATTATTTGAGCATATAAATTACCAAAGAATTCTAATTGCTCCAGGTTCTGTGAGCATATTCTTTTTAATTTAAATTATAACTTTCACTTGAATTTCTCAGACCTCTTCTGTTGAAGAGGGCTAACACAATCTTTTCCTGTCTCTCTTTAGAATGGTACTGGAGAAGGGAGGAGCTACTGTAAGTACTGAATGACAGCCCAGGCAGAAATTAATAAGTCTCAGAGCAGGGTGTGAATAATGCCCAATAAATGAGGCATGGGGACACATTGACTAATAACAAGAAAACAAAGGCATTGAGTAGCTGCTCATTATGTCAGTCAGTGCAGGCAGGGGTCCAGTGGAAAAAATAGTAGGTGGTCGGGTAATTAAAGATAGTATCATAATGCATGCACACAAGGTTGCCCAATTAGGGCTGCACAGCAACTCTAATTCTGACAGTTCCCTAAATTTTCAGTGCTTGATTTTACACATTTAATGTTCCCTAGCATATTTTCGGTGTATTTACATATATACGCTCCCCCATTGCCTCCTTCATTGCCAAACTGTTAATTAGGTAGAACTACTGAGAGATGCAGTTGGATAAACAGGGCTTTGCAATGAACCTTGGATATCATGCTGCAGAGCAGGAAACCTCAGGCTGCCAGAACTTTGAAGGGTTTACATCGGTGGTAATGAATTTGTTTTCTTTGCTTAATCATTTTAAAGAAGTTAGTTATGTTTTCAGTGCAGTCTGTTTTCTTACTCACTATGTTATGTTATTTCTAGGCCTTCATGGCTGATGATGGTCTGGATGAAGCAACTTTCAATGAGACTTGTGTTCCTAAGACTCTTCTCCCTTGGGTGTGAGTAGTCTTTAGCTATGGCCCTCACTTAAAATTTTATTTCACCCACTTCTTTTGGAATACTGCGACCTGCAGCTAGATACTTTGGTTCTCAAGTGCAGCTTTCTGCTTGGCATTACCTGCCTGTGTGATGTGGAACTTTTCAGAATATCACAGAAGAACAGTAAACACAGAAGTGGAAAAATTGAGCGACTGGGAAAGGAGAATGAGGGACAGGAAAGTAAATAAGCTTTATTGAGACCTTTTGTCTTCTGCATGCAAATGAATTATTTCAAGGCTTCAGTCAGGCTGCTCTCCTGAGCTGTTCCACCACAACTGCACTGTAGATGCTCTACCTGAAGTAGGACTCCAGTATTCTGAAATATGGCCTCACTTGTGTATGAACATGGCCAAAGCTTGAGCAAGGGCTGTGTTCCCTGTGCTTCCTGGCTGAGGGGAGAGATGCCTGGATGTCTCAGTTGCTGTTGTCAGACACTGGGTCCCCTTTACCCACCTGACAGAGCAGAAGGGCAAAAGGGGGGTTATGGGGTGAGTGAGAGCCACCTTTGCCAGCATCCATTCCTGGAGGCACCTCCTTTGCACCAGGACCCATCCACCTGCACGGGCTGTCCCTAAGAACTTGCAGAGTTAAAGCACTCTCGTTTCCTGGTAAAACCACATTATTACATTCCTACTCATGCTAAATCTGTCTTCATACCAAAGGGACTGCTGGTGTTGTTGGGTAATCTTCAGCATTAGTAATAGCATCAAAATACAACCCCAGGTGATAGATTCAGGATTAGAAAGCCTGAAAAGCTGAGCCTTTTTTTCACCTTGCCCTGTCTAGATACTCATAACTCAATTAGTTTCTTTCCCTTTTCTAAGATTTTACCTGAAATAAAAAGGTATCATTATGGTGACAAGAAGTCACGAAGGTGTCTACGTTATGTGTCAAGACATGCAGACATCATCTCTAAAGCACTGCTTGTATTTTTGCAGAACCAGGTCTTGGACTTAAGAGTCACCTGTGCTATAATTAAACATTGATTCACAGGGGTGAAGGGATTTTTTTTTTTCTCCTTTAAGGAAATGGATTTTAGGCAAGTATTGGAATAAAAGCAGTGTAGTATAACTTTAGTTTTATGTCAGAAAATAAGCTGCAGGTGACCTTTTACTTGCACCTAGAACTTTATTTTTGTTTTCCATTGGTATTGTCTTTAGTTGTATCTTTTTCTTTTGATTTTTTAGCATTGAGGAATTCTAGCCTTTCATAAAATGCTTAAAGTTGTAGTGAAAATACATGGCTAACTCTGAAATTATATTCACTCTTTTATTGCAGTTTTCTTATCAGTTTTACCAGACTTTTACCAAGCTTTCTATTCTTATAAACCTCTTTCTTTTAGAAACTGTATGGAAATAATTTGGCAATGAATTACATTATAGCATAGCCTCATATTGTGAAGCCTTTTGGAATATTTTGTTGAGACTTAGGTTGATACAGGCAGGGACAGTCATAGCATTTATGTAAACTACAGAAATTTTTCAGAACCATTGTTACTTTGAGCTCCATGGCTGAATGTTGTGACTCATTTTTTCTAGTTAAGGATTTGTAGAGTCCCTTTTTCCTGTTACTCCCTGTCCATGTGACTTAAAATGAGAAATACAGAGAGCACAGATAGCCAGATGATAACAAACAAGGATAATGGGTTAAGCCCAGTTATCCAGAACTTACAATATCATCTGCTGCTACATTTAGGATTCTTCAAGAAGCTGGTCTTGTAGTGTCCAAATGCTTCCACCTTACATTGTTTAAAACTTGCTGTCTCGGATGGACTAGTAGCATTTAAGTGCTTAGACAGAAATGACCTCTGTGAGATCCTTATTTCTCTCTGATACTTGTTTAGTAAAACACCTCAGCTCATGCTTAGCCCCAGACATATTTAACAGGGGCCTCATCCCAAGCCAGATAAAAGTACTGATTTTTCATGTGTTTTGGAATAGATCCCAAAGCATTTAAGCACATGCTAAATTCTGTATTGGCTGAATTGCCTCCAATTTGTAATAGATTTTGACATTTTAAAGGGAGATAGTCAATGCATGTACACTGAAGGCAGTGAAGCTAGGAGACGTTTATACTATATGAGTATTGCCTGAATTCTCTTTCATTCCTTTTTTTCTTTTTTTCTTTTTTTAACAATTTCCTTCTATCACAGAAACCCATGATTTTGGTTGATTTCCTGCTGTATTTTTCATCCACAGTAAGCTTCCTTCTTGCAAATAGCAGCTCAGGATGCTCACTGAAGTATTTGTTACATGGTCCTGCTCTGTGATGGTTTCAGAAAGTGACACCAATTGAAAATACACTGTACAGGTGGCTTTAGTGTATAATTTATTGTAACCTTCAAATCCTTTCCTTGTTCTGGGTATTGTACTGTACATTCCTTCCTTTTATGATTTAGTCTATGTGATTTTTACTACCATTCCATCTCATAAGCTTGCACTTCACCATACCATTCTTTCTGAACCCATGGAAAACATGGGTTTAATCTTTAAAAATGAACCTGTGTGATATTTACAGATTTTGATTCCTTGGTTAGGTTCCTGGAACATGGGCTGATACGTATACATAATTTAAAAAAAAGAAAAAAAACCAACCAACAAAACCAAACCAGAGCAACCAAACAAAATAACAGAAGTTGATCTGTATGAACTGCTGTCCCTCATTCTTCCTTGTTTCGGTGCAATTTGGTGTAATAATCTACACTGTGGATACTGAGATGTTTGAGTTTTGGCAGTGTAACACTTTGCCAGTCTTGTGTAGTGATTGCATAGAGCTTGCTGATATTTTGTCCCAAAACTATGATTTCAGCTCTCTGTAGTCTTGCATTTAAAAGCAGCCAATTGAGATCAGTTCCTGTGGACCTGAATCTTTCTCTTCAGCTCTCTGTACAGCTTCGGCTTATTACTAGTTTTATGCAGACAATAAAAAGCCATAAAATACATTTAGCAGAGACAAAAATATGTAGTGAAGACTTTTTAAAAAATAATCTACATGCTATTTGCATATCTAAGATACATATTGTGTATCATTGACAGAAAATATATGTTAGGCTGGAAATTACTCCATTAGGTGTAAGAAAGGCCCACTGGCTAGCATGGAAGGTTGCAAGTTAATTTCTTTCTCCTTAGCAGAAAATTTCTACTATCCATTTCTATTTTTATGTTTTACTTACATTAGAGCCCTGATTTATTTTCTTTGTAATGGCAAAAAATGGTATAAGAAAATCTCAAGTGATTCTAGTAGGTACACATATGGCACTGCACATTCTCTACAGTAAACCTTGAAATGTTCCTTTTATAGACATCCTTTCTGTAAATCTTTCCTTGTCTATGGAAAGATTTACAACCAGCTCTGTTTTCTGTCTTTTTCAATGCCATGCTTTCCCACTTTAGAAATCAATCTGTTAGATGAAGCAGTATCAAATCAGTTTTTGAGATCCAGAAAAAAATATGTCTAGCCTTACACCTTATTCTTTGCTGTACAGCAAGAGGGTTTTTTTTACACATGGTCTTCCTCTGAAAAAAAAAAAATACCCAAACAAAAACTCTCACGAGTGATCTTTCCTGTGAGCACAGCTCAGCTGGGGTTGATTGTTGTATTTTCCTCTGGGTTTGGAGGCTCTGGAGATCATCTAGACCGACCTTCATCCCCAAAGCAGAGTCAGCTAGAGCAGATTGCTCAAGGCTCTCTCCGGTTGTGCTTGAATGCCTCTATGGATGGTGACTTCCCAGCATCTCTGGGCAACCTGTTCCAGTGCTCAGCCACCCTCACAATAGAAAAGTTTTTTGTATGTTTGACTGCAATTTCCTGTATTTTTGTTTGTGCACATTGTGTCTGGTCTTATCACTGGCTATCACTGAGGAGAGTTTGCTTTCACCTTAACTCTCACCCACCCCAGTCAGGTTTTTATACCAGATCTTTGAACAGGACAAAATCTTTCTCTTGGCATTTAAAGCTGTCAATTCAGACTTGCTCCCCTGAGCCAGGATCCACAAGGTGAATATTGCTATATATTGCTGACTTTCTTTGAGACTTTGGCTCCTTATGGGCCCTGCTGTCCCTGCCTACCTTCTGCCTTATTAAACTTTTATTCCCATTCCTTCCTCCCTGCATCTGTCTGTGGATTCTCCCCATAGGAGAGTGCAAATGCTACACAGCACAAATAAAATTGCATAAAAATGAATGTTGCCTCAAACTGCAATATTTTGGGATCTAGTGAACATAAGCAATAGCTCACTGCAGGGAAATGCTACTGCTTGTGAGAGGCCTATTCAGAAGCAAGTGCTATTTAAGGTGACACTATGAGGCTTAGAGTCCAAGGGAGTGTGAGTTACCTGGAATTTGTTATGCATTTGCTCCAAGACTAGAAAAATTTATGTTTCTTTGAGAAATAACTTGGTATCAGAAGTAACTCTGATGGCCAGTTCAGAAATGGACATGGTTGCCAAAGTTCAGACTCTTAAATTTGAAAATGCGTCCATAAACAGATCTTTTCCACTCTGTGCTGTTTATTGCTTCTTCACAGGGGTTGTTTCATTACCCTCCTCATTACTCCTCATCTGTACTTTTACATAGCCCTTTAACAATATCACCTGTTTATGATAAAGGTGTTTTTAAAAAATCCATCTGGGTTGGAAGGATATCTGTATTCATTGCTGGTTTTAATGTACCATGCTTTTGGGGAACAGAATTGGTATTTTTGTGCTCAGCAAAAAGGACAGAAGTAAAGAGTACAGTTATATACCAGAAGCAGTATCTCCCTTCAGCACAGCACTTTTTCAGTAGAAACTTGTGCAATCTCTTACCTTCCTTTGTTCAGATCTCTCTGTAGTGGTTTACAATTCACAGTGCAGGTTTCTTATTTCTGCCACTGGCATAAATGTCTTACCAGAACTTCAGGTTTGTATTAGTGTTAAAGGAGAATGAAGTCCTCTGTTCCTTTTCCTTTGTCTGTATTATCAGACTCATACAAACTTGGGTGTGGGTTTTGGACTTCTTTCTTTTTTCACTTATCATTGCTATAGATTCTGGTCATATGAATAATGCTGCTGAAGAAATAAGTAAATAAATGAAGTAGTGGTGTAAAGGTTGAGTCTTAGAGAAAATCTCAATGTCATTGTGCAGAATAGAGGGGCCTTGTTGTGCTATTACATTTAATGTTTACAAGTGTAAAGTCAAAGATAGCACACACAGAAAAATCGAGAATCTGATTCTCACATCTCATTGCCAATAATTGAATAATCACATCCCAATAATTGAAGCACATCAGCATTTACAGTCTGTCTTTCTGAAGCCTGCAGTTGTTATTTTGGCTTACAACCTTTTCTTCCCATTGTAGCTGAGCCCTTGCTGTGTAGCCTTGTGCACGTGGTTCTGTTTCCAGTGAGCTCTGTGTGAGTGCAGTATTTGCTTCCCATACAGGAGCTGTTGTAAACAGACTGATCTCTGTCAGAGGGAGTCATTCAGCACTTTAACTGATTTGCAAATGTTGAGGCCAGCCTGGAGTTCTCTGGACAAGTTCAGCTGTAGTGATGGATGTGGAAATCTGCTGCAGCAGGATGTCTACACATGCATTTCCACAAGTGGTGGGTTTTGTTTGATGATACACTGAAAGTCATGAATCACAAGACCTCTCTGATGCAGGGGGGCATCAGAGATTCCACACAATACACCCATGTTTTATCAAGGATTATTGCCTGTGGAACCCCATATCTGTTTTTGCAAGTGTTAAAGTTACTTGGTTAGCGTGTAAACTTGAAACAGCTTGGAACCAAGCAACAAATGAAATGCACATTTAATCTGTGGCTTTTTCCTAGGCCAGTAGGCTCATTCACCTAGCAATGGCTTTAAAACATTCATAAGTGCTTTTCTGTTGTCTACATTATCATAGGTAGTAGCCACAAAATAGCATTTCTTTACCACAGGACATGTGGGGTGTCTACAGTACACAAACATATGTTTGTCTTCAAGGAGAATTCCGCCAAGGAACTTTAGAGCACAGCAGGCTTACGCGCTGTAGTCAGAAACTTTCTGCAGAAGTTTCCTTCAGGGCTTCATTGCCCTTGAGTAATTTGTGGCATCTGATTCATTTTCCACTGGCAGCTATATATGAAGATGATGCTAACAATATGGCAAAGACTTTGGAAAAGTGTCAGTGAAGAGCTGATCAGAAACATGTGAAAATGCACACCCTCAGCCTGACTTTAAAAACAACATTTTTTTTCACATACAGAAATTCTTATTCTTTAAATACGCATTCAACACCACAGTCAGTGTAGACCTATCACTATTCCAGACTGTGATATGTACATCAGGCAGCTTTTTTAAAAGTAACTCGTACAAAATATTATTTATTTAAGCAACCTTGAAAGCAGGGTCTAATTGCTTATCATTTGACAGAGCTTACAATAGAGAAGAATTTGACATCCTTACTCCCAATGAGTGGTACTTTATTCCACAATTACTTCTATTCTTTGTACTGAAAAAAAAAGTATGGCAAGTCTAGAGCTATCATAAACCAAGAAGAAATACAGCTTTTACACAAAGACAGCTTCATCTCTACTGTTGTCAAGAAACAGGGGTTTGCTAGGGATGCTTCAGGTAACATTTGAATAGATTTACAGGAAATGAAGGTTGATTTCAATTCTTCTATTGCATTTAAGCAGGATTTCAGCATAAATCATAAAAGGCGATGGGCTAGTGAATATTTGTATTTCAGTTTCATTTTGCTGTAGCTTGAGCTTGAAAATCAGAAGCACGTGACACTGTACTAAACCATTAATAATTAGAAAAATATTCCTGACTTTCTAAAATGTTGGAAGCTGTTACCTTTCCTGCTGCTGCATTATGGATAACCTGATCTGTTCTCATTTTACTGACTTCTCTGTCTGGGGATTAAGGTTTGTCAAATTGCAGGTTGCTTTACTAGAACATGAGTTCCATCCGTACACACACATCTGCCCTGGTACCTTTTTGCTAAAGGATGCCTGGATAGCTTCTTTTCCATGTAGTGCAGAGCACAGTGCTGAGCTAGAGGCTGCAGCACAGAGCATCATCTTCTTTCTTTAGTGTCACCCAAGAAGGCTAAGTTGTGAAGTGCTGTGTGCCCATCAACCTACTAAAATTCACAGAATCACAGAAAATAGGATAAGAAAGGACTTCCGGAGTTAGCGAGTTTGTAATTGTGCCCCTGGCAAGATTGTTTATAACGGTTTTCATATAGAAAGCTGCTTAAAGTCTAACCCAAATCTAGCTACCACCCTGCTAATGTAGAACAGACGTGAAGAATCCTTTGCAGCATATTTTACATATTTGGAAACATTTATCACATCTCCTCCATTTTCTCTTCTCATCTCTTCTCTGCACTAACCCACTTCTTCCATTGCTGGTTAATTTTTCTAGGGCATGGATTATTCTTTTTGCTTTTTTGGCCTTTCTGCAGCAGATCCAAATCTGTGCTGAAGTCGAATGCCCAGACTGAATTTACTGTCAGTGCTGCTGAATAGAGTGAAAAGATAATTTCAAAACCCTTTATGTATGTCTCAGGATTATGTTTGCTTTTTTAGTTACTAAAACCTGTATTGGTGGTTTTGCTGCCGCTGAGCACACATTTGTGACTTGTAGCTCTGGAGATGACTGCCATTGTCATCGAAGGCTGCCCCACTTTAGAAAGTTAAAGCATCAATTAAATTAGCTAAACATTTATATTGCTGACATCTGGCCAGCAGAATGGATGTATCTTTGTTGGAAGAGAAATCCATAGAAATCAAAGGTCATGCTCAGAATAAGATTATAGGATCATAATCTCATTACTTGAATTGGGAGGGGGATGTTGTGATTAAAAAGAGAGAGAAATGGAATGCAGTACACACCAAAACTGGTATTTGTTACAGAGCAAAAGCAAATGGAAGAAATTAGAGGAGACGTGCCTGATTTGAACTTCAAAACAGTGAAAATAGCATTTCATTTCTATTTTTATTTCAAAACACATCCGAGAAAAGGAATTATGTAGATGGAGACAAAAAGAGACTTCTAAGTGCTTTTCTTTTCAGAATTTTTCCTAGTGAGAGATGGATGGCAGGGGATTTTATGCCCCAAACAGCACTTATAAGTGCTTTTGCTTTTTTAATACCATCCTTTGACTGAGAAAGGGAGAAGAAGAAGAAGACAAGGTGCCCTGGCACATCACTTCTAAGTGATTTCTCTCCCAAAAGTATTCAAAAGACTGATAGAAGATTTTTTTTTTCTGTTGGATATTTATTTTGTTCTGTGACTTGGGAGGAATGAAGAGGGAAGATGAAGGGAGAGAGCTCTTGCTTGTGGAGCAGTATTAAATACCTGACTGTAGCTTTAGTTGTGAGGGTGATTGGAAGGATAACCATCTCTATTTGGCATGGCATGCTACAGAATTTTATTGTTATGTCTTATATATTTCTCGTTGTTGGTCTGCTGTTCCAAAGTATGTAGCTAAGCCTAGCTGGAGAGCAAATCCCAATTCAAATTGTCTCATGCATAAAGAAAGACAGTTTGGAAGGCAGGAGTCATTAGAGGGAAAGGATTTTTCAGTTTAGTTATGAAACTTAATTTCTTTTCACTGTCTTCCCTCCTTTGCATCTGTAAAATATTGATAGAGGTTATAATTTCTGACAGTGATGTTGTTTGTGGCATGTAAGTAGGATCCAACAGCTGAAACCAATAGTATAATATCGTGATGGGGCCTATCATGTAGAGACAAGATTGGAAGGTGCAGCTGAAAGAGTGTATAATCGGTATAAATGAGAATCTTGAGTCTCAGCAGACCTGAAAATAGAGAAAGTTCATATCTGCATTCAAGTTTCAGAGCTCTCATCCAAGTTCTGAATTTTAACAGTGGTATTTCTAGTGCGAGGACTGAGCAGCCCTGTGTGATCAGAGGGATACAGATAGAAGGAAACCCTTCCTCAGCAATATAGCACAGTACCAAGCAAGCACATGGACTTTAATCCTGCCAGAAGATGGTTGTCTCCTGTTGCTTCATGGCAGATCCTGCCTTTCCTATTTTGGAGTGCTTTCCATCTCTGGCATTAGTGATGACTCCATCAGACACCTGTGGTCTCACTGCTGATGGCTGATTGATCATACATGCAAGGCAGAGAAACAGCCTTACAAGCCTTTGATCAGTGTCCTTAAGTAGAGTATGATTTATGCATTAAGTTTGACTCAAGGATTTTAGAACCATGGACTGCTTTCTCTTTAACGAAAGTTTTGGAGAATTTGAAAACTGAGGAAATTTTTTTGTGCATGTCTATACTTTGTCAGTTTGGGGTTTTTTTCATAAACCTTGTTTCAAAACCAGTTTTTCTGGCTTTTTATTGAAATTTTTCCAGCTGCTGATAGTGTTCAAAATAGCTCTGTGCTATGTGGGATCAAAACAGTTTTGGCATTAAAATAAAGCACAGCATTTACTGTTTTCTTTCAACAATAAAATGGGAAATAAATGAATAATTTTGGAAAAATAATTATATTATGGGATAGGCAGTACTGTGGAATTAATTTGTGAGATGTATTGGTTATCACCACAGTTAATTACATTTTGATTTGAAATGCGTGGATGCAGAAGTAAACAGCAATGTGTTTAATAGTCACTGTATCTGGGTCACCCCAAATAGCATTTAATCCCCCTACATCAAATGGTTTGTGGGTAGAAGGGTGTCCTGGGAATATCAAGGTAAGAGAACAGCCATGCTCTTCCCATTTAACTTGTTAATCAACAGGTAAGAAGAAGAAATGTCTTGTGTCTGGTCAGCTATTCACGAGCAGCAGCCAGATGCTTTGCCCTTTCCAAATGTACTCTGAAGAGGAATGAAGCCCTGCTCCTTGTTTTGCCCATTAGATAGCATTATCTCTGTGGAATGCCAAGTCATATCTCCTTGTGCCGTGTGTGGTTCTCACATATGGGATTTTAATAACCTTCATGCTGTGCTATGAATTCATAAACAGGGCTTATAGAGGAAAAGCACCACAGGACTTTATTTTTTAATTATTGCTCTTTTGAAAAACAGGGTCTGCAGGATTTTTGCAAGGGTCTTGTGACAGAGTCAGCAATTGTTTTGCTGCTGCAGTGAGGTTATTTCAAGAGGAGGGGATAAGTACAGTATTTACCTATGATACACTTTTTCAGAATTGATTTTCATTATCCTACATTTCATAGCCTCTGTAATTCTGCTGTTTTATAGTTGGAATTTTGAAGGTCTGATTGTATGGGAGTTTTCCCCATTTTTCTGGAATGTTAACGTGCATTGGATTTCTTAGAACATACCTTTCCTCCTCGTCCCTGCCCTCTGTCTCAGCCTGTGAAGCCACAGTTTACTGCTCAGTGGACACTAGCATGTAGCAGCAGTCTTGATTTCTGTTCTGAAAAAGACCTATTAATTCTGGATCAATGGGGCTTTTTTCTTTCTTTTACCCCTCTTCTCCCCGGAGTCCATTTGAGCCACCACTTCTGCATCTCAGCCATCTTCCAATACTGGTGAAGAAGGCACCACTGTTCGTAGAGCTAAAAGGAATAACAAAAGCTGCCAGCACTGGTCTCCAGGTATGGCTTGGTATTTATCACCTTGTATTCACTGCTAACAGTCTTAGAAAGAAGACCTGTGAGGAGGACTAAATAAACTTTGCTTTCTCTACAAATACCCTACAAAGTAATGAGCCTAAACTGTTGGATACAGCCATTTAGCAGTCCTGGTGCTGGTTCACACATGCCAGGAGGGAAATTGCCCTGTGTTGCTTGCCCATGCCCTGTGCCACAACCAGCTGGAATGAACCTGCGCTTATGATCTCAGGCCATTCTGGATTCCAGTCTTGTAACTGTGCCTAATATTTTATCTGGAATAAGATTTATTAGGTGTAGGTTCTCTTCAGGATTGTCATAGGACATGCAGATCAAATCTTAGCCCATTTTCATTTTAGGAATGTTTCTCTCTCCTGCTGTATTTTGTATGACTATGTGTGTGACAGGCAGTAAAAAGAACCAAGAACAGACAAGGAAAAAGAATAATTTTTCACTAATTATTCAGTTGTCAGTATTTTGTTGTAATTTTGAGTTCTATATCTTTGGGGTTCCCTAGAACATTGAATAGTCCTTGTTATTAAAACTGTGTGCTGTCTTTCATTAAAATTCATTGGACTTCTCCTTGGTTCTCAAAGTGATAGAACTATAGAATTACTGAAAAAAATATGTTGGAAATAACCTCTGGAGACCATCTTGTCCAATATCACCTATAAATAGGACTAACATCAAGGTTAGGTCAGGTCTGTGCCTCTTCAAGCTTTGAAAATCTCTAGGAACAGAGACTCTAGAACCCTTTGGGCACCCATTCCAAAGCTTAATTGCCCTCTGTCACAGAAGTGCATTCCTTGAAAAAAGGATTCTTTTTTAATGGGATTTATATATAGTCCATCAGATTTTTTTCCTCAGTTCATCTGCCTTGGTCTTTTTTAGCCATGAGAACACTGTGAATGTCTGACAATGTATGATGGGGTAGCTGAACACAGACACACACAAACTTCTTCGTGCTGCATCTATAATTCTTCAGTCGTATGACTCAGAGAGAGGGGATGCCAAAACTTGCACATTTGCTTTATAAATATTTTCTTAGAATTAAATTAATACATAATCTAAACCCTCCATCTCTCTCTCTTTGCTCCTTTTGGTGTTGTTAATACATATGTACATGTATGCGCTTTTTTTAAAGTCACTAAGCAGACGAGAACATAGAATTAATAGGAGTATGGAAAAGTTTTCCGTTGTATACTGTCCACAGAAATGAAGAAATGTTATTTCTCTGCTTTTCCTCAGCATAAGCTACAACCTGGACACCTGGACATTTCCTTTGGATTATTATTTTATAATTATTTTACTTCAGTGGATTTTTTTTTTTACTCAGCTGCATCCTGTAATCCCTCATACCAGCTTTGTAGCAGTGAGGTGGACCTTACCCTCCCCATTCCCAGTGTGCAGTTGTGAGCTGTTGATAGCTTGAGGTGCAACAGAGCCTGTAGCATGGAGCAGCATTGCTCCAGGAGGAGGAGGAAAGGAGAGGCACAACTTGTTTGCTTAGAAGGCAGTTATCAGTATTCCATTATCTTTTCCCTTTCTAGGGCCTCATCTGAGATGTATTTTGCCATATTCATAGTGCCAGCAAGCCACAGCAGGCAGATGCTCTCAGAGGGCACTGATTTTCTTTCTCATATTGCTGTCCCCGAGAACCTGTTTTGTCAGAGCCATGGTAGTCGTTGCTGTATCAGTTTGAGTTACAGAGCCACTGATGAGCTTAGGTGTTGACCTTTAAGATTGCTTTTCAAGTTTCAAGGATCCTGCTGTTTTTACAGTCCTTGGAAACATTAGGAATCACAAGCTACATTAAAGTCAACAGTCTAAAAGAACAAAACAAAAAAACCCTACACAAACTCTGTGCGGTCACAAGCAGAGTGGGAATGTAGAATCTCATGCAGGCATGGAAGCTAACGTGGCCTCCGAGGCTTCCATCCCAGAGATAGACTTGAGGCAGGAAATAGTTTCAGTAGTAACCAGGGAAGTCCATCCAGCCCAGAACGTCAGTGTGTGTGCTCACACACCAAGAAGGAGCACTGTATTCTGGCTTTGTGAGTAGATAACATTTATCAAGAAAATACTCCACATCCTTTTCGTGGGTTGAAGCAGAATCACAGCTGAAAGGCCTCTGCTGCTGCCCAGGCAAAGGAGCAGCACCATGATCTTGTAATCTTGTCCATCTATGAACTGCAAATCCAAATTTCTCTTCCCAAAATTCCTATGTTAGATGAAGTCTCCATGAAGTCTTCGGTCATGTGTGGGAGTTTTGCTTTTAACTGTAATGGAGGCAGTGAATGGGCCATAGATTCACCCAGAAAGTCAGTGTGTAGGTACATTGCACTGTACCTTTTGAAGATGTATGAAGGACTAAAAATTAATTTCTCTCTTAAAAATTTAAATTATAGGTAGAAGATCTATACGATTATAAATACCTATTTTGGAAGTAGTGTTTATATCTTGCAACTATGTCACTGTCAGGCTAGACTATATAGTAGAGAAAAGATTGATAGGGTTTATTATTTTCATCTTTTAATAAGATTTTGTTTTGCAATTGCTTCTAGCGTGTTTCACCTCATAACTTACCACCTCCTTTGTGTGTGTGTGTGTGTTATTCAGCACCTCAGGCCTTGGCCTTGTTCTGAGCTCTGTGCTGAGGGTGCACAGACCTGCTCAAGCCCCTCTTGACTTCAGTAAGATTTGGCAAAGGTCCCTGAACTCAGGGGCTTTTTTCTTCAGTAAAGGCTTTTCAGTGAGGGGTAAATGGGGCTGGTTTGGGATGTGGCAGGAGCAGAAGCTGAGCTGTCGAGCTCCATGAGTAAGGAGAACTGACATAGAAGAATTTTTGAATTATTTACAAGTCACTTAACCCTGGTCGTTTCCACTTGAGTTTCTGCTTACCGAGTTATTTCAGATGTTAGTCCATGATACAAACTGCTGTCTGCACGAAATCTGCACTGATTAAAAGGTGGTTAGTGGACACCTGCACCAAGGCGATGATGTAAAAGCAATCAGAAGAGAGTATGTGTACAGTGATTTTTTCTTTTGAAACAGAGCTTTAACTTCAAAGTTTTAAAATATACAGCTATTCTTCAATAGCTGTCATTAATGACTTAAAAAATTGTAAAACGTATCTACCTAATTATTTAAGCAGACCTTTCCAATCCAGGTTAAATTTTTATCCTAGTGCCCATTGTCATAGTGTTTGAAATTTCAGGGGTCTGACAAAATGATGATTTAACCTTGTATCTTTCTGCAACTGAAATTATTTTATGATCTTAAAATAAAAGATATTTAAAACAATTAAATTTTTGTACTAGCACTTTCTAAGTGAAATTTTAACCTGAAATTACATTTTTGAGGAAAATCTGAAACGTTTTTACACATGGCAGTCATAGAATGGTAGTGAAAATACTCCCAATGTACCAGTGAGGGGAAATTGAATGAATGTGGCCAGAAGCAACTATGTATTCTCTTCTAGATAAGGCATCCTGCAATTAAAAACACTGCACTTAGAAAGCTTCTTAAGGCTTATTTTTTTAAATGAGAAATGCCACTGGTTTTAATGCTATTGTAATAAACCTTATTCTTATTCCTGGCATGGATTTTTTTTTTTTTTTTTTATTTAAAAAAAATGATATTTAGCTTTTTAGCTTATNTGCACTTAGAAAGCTTCTTAAGGCTTATTTTTTTAAATGAGAAATGCCACTGGTTTTAATGCTATTGTAATAAACCTTATTCTTATTCCTGGCATGGATTTTTTTTTTTTTTTTAATTTCAGAAAAATGGATAATTAGCATTTTAGCTTATCACTTTCCTTCCATGCATACAAATAATTTGACAGATAGACCACTAAGAGAGACAAAATTAAATAATAGGTCTAGACAGCATGGAACCAAAATAAATTAGAGGTTAGACTTCCAGCCTGTTGGGTGGGTTTTCATGGAAAAGAAGGGGGGGTTAATACAAGGTAGTTTTTCTGACAGTTTTTGCTGCTTACCTTGATATTGTTTCCCCATATCAAATCCCAAATAAATTGACCTGAAATAAGACGTGAACTTCATATTAGAAGTCGCCTAGTTTATTTGTGAGTCTAATTTTTTCAAATGTATTTAGATTAGAGGCCTAACAGGCATTGCTGCATCTGTGATTCAGCCAACTAACTTCCTAGATAATGGTCCATGATTAATGGTGAGTGCTGATAATAGGAGGTTATTAGAGAAAGCAAACTTGGAACAAATCTGCTGTATACATTATATACTTTACCGCCATCTGTGGGTATTTATAATAAATACAAATTAAAGTCAGCGGTTAGAGAAACCCATCTTTTCCATATGTGACAGAGAATTCCTTAGATGTAGTCTTCCAGTAGGCATCTTCATAGTAGGAATTGTCATTAATTTTTTTGCAGAGATACTTACTATTACTTGCAAAGAAAAAATGGTTTTTGTGGAGAGAGTTCTTTTGGCCTTGGTTGCTTTCGAGGATGTCATTCCAAAATCCACTCTGTAAGGAAGGAATATGTGTTACATGTTACCTCTGCTCTGCTGCCACACACGTTATTGAGTGTGAAAAATTGTTTTTGTCCTTTCGTACTGAGATTCATTCACTATTCAGCCCATGTGCTAACAGGACATTCCTCCCTTTTATGTCTCCTTGAGTCGTGACATTTTACCTCCTTGTGGTTTGTATTGTTCTCTGAGCAAATATGTCTGTATAGAGAAGAAACATTTGTTATCTTCCTTATTACTAAATGTAAAAAGCAGAAAAGAAATGTGATACAGACAGAGAATTGCTGAAGATAAATTAGAGCTAAATATTATGATACCAATAACCTGCTGAATCAAGTGACATGTTTTGCTGGTGGCAAATACAGTCCTGCAGCAGAGTGACAAAAGGGGTGCCATTGTTAGGATCATCTGGTTGTGTTGTGCTCTGAGTTGTTTATGCTGTTTGATGGACAGTGTCTGCTTTACATTGTGTTTTTCCAGTAACTTTTGTGCACAAAATTCAAGAGTCATCACGTAGTACTGAGGGCAGGTGAGCAATGTGGTGGATGTTAAGATAAATGACTTACTGGATTCAGCATTCAGCAAGCGGTGTTCAGTTGGAAGAACTCCTGGCTTTTGAACTATTACAAAGTCATGATATTTTAAAGCCTGTGTATTTGTAAATGGGTGATAGATGAAGTGTCACAAACATTCTGGTTATTTATGGTCATCAGCTAAACCTCTGGGATGAAGTTAGGAATACTCTAGAACTAATGTAGTTTGTTTGGTTTTCCATTTTGTACAGCTGTGAAGTTAATTTTTTCATAGGCTGTTTTTCAGAGTGAATGCTATTGACACTGGCTGCGTAGGGTGTGCATGGTGGAGTTTGCCTCCCTTCCATAACAATTCAATCCTCAGCAGTGTTTGACAGGAGCATTTCCACACATTTTCTTGGCTGTACTTGTATTTTTATGCTGATTTTTTTATATATATATGCCAAAGAGTAGTCTGCTTTTCCTCCAATTCAGAGGTGTTAATTATGTGGATCTGAAGGTGTAGACATCTGCATGCGTGGGGATGTTGGGGTTTCTGGTTACCTACAATCTATAGTACTATACACTGGAGTGAACATATCCATTTTCATCTGTTTTCTGCTTGGGCAGTTGCAGTGTAAAGGACAAAAGCTTTTCTCTCTGCCTAATCCTGAGTTGTCTGATTGACATGTCTGATGAAGTTTTCTTCACAACAGTTTATAACTTAGGAAATACCTTTAGAAGTTTTGGTTCTTCTTTGCTAGATTGCATTCCCAAACATCATGGTTTATCTTCTTGGCTGTGTATCAGTATTTTGCTTTTTCTCAAATCCTCCTTCCCCTTACACGTTTCCCTTTTAAACACTAAACTGCAATCTACTCTTCCATAGGTTGTCTGAATTTTTTTATGTTCTCTCTTCTCTTCTGTGTCTTCTTTCCATTTATTTCCTCCCCCTTTTTTGGCATATCCATTCATGTTAATAAGAGCACATCCCTTCTGCCACCCTGCCTAGGGACGGGACAGTTTGCCAGGCACCTGAGACACAAACGAAAATGGGTCTTCTACGGAGTGACTGAGAGTGCACAGGCAGGACAGATCTTCACGTCCTTCAGAAAACACCTTAGGGCGAAACTTTCTTCACCTGCCACTTTCTCAGTGCCCAAAGTCCTTCAGGGCTGTTGCCCATCAGTCCTTCAGAGCTCTGCCTCTCTCAGGTTTTTCTGTTGTACTTGAAGCACTGAGTCTGGCAGCTCCCTTCCTTCATTAGCCCTCCATGCAGAGACAGAACAATTTCTCCCCTTCTTATTTACTCCCTGCCACCTTTCTATTTTTAAGTCTTTTTTACCAATAGAGCTATCAAGAGTCTTCCAACAGTTTATTATTCCAGAAGAAAATACTAGGCTTATTTAAAAGGTGTCAGTTTCCATAAAGTTTCAGCTGGAAATCAGGAAAAATGAAAAGAATTAAAGGGATTGTTTTGTTAATATGAACTAGCATTCTTTCACCTTTTCATAATAAAGCAAAATGTTCAATTGGAGGAACATTTCAACCCCATTTTAGAAAATTATTTAAATGCAATTTTGGAAAAATAGAAAGTCAAAATATTTTGGTCAGGCTGCACCTGGCTTTTTTTCAATTTTGCTAAATTTTGTTTTATGATATTATCATGAGGGATGTTATCTATTATTTTTCAATTTCTGCCTTATAATAAAGTAGTGGAAAATACCTAAAATACATAAAAAGACCTGGTTGATTCTTTCAACTCAGAGTTTTCTCATGTATGTTTGAAGCATTTGGTTTTCAGCTCTTGGTATCATGAGATGTACTTGATTCTTGCTTTGTTTCAAAGCTGCCTATATTGTTCCCAATAGCAGCAGCAAAATCAACAACATTCTGGTGAGCATTTGCTCTGCTATGTCTTGAAAGAGGTAGGAGCGGGCATGGAGTTGTCTGGAGCTGTCTCAAAAGTGAGAAAGATGACACTGCATCACTTTGGTTCGTGTTTGGAAGGTTTGAGTTTCTCGTTTGGTTCTCTTTTCCTTTCCATGAGAAAGAAAACAAAAATGTTCCAAAAATACACTTTCTGGTTGAAAGTGAACATGGAGCAGGTAACTTTGGCACACAAGTTTCAACCTCTGCCCAAAGTCCGAGCTTCCTTTGTTTTTCTGTCTCATTGCCGCTGACATCAGGAATCCACAAGATACTTTTTCAGGCAAAGGGCTGGTACAGCCCCTTTAAGGAGCTGTAACAAGAGCTGCAAATCAAACAGCTCTGTAACAACTGGGTCAGTGTATACAGAAAGACTTTCAACGATGGTTATTTATTCAGTCTCTTGCTGTAAGATTAGTCCCATTATGTGCCTCCTATGCATTCCCTTCCAATTCATTCAATTTAAATAAAAACTTTCTGCTAGAACTCATGTACATATCAGTGACATTCATCTAAATAAAATGTCCCAGGCACTTGAGTCTCAGGAACAGTCTTATGAAAAAGCAGATTATATTCTATTTATTTGGAAATGGGATGCATGTTGACATCAGGCTTATTTCAAAATAATGTCAAAATGTTAGAATCTTTATGAAATCTTAACATTAAATTTTATGAAGACAGAGATGTTTGCTGGGATGTGATGCTGAGGGCTAGGACCAAAATCAACTGCTGAAGGTAAAAATATCAAAATACTGCCGTAGGGGAGAAGAGGGAGCAAATACAAACTCAGGGTCATCAGACCTGTCTTTTTTATCATTTTTATTTTTATTTCTTGATGTTAGTAATATAATGTAAGTTATATACAGTGCTGTACTAAATTGGTGGTTCTTGCTGGGTGAACACAAGTACTATCTTTCTTTTCTTTTAATGTGCTAAATTTTTTCCTAGAGAAGCCTGGCAAGTCTTTTCTCCCAGTCAGAGGTCTGAAGAAACTAAGTGTAGATAAAACCAGCTTGTTTAATCACTGAAACACAGGAAAAATTAAAATACATTTTTTGCTTGTAAAGTAGAGAAAAGCAATAAAAACAATGCCAGACGGTTAATGCTGCTCTTGTACCTTTCATTTCAAAGACCTCAAAAGAACATCAAGAAGAATAAAGGCAAAATCTATTCCCTATTGGCATCATTATAAATGTTGTATCCTCTAAAACTCTAAAGACATCCAAGAAGAGTAGAAGAATAAATGGCATTGAAATAAAGAAAGTCTCTCTGGAGCTTTGTTCAATCGGCTTTGTTAGAATTCACTCAAATAGGATGATTATAAGAAAAGATCTCATTTGTTTCAACATTAAAGGAGCAAATTAATATGTGGCAAGCTGCTAATAATTGCCTCATTATGTAGTGAATGGGCATTGCGTCCAATTTACAAAATTACAATCATATTGTTAAAGTAACAATTGAGAAAGTTTAGTCTGAGTTTCCTAACTATCTGCATGATTAGTTGTGGGATTCAGAGTGGAACAGAGATGGTGGTTGGAGGGAGCTCTCCAGCGCACCACTGGTCTATAGTGCTAAGAAGCCACAAGAGAAATTCAGCTTTTCATTAGTGGAAATTCCATCTACGGAGGTCCTGAGCTGGATTTGGTCCAGCTGAGGAGTGAATCTGGCAGTCTCTGCTGAGACCAGAGCTTGGCATGTGTCTGGTCTGTCCAGACACTGTTTTGTGATTCAGAGACCTGGCCTGAGATCGTCCCTGCATGGACCTCAGCAGATCTACAGGGCTGTGGCAGGGAAACTTGGTGATGCGGGATCTATGCCATTGGGAAACCCACCCATACAAAAGGTTCTGTAGCTGGGATTTCAGTCTCTTGGTGGAGACATTGGAAATGGTGCAGGAGTTGTCAAATTTGGAAAGTAAGCAGTTTTCCAAATAATGAAATCCTATGTGGAAGAGAATCATGTTTTGTGACCTACTTTAGTTATATTTGCTTGTGACCTTTTCTAATTCTGGCTGATTTTGTTATTTAATGATTTGACCTTTGATTCTGTGAAGCCACTTCAGTGCTGAATGCAAAGATTTAATAACTAGAACTGTTTGATAAGTGACCTTTATTACACAGCTATTTCTCTTTGCTAGAGAAATGGCACTGTTTTGCAAGTTCTAATTCACAGTTTTAATTATCTTTTCTATTGTCTGTAAGCTTGCACAGGAAATGGAAAGGTCAGACATTTCATTTTCTTTACTGATTAAAATATAAGTGTTCCTGAACAGTTACAATGTATCATTCAGGAAAAAGATGGAACAATTTGTCAGAACTATGCCCAGCTGCTCTGCTGAGGACTTCTACATCCTTCTGGTCAGCAACAAAATGAACGATTTTCTAGTAGCAATCATAGCTCAGCCCCCATGGTGTTTAGAGGTGAAATAAATGTCTTAGTACATGAAAAGAGAGTAAAAGGTGAATGGTTCTTTCTGTTTTTGTCTTTAACTTATGTATCTATGATGCAAGTGAATGAAGATCTTGTGAGAGGTAAACCTTGACCTGATGTTCTGGGTCCATAGAGGATAAGCAGCAACAGCACAGGTTTCTGTGTGGTCCTGCCAGTCTGTGTCAATCCCACTGCTGCTGGACCATCTCTGCAGATGAGATGGCAGCCTGGACTGCCTGGCAGACCCATTTGTATTGTGTGTGGATTCATGTGTTACTGAAACCACCCTTCTTGTCTCTGACACTTATAAACCAACACCACAAACTGGTGGCCTGTCTCCATATGGGGTTCAGTGAAGGAATACTGATGCGTGTTTTCTCATATGTTGAGGGAGATATGATGCAAAAAGATCATTAAGTCAGTGGATGATTCTGGAGTCAGTGGAATATCTGTCATGGGTGTCAGTCAGTCTCCTAACTCTGTCTCGTAATCTCTGTTGGGAAGTATGCATATTGGGACATGTAAAAATCTCTCTACATTGTAAAAAATATTTATTGTGAGATAGAGCTGGGAGGGGGTTAGCTTCTGACTCTGTTCAAGAAGAGCAGATTATATTTTGACCTAATGCAGGCATTCAGTATTATGAAAGCACTTTATAAATTGGAACAAGATAAATGAATCACAACAAAAGAGCCAGAAAACCAGGGGACACAGTTGCAGGAGTGAGTGTACTCAGTTTATTCAAGCAGAACAGTTTCACTCAGTGAATAGAAAATGTGCAGTGCATTTCTAACTAAGGTCAGAAAATCAAACAATTCCAAATTTAAGAGAGCAGCTCCATTTTAATGGAGAAGGAAGAATTTAGTGAAAAAAAGCAGCACTGACGATGAGACAAGTTTAAATGGGACCAGATTCTTGACCAAATTGGCTTTTCCTATCTAGCAGTTTCATATTCAGCATTGGTTAGTTTGAAAGTTCACCCTGAAAGCTATAAATTAATCTACTGGGACTGTAACAATTCACTTCATGCTAGGATATGAGTTATGTCCATGGATTTGTTTAGGTCGCCCAGCCATGTCCTCATAATGTATCTTAGAGAGAATTTCTGTAAGTAAGCAGTAAACAGAAAGACTGCTGTGTTCAGCTTTGTCTCCTGGGATTTCATCCCTGCTGTCAGAGCCATGCAGGACAGCTCTCTAAAGCTACAACAGCTATAAAAATTGCATGGTGTTGTGTAAAAGAAACATTGACAATGCTTTTGCATTCAATCAGGAATCTTTAGCTACTGATGAAATGAGGAAAGAATGTTTTCCTGAACCAGCCGCTTAGCGAAATCAAATCAATCACAATAGAGAAATCAAAGCTTTGAAATTGTGAGATTTTTTGCAGAAGTCTTGCAGGATGCACCTTAATTTAGTACAATATTTGTCACCCAAAGATGAGATATTTTAGCTCTTACAGTTTGGCTCTCTTCAGATGTTTGTCTCTTGTCCTTGCATTATTCCCCCATATCAAAGAATTTGATGTTTTGTCAGCATCCACATCCTAGGGTTATAGTGGTCAAATGTAGGCAGGCTATTCATCCACATCAGCTAAATGAGGTGTGATTTTGAAGAGAAATAACCACAAGCCTGATCAGAAAGGCACCTAGCATCCTGTCAGAATAAATCTCCAAAGAACGTGAAGGGAATTATTCCTAAAAAATATTAAACTGAGGTCACTGGCTCCCAGTTGTGAGCATGACAGAGGATCAAGTCTGTGACCATACAAAAAATTATAGGTTATCTCTGACCTGGATGTTCTTCTGTAGGGGTTTTTTTGATGGATCTAGTTTTCATTTGATTTCAGTTTCTAACTGAACTCTTTATACAATCCAATTTAAATAGAGGGCATTTCCTTTTAGTCTGTAGGTACAAAAGAATCAAAAGACATTTACTCTTTATACTCTGACAAATGGAACATCAGATAGGTCCTTACATCTCTGTTAGATAATTTTTTTCTATTTTCAATTCATACTGGAGTAATAGCACCCTAGAACGTGGTCAGGAAATACTGTATTTGACTTCAGTTTTCTCAGGATTAAGTTCTTAGTTCAGGTGTCACCAGTCCATCTGCCCCCCATTTCCATGGCTCATAACTGCTCTCTGGAGAGAGCAACATGTCTACATCTCCTTTCCAGCTGCCAGATTTTTGTACTATTACATTGCTTCTTAAAGTTACATCTCCCATTCGACTTCTGTCACAAATTTGTGAACTATTCATTCAGACACAAACACAGTGTACAGTTAAATTTCCAGCATTACTTTTTCCCAGTAGGTTTTTTCCTATTTCTGACAACACCCTCTTGAAAGAGAAGCCATTGATCTAAATATTGTTTTCTGCTGCTTCTTTATTTCCTTGTTCTTTAGTGAAAAGAATAACATTTAGAGGAAAAAAAAGGAATGATTATTTATATAGTTGACTTTGCAAGGTGGGAACAAAGGCAAAGATTGGAACTGCCTATTTCACTGAAAAGGTTTGCATTCAGAACTTTGTAGTGGCAGGGTTTTCAAGCAGCTCTGCCACATGGGGATTGTGGTTTTGTTTTTTTAAAGAGAAGCATTGCTATCAATTTGTTATACTGTACCTGTCTTTCTTTTAACTGAATTTTCAGTCTTCATGTTTTACTGAGAAAAACTTGCAATATATGTTATTGTTTCCTGTCTTCCAGCCTCTACAGCTTGACTGTGACCTCTGTGCCATTGTTTCAAACTCGGGACAGATGGCTGGCCAGAAGGTGGGCACCGAGATAGACAAGTCCTCCTGCATATGGAGGATGAACAATGCTCCCACAAAGGGCTATGAGGAAGATGTTGGGAAGAGGACAACTGTAAGAGTGGTCTCTCACACAAGTGTGCCTCTCCTACTCAAGAATCCTGAGTACTTTTTCAAAGAAACCAACAACACCGTTTACGTGATCTGGGGTCCTTTTCGAAACATGAGGAGGGATGGAAATGGCATTGTGTACAACATGCTGAAGAAAACTGTTGACAGCTACCCAACTGCCAAAATCTACGTGACAACGGAGAAGCGCATGAGTTACTGTGATGCAGTATTTAAGAAGGAGACAGGAAGAGACCGGTAAGTCTTAAACATGAAGAACAATTATAATGTTTGACAAAAGATACATGAGAAAAGCCCATGCGGGGTGCCAGCTACTAAATGAGTCCCCAGATATGTTTTTAATGGATTATTATATGGGTTTGACTGTTACAAGCACTTGATGAGGCAGCAGCTAGGCCCCATTTACCCCACCTACGCTACCTTCTGTTCATTCCATTTCTGTTGGCTTGAATCCCAAAAATATTGGATGTCTTCCTGAAATGTTTTCAAAGCTGTGTGTTGTTTTCAGCTCAATTTACTATTGATTAAATTGACATTTTATTTGAAGAGGGTAATCCTACACAAACAACATTTCCAAATGCACAACCTCAGGATAATTCTGGATGTTGTATTTTCTCTGTTGAGATTCACTGTAGCTTTTCTTCAAACAAAGACCTCAGGGTTATGCATTATTTCTGTTTCTTGGTGAAAATGAGTTGTCAGAGATACTGGAATGGATTTAGGTTTTTACCAGTATGATGCTGAAATTCTGTTTTCCATGCCTGAGAATGTGTGTTTATTCTGCTCTGTAAGAGGTGAAAGTGTGAGGGCCACTGTTTTGCCTAGCATGTTCAAAGCAGAAACTGGATTTGTGGAATTAAGACCACAAATTTCAGGAATTTGTAGCCGAGCTGCAAAAATTCAGGTCATCTGTGTTTTGGCATGGAAGAGCACCTGTCACACATACTTGAGCTAACTAGGAAGGAGTTTCCAGATCACTGCTGTGCCTTAATATTAATTATTAAATTTGCACATCATGAATTTGAGGCTGGGAAGGACTGTTGCTTTTCTGACCAAATTAAAGATACACAAACAGCTTAACATAGTCTGAAATTTTGACCTAGCTTTTGAAGTAGAAAAGCTTGTTACCTCAAACGTCCTTGTTTCACTATGTTATTAAACTGTTGGAATTTGGTGACAGTTGGTTTTTCCTGGTTTTCAGGCTATTGAAACATAAGGAAGAGCCTGCCCCTCAGCTTGTTCACCAAGTGCACGTGTTGCTGCTGTGGTTCTGGAGTTAGAGGGAGCTCATGTATCTCATAAAGGTGTCAAGGTTATCATGGCTTCTTTAGTTTAACTGAACCAACTGATGAACAGAGGCTAATAAATACACAAGATCCATTCTTCAGAAATGACCTTTAATAATCCAAGTCATCCTGTTTACATATTAATCAAGCTAAATATGATCACAGGTACATTATTGCATTGCTATACATAAATTTGTTTATATTTAAGAGTCAGTCAGGTCAAAGCGACTTTACAGTACTTCATCAAAATCCTTATTGTGAGATCAAACCTTGATAAAATCTCCTGGTTTTCCTATTAAAAAAAAAAATCTGATCATTCAATGTCAAAGTATCCTTCTCTTCAGCCTGATCCATTAGTCTTCAACAAATTAACACATCTCAAGTTTTTATAGTTACGCAATTAACACAATACAAATGCTTCTTTTCATGTCAAAAGCAGATTGAACTTCCCTCAGTGCTTATAACAAAGTTCTTAAGCAGGCTAATGTCAAAGTGGCCCATGTTCTTTCTCCTTAAGTTTCACATTGCAAACAGCAGTAAATTTTTACGAGCCTGTCTCACGACCCATCACATTGTTTGTGCATGTGCGTTCCTTAGACACCGAGGAAAAAAACCGCCACTTCTCACTGTGGCAATCAGGGAATATCCTTGTATCCACTGCAACTTTCATTTTTAGTCCTACTTTTCCACATCAAACACTTAGTGATGTTTTTAACATCATTTAGCGCGTTTGTCAGCCAGAAATGGGGGAAATGATTGATGCATCACCAGCCAACACCTTCTGTATCTCAAGAAAACATCCTGCAGTTCTCTGCTAATCGGGGACTTCAGTTTGGAAACTGTTTCATTTTCTGTAACATCTTCAATTTGCAGGACCTGTCTTCTGTTTCTAGGGAGGGTCGTGAGACTGTTAGAGGTATGTGGCATTTGTGGAAGCAGTGAATGGAGAGCACAAGAGATTTGTGGGTGATGAAAATACTTTCGCACATTGTGCCAGGCTATTATGATGCTGAGACAGACTCGGGTTCCTCAGCCAAATATTCCTTCAGTTCCACAGAGAAACATCAACCCTTGCTTGGAATATTAGATTGAACAGAGGTCTGGTTCGACATGTTTCCAGCAAAAATTCTGGAAGGAAACCAATTTCAACTCATATTTTAAAATGTACTGAGTGGATTGCAACTACATCTATTTTAGTTTAATCCTAAAATACTGTCTTTCTGTACAGTGTATGCCACTAATGCATGGTAAGATTGCAACAGATTTCTAGTCTGTCGAGCCTTTAATGAGTTTTCTGTTTCTACTCTTTGATGTACAATCTTTTTAGGTAATTAGTGGGACTTCTCAGCAGTTTAATCCTTGTGGTGCTCGAGTTTTTAAAGGATGTTGTGAGAAGCAGCTAACAGGTATGTGCTGCAGTCACTTCTCTACTGCAGAGAAGCTCTGGTCATGCAGTGCTGATGTGGGAGCTTTATCTTTGACTTCACTGGGTGCAGGTTCAAAACCCACAGCTTTGGTATTGACAAATGATTTATTACTGATGCATGGAACAAACAAGAATTGCCTCTAAGTAACTTCCAACAAACAGTGTTTATTTTGTCATGCATTTTTTAATTCTACAGCCATACAAAATACCTTCTGATATGGGCTATCCACATTGGTAATTAACCTTGCATGAGTGTTAGGAATCTGGGGAACATATGTTCTTTCTGAGAGTCTTCGTTAGTGAAGCAGTCGAGTTCAAGATGGTGAATGCTCATCCACTTTGAATAATTGTTGTACATAAATAATATTCATTACCAGGCATTCACAATTTTTCATTAATGCATTTTACTTGGTACTTCCCTAAAGGGAGCATAAAGCTGGCAGCTTGTTCCAGTACTTGCCTAATGTGCTGGTGTATTATATATATTGACTCAAGTGAAAGGATTTAAAGAAATATTAGATAATTACTAAATGTGGCATCTTTGTATGTACCTCAATCCAGATAAGTGGTTCTAAAGCCATCTATATCTTTGCCATGCAATACAAATATAATGCAGTATGATATAATGACATTTAATTGGTAATAACAGAGAAAACTGTAGTCTTCATTAAAGCAGCAAAGCTAATTCTGGTCTGATAAAGTGCACTGAGCATCCCTAAATAGGTTTTAATTAGCTGGCACCAAAGCTGCACCACCCTTAGGGAGGGTAAAATTAATGAAAACTAGCAGCAAATAGATCAGTGCTACTGGATGTTCTCGCCTTAGGTGAAGGTGATGAGAAAGAAAGGAGTGTCTTTTAAGGATCATTTAGAAAACAGTCTACGTTAAAAGTCACTTTCAACAAGCAATGCTAAAATAAATCTGTGCTAATATCACTGGAGCAGTCTAATGTTTTCTGGACTGCAGGCTCCATTTGTGTTTATACTACAAGCATCTCAGGCTAATCCCTGAGCACTGCACGTCTGAGCAGTGCCTGTGATGGCCCAGCTCCACATCCCCTCTCAGGGCTGGCAGTGGGCTCAGAGCACTCCTGTCCCACTACATGTTCAAGGCACTGAGCCCCAGCAAACAGCCAGTGTTGATGTGCTGCTGCTGCTCAAAGCACAGCTTAACTGGGTGTTTGTAGTCACTGTCTTTGTAACTACTGAAAAGACCTCCTGAGCTCTGCTGAAGAAATGTGTCCTGAGCTCCTAAAATTCCCAGTAAGAGATGTGAGATGATGTTCTGAAACCCAGCCAGTTTGGTACACAGTTGACTTTCCACATACGCTGTCTTAACTCTGACAGTGCCCATCCCATACCAAATCAGTTCAATTCAACTACATTTTTTTGAGATTAACTACACACACACGTGGCTTCAGGAGGCAGGTTCACTGAGCCACATTTGCAGTCAAACGACTGTTTCTGAAAGACTTCTGTCAATATCTTGGCCAATTCTGAAGAAACTAAATTGCTTTTGTGCTTCTATTCCAGAAGTTCTTAGTTTCCTCTGTTCATGCCAGATGGTGCTATGTGTTAGGTTGTGAGAAAGCTGTTTTATCATTCAAGGCAGAAAGATGTATCATTCTGATCGCTGACTTCTGCATCAAGATTCAAAATTTGGGCTTGTGTTCCACCTGCCATTTTACTCAGTTCTACTCACTAATTATTTATTACTTTGGTGATATATGAGACCTATATTATATCTCTGTCATTTAGAGCTAGCAAATTACATTCATCTAAAGTTTGGATTGACACTGTTAAGACAACTGCAGTCATCACAGTTTCACCTCAGCTAATATGTGGTTTTTCATGTGTCTGACTAATCTACATGAAGCTATAGTCTAGTAAAAATGTCACTGAAATGAATAAATGAAATTGCGTTCTCTGAGGTTCAAGTAGCTGCAAGTTCTATTGTTTGGTGATATTCTCTGTGAATTGAGGTAGTAAAGCTGTCAGTGTCCAAAACATCAGTGTTTTATGCCGTGTTTCTGGTTGTTGGCTTGAATGAAATATTATAGTAATGATATTTTCATTTTTGCACTTACTTCCATGTATGCATTGGTTTCTCCATCAAAGTTATTCAGAGGAAATATAAAATCTTAGCTAGTGTTGGTTAAAATTTGCAGAAAGCAGTTTTTTGTTGGGAAGCTGTGAACCTTGACTCTGAGCCTGGCTGAGAGAGTTAAATTTGGGCACTTGGCAAGTACATCTCGTCAGTGCTTTGTACTAACGTGCTTTTTCTAAAAAAAAAAATTGCAATTTCTGGAAAATGAGTAAAAGTTCCTTTTATTTTGAATATAAAATGAGCAGAGTTAGGGAATATCAGTGTCTTTAAATTACAGAACTACAGGAAGAAAAGGGTGAAAAAACTGATTCAGACTGACAGAGGAAATGTTTAATGCCTGTTGGAACATTTTTAAGGACAAAGATTAATTGTAGTTTACATTTTGCTAGAGTCTTTATCATGATGATGTAATATCTGCTGCTGGACCAATAAAGTCAGCAAAAAGTTCTCAACTGCCTGTGACCATCTCAGTAACCCCAAAAATATGTGTTTGATATAGTGATCATTTTTCAAGTACTTGGCAATGGATCTTTCTTGAACTATTGCTTGGCACTTCCATTCTTTCTTTTGATAGAGTAATTCCTTCAAAAAATGCTAATGGATTTGTCCATCTTAATTCATAAAGAGTTTAAATAGTTCCATTGTCAGTCAAGACTGCTTTATTACCTGAAAAAACAAGGGTCTAAAGCATGAAACCTTAATGAAATAAATAGATTTTTCATTATAAAACACTTAAAACCTCAGCATCTATTGCTATTTGTGGTCAATCACCAGATGGTTAACAACTGTTTGGGGGTTTATATCCGCTCTTCCATTTCCTGGTAAAACACCAGTTGTTCCTGAGTGTCCTACATTTATTCCCTGCAGCCCATTAGTAACTGCATTTATATTCTTTATGAAGATTTTCCTAATTAAGATGAACATTTTTCTCTATTAGGCAGATGGAACTCAATAGAAGAAGTCCGTTCTTTATTAACATGCCAGTAAATGCTGCTCAAAGCACCAGCACTTCTGTTAAGAAGCACAGCTCCTACTACATTACACTAATTACACAGTAAAGTGAAACTTTATTAAAAAATATCAATATTAGCTATTATTTTGTGATAAAGCTGTGGCTGCATATAGATTGGTGTGAGCTTAGAGACCTATTGATTCTGTAGTGGTTGCTGACTATAGCCATGGAGTTATTTCTTTTTAATTAATGATTGAAGACATGGAATATATAATCAGGATCTACTCTATCATTGTGCATTTTCACATGTTCTTTGAATTTATCCTTCTATTTCTTTTAATTATATTCATCTATTTCTTTTATCACATCTTCTTTAAGTGCCACTGGATCTGTTCTCTGCTCCTGATGAACTGCATGTTAAATCTTTATACAGTGTTTGCTATAGTCCTAATTACATGCACACATTTTTCATCCTGTGCTTGAACTACTCTGCAGCTTTTATTGTTATGAGGGAATTGCTGATACCTCTCAGAAAGAACTGAACATATGGATGGGATTCTGGACTCGATCCTTGAGGGTCCCTTCCAACTCAGGATATCCTGTGATTCTGTGATTCTCACATCCCATGAGCATCCACCTTTGGAAAGGATGATGTAAGTCACTGCCTCATGCTGGCAATCCTGGTAGCACCCTGGATTGCAAGGCTTCCAGTTTTGCTGCTGATGGTGAGGATATTTTATGGTTGCAAAGGGAAAAAAGTCTTGGAGAGAAAAATTAGCAGAAGCATAGATATTGAATGAAGCCTTTGATGTTCATCTTCTCTAGTTCAATGTTTTTGAATTTTCAGATCACAGTGTGTAAAATAGACCTTGATGTTCTTAAAGGAGCTTAAAATTTTGAAGGAATAGATACAATTTTTAAAAAATCAAAAATTTTTTAAAAAGATAAATTAATCTATTTTTTAGAATTCAGCCTTGCTGCCATCTGAAGTAGTCATCTTGAAGAACACAGAGTGATTACCACTGAAGTCTATACTTATTACCAGGTGTCACATGGCAGTTCTTTTCTAAGGTATATTAAACAAGTTAAATGTAATGTTTCTACTGCTAAAGTGTGGTACCTGTTGGTTACTGGTAACTGTGGGGTTTCTAAGGAAGCTCCCTAAAGAGCACTGAGCTGTATTTACAGTGCTAAGTACAGAACAATACTGCAATCAAACTGCATGAGATGCACTGGGAGTTTTGTGCTACAGAGCCACTGCTCAAGTGAGGATAGCAACTTCAGGAGACAGAGAATAAGACTCTACAGTAATTTGTTGCTTTGGATAGATAAGAGTTTCTGTACATCTGTCCACTCACTAGCTAGTCAAATTTATTGGAGAAGAATTTTATAAAGAAAAGCTATATGACAACTAATTTTGAATATCTCTCTGAATGATGTTTAGAAAAGATTGTCTTCTCAAAGCTTTGTACAAGTAGACACAGCAAAAGAAAAGCCGTTTGAAAGTAGAAAAAATTTAGCCTGAACTTATGTTTGAGTATTTTATCTTAAAATTTAGAAATACTAGTAAACAAATTCTGCATGGAAAATTTAATGAGTAAGGAATCAAGCCTGTGTGAGACCTCACAGACATAGGTGGGAGGAAAACAAAGGGGAAATGGTGAATTTTTGTGACTCATTATGTTAATTTAGAACTCATTGCTAACTAGGTGCTTGCTTGTGCACATCTTCAAAATGTATTTTTACCCAGATGAAAACAAAGCAGATAGTCTACATTTTTTTTATTTGTGTCTGTTATCCCACATAAAGAATTTAGGTTGCAATTTCAGAGCAGTGAAACTGTACAGATATATGGATTTATAGCACACGCCTTTGAAGGTAACTCAGGATTCATAGCAATGCTTCTCAGGGAACCTGATGTGCTACTGGGATATGCTACAACTGGTGTTTAGAAAACAATCACTCCTACACAATTCCTGTGATACTCAACTTCTCTGAGCTTTTAACCATGAGGCAACTCTGCATTTAAAGAGTAACAGGCACAAGAGCAGCATGTACAATTTTTCACAGAGATTCACATCTTCAGCAGGTTTTGGAACTTACAACATTCTGGAAAAACGTAACTGTAACAGTGGGGATTTATTACGAATCTTGAATCTTATGTCTTCAAACAGTTTGTGTGATGTCTCAGGTATTGACCAGCATGGGGCTTAGTTTGGGTGTGAAGGGAAATACTTTTTAATACAGATGTTCAAAGATTCAGCTGTTCTATTTTCAAGACTTTTTAAGTAATTCCTGATTGTGGTTGCATTCAGTACAGTTGGGACCATTTACCAGAGACACCACTCATCTCTGAACCTGAGCAGCCCTACCTGGTGCATTAGAATTCAGTAAACATGTAATTGCAGTAGAAGAAAAGGTTTCTAACTGCTCATATTTGTTCTTTACAAGTTTCCTCTTGGTATCCCATCCTTATATTTGGAGACTTCATTTTTCTTTGTTTTTATTTTTAAATTTAAGTCATCCCAGCATGCATATATTCTCTGCTCTAGTTCTACTGGTTACAGAAAGGAGGCATAAACTCCCTGTCTAATAACATTCTCTGCACGATTCATTAAAAATTTCAAAGCACAGGATTTTCTGCAAAGCTTTAAAAATTGCTGCAGAAGATGTCACTAGTGTAGAAAAAGTTAGAGAAAGGAAAGAAAGAGTTAGCAGATGAAATTCTAAGGAACAAACAGCATGCTTTTATCTTAACAATAAAAACAAAGATAAATGTCAGGAATATGTGCTCTGTGTTCAGTTTGCTCTCCATATGTTGTTTCAGAATTTTTCTTGAATAAATTAATTAGATTTTCTAGTACTTCTGTCTCCCAAAAGTGTCCCAAACTTTTTCCATGAGAGCATTTCTGAAAAATGTTGCAGGTATCACTTAAGCCTCAAAATGCCTTTGTGAGGCAAAGGATATTTGTCCCCTTCTTACAGCTCAACTTCCCTAAGAGAAAATGACACTGGGGGAAAGCAGAAGCTATTGCTGTCCAGAAATTCATGCCCACAGGGCTTTTTGTATACTTACCATGGAGGCATTTCATTGTCTAACAGTCCTAATTTTGGGTTGGAGTGGTCTGGAAGTGCAGTATGGAACAAATTTCTGCTGCTCTATAACCTGTTTTCAGCCAAACATGGTAATGTTACAGCATTTCCTTCTATATGAAATTAGCAGTAGTCTCTTGACATTTTACAATCAATCAAAATATTAGGAAAAGAAAAAAATCTGAAGATTATGAGCAAAGCAGCATTTCTCTAAAAGAAGCTTTTTCGTTTCAATTTTTTCAAATACTATTTTATATATTATCAATACTCTGTGTCCATGCATTTTAGTATTCTTTACACACCTTTCTCTAGTCCCTTAAGAAATGTGACTGGTGTTTGTCGTGTGCAGCTTTTTCTTTTATCAAGGGAGAATCGTGTCTTTGCCGGAGCTCAGCGGTTGTGGATTTTTGCTCGCTCTGTTTGTGCTGCTCTGGCTTTATATAAGTGATGACACTGTTGAAATATGTTTAGTGTTTGGAGTAGAAGCAAGCAGTGGTCCTTAACTCCTTGGGGCTAATTTCATGGTCTTAAATTGCCTTTACCTCCCCTTCCAAGAATGCACAGTGTTCGAGAGAGCTGGATTTCAGCTTCACTGTGCAGAATGTGCCAGGGACTCTCGGCTGCAGTGACATCCCAGAGCCTTCACACTCCCAGAGGCATTTTGAGTCTTGCTCATGGAGTGTCTCTTGGATATGAAACTTCATTTAACTTTATAGAGGACATCCCCAGGGTATCCTCAAGCTTTATGTACTGCTTAGATCTGTCTAATCACTTCCTGCCAAGCTACACTGCTCTGCTGGATTAGAAGGAAGGCAATGAAAGGATGAGTAACTAAAGCCACTTAAGTGTTTATCAGTGGGAAATGTAGGATTTTGGGCACTATTTGTTGATATGGTTTAGGATGGAAGTTGGAAATGATACATTGAGGGAAAGCTTATTCCTGTTTCCTGTCCAAGCTCCTAGTTTTGGATCACTTGATAGTTTTTCTTTGTTTTTTTAAATAAAAACCACTGCTGCCATATAAATTTGACCAGTTTCAGGATAGCAAAAGCAAGAGCAGCTCCACATGTGTTCCTTAAACTTCTTTGGTCTGCATTCCAGGCCTGAGAATGGCGTGTAATATAAACATTTTCTTCGTTATTACTTTACATTTTTCCTTGAGGCTATCACACTGATTTCAAAACCACAGTCATCATTATGCCAAAATGGTGGCATTAATACATTGGTCTTTGCAGGTAGGTTATAATAGGTAGTTTCAAAATAATTGCCCACTAATATGAGAGGTGGATGTATAGTATTCTATTGCTTGTAATGTAACCATTAAAATAACAATTACGTGATAATGAAAGGACTCATTATGCTTTAGTTTATCTTTGCATAAAGTTAATAGCTAATGAAAACAGGAAAGATTATATCTAATTACATTTTACAATACTTTCGCTCTTCCCATAAAGAGAACGTTTTGCACAGAATTGTAGATTGGCATGCTTCAGTGCAGCTTGTGTCCACTCTATGTGCTTCAAATTACAACTGTTTTAAGACCAATGGTTGCATGTTCTTCTTTATCAAATGGTACACATAATCTTCACAAAGAACATTTTTGAAACTAAGTTATCAGAGGGAGTCAAATTTGCAGCATGACTGCACTGAACATAAATTTTAAATTTAGTTTCTTCAAGTTTGAAGTGTTAGAAAAATGAAGGCAGCTTGACACTGAGTCAGTCAGTAGAATACTGTCTCTCTTTGTGTGAATGAGAAATGTCAAACAGGTACATTACCTACCATCTGTGGCAATTTTGATTCAGTATTGTCTAGAAGGCATTGTCAGGCAGGTGAGCAAGTTCCTTTTCTGTTGTATCCAGAGATGGAACATGAGAGAACAAATAGCAAAACAGGGCTTTAGCATGGATAGAGAAACCTCTCGTTTTGTATGTTGGGATACTGAGCTCTAAGTGAAGAGTGTTTAGCTCAGGAATGCATAGATAGAGCTCCCAAATTATCTTAATGGCAAGAAGACTAATTAGAATTAAGACATTTTGGTGTTTTTATATACAGATCACACTACACTGGTTTTTAAAGATGCAGTAAGATTGTCCTCCATTTTTCAATATTTTGCATATTTTTTAAGCATAATGATTTATTTGAATGTTACCTTTAAATGCCAAACTCATGGAGGTGAGAATTATATAATCTAATCAATTTCACTCCAAAACAGAATTAAGAGGTATGAATTAAGCAGTTACAAATGAACTAGGCATTAAAAGTATAATTGCATTGATTTGACTAGGTATTATACCAAATTACATCAATAGAGAATGTCTTTGGTCTGATAGTGAGATATTTAATTAATTAATGTTCCAGTGAGCTAAATGGTGGGTTGAGTTTGCGAGCCACAGTGTACATGGTTTTAGCATGTTCAGAGACCAGTTACTGTCTGAGGCTCTGTTTGGATGCCAGGACAGCTCAGTGCATTCTGAGACAAGCATTGTCTGTGAGTCTTGAGGCCTGGCCCCAAGTAATTCCTGAAGCATTTCAACTTTCAAGCTCTCTCCTACACCTATCTCAGACTCTTCCACTTGGATTAGCTAACTCAAATCACAAGCTGTAATGTTGTCACTGTGTTTTGGTCAAAAACTCTTTCTTCTCCAGGCTTCTCCTTCACTTTCCGATCACAGAATCACAGAATTGTTAGGATTGGAAGGGCCTCTGGAGATCATCCAGTCCAACCCCCTTGCCGAGGCAGGGTCACCACAACAAGGTNGGTCACCAGAGCAGGTTACACAGCAACACGTCCAGATGCGTTTGGAGTGTCTCCAGTGACAGAGACTCCACTACTTCCCTGGGCAGCTGTTCCAGTGCTCTGCCACCCTCAGCCTAAAGTGTTCTTCTTCATGTTGAGGTGGAACTTCTTGTATTGTAGTTTATGGCCATTGCTCCGTGTCTTGTTGCTGGGCACCACTGAAAAGAGTCCGGCACCATCCTCTTGGCACCCACCTTTGAGATATTTCTGTTAATGAGATCCCCTCTCAGTGTGCTCTTCTCTAAACTAAACAGGCCCAGCTCCCACAGTCTCTCCTCATAAGAGAGATGCTCCAGACCCCTCATCATCTTTGTGGCCTCTGCTGGACCCTCTCCAATAGTTTCTTGTCTTTCTTATCCTGAGGAGCCTGGAACTGGACACAGCACTCCAGATGTGGCCTCAGTAGGACTAAGAAGAGGGAGAGGATCACCTCCCTCAACCTGCTGGCCACACTCTTCCCGATGGGATACTTGTTTCTTTATTACATGTTCCTTGCTTTTCTTGAAATATTTTTTCCTTCTCTGACATTTTTTGCAGATATTTTGGACATTTTTTCCTCTTTTATTTCCTGCTTCATTGTTTGTAACTATGTCATCTATATAGCTTTCTTCTTTCAGACTTTTGTCCTTTTATTGTGAGATGTATTGCCTCGAACACACCTCCTGTTTTCGGCACAGTCTCTTTTAAAACAGCTCACAGACCTGCAAAGTGTCCGATGAAGAGCAGCTTTTCCCTGTGTGCCCTTGCCCTTGGCCTTGCCCTTGTGCTTCCTCATTCACTTGAATCCGGGTGCAGAACACCTGAAAGTCTGCAGGTCCGGAACTGCAGATCTCAACTCAGTACATCCAGTTCTTAAAACAAAAACAAAATATCACAGTGGGGCGTAGAAGCTGTGCATGATTATTTATTGATGATTGTTGGTTACAGGAATTAAAACAGCAGGGAGCTCAGATTTTGATCAGAAACCAAGTGATTTTTCTGTACACTTTTTATTGTAAAATGTGAACATAATATAAACCCATTGTGCTCCTGCTGTTAAATGCTAAGCCCTGGCCTGACCTGCTGTATGAACAGTGCATGTTCCCTGTCACACAGGTATGTAGCTCTGTATTTGTGAGCATTGATAAAGGCTTGAAGCTGTTATAAGGCAGTTTGTATATATGTGAATATAAGAGATTTCACAGTTGCTTCATGTCACCTCTCAAGTGTGCCAAGCACCCAGCACAGTGTGATCTCCAAGTGAAAAGCAAAGGGATCTGGGGAGTGCCTGCCTGCCTGCCTGGGGCTGGGCAGCCTTTCTGTGGGCTCCCAGCACAGGAGTGTTCACACAGAGTCTCACTTCATGTGCTAGCAGTGAGCAGAGTGCATGTGCTTTGCTTTTTGTAAGCACTTTTTTATTGTAACAGTACAAGATAGCCAGCCTGGCAGTGACTTTTAGGTCTACAGTTATAATTTATTTGCTTTTAGTTTTTGTAACATCACCAACTGCTAAGGGAATTGATGCTTAATACATTTCTAAATAAGTAAAACTTAAAGTATAAATAAATAATGCCTGGTTTATTAGTCCAGGTGTTTTCGGCATTGCTGAAAGTGGTTTGATGACAGCCACCAGCACTAGCAGTGGAAAAAAAGTTGATTTCACAGTGATTATTATCATTATAAAAAAACATAATTGAAAGATTACAAAATTGATTCTTTTAAAAATTAATGTTGCACGAGTGAGCAGGCTCCGTGGCATTCAGATTTTTTCAGTGTTACTTGGAAGGAAAGTGGCTTATTTTATTTCCTGGCAGAAAACTGCTGATTTTCAAACAATCACATTAGAGAAAACAGTCCCAGAGGGTTACAGGAGGCAACAGACCTATGTCATTATGCTTTACCCTTTCCTGATGGGTTCGGAGAAGAGCCAGAAACAAAAGAAAGTTACATTCATTATTGAGAGCGCCTTGGGAAAATCTGTTTGGCCAAGCAATTTTGCATGAAACGAGTGAGGAAATATTTGACTGCAAAGAACATAAACTCTTTCCATCAATATGCAATTTTCTGGATCCATTTGTCCAAGTGATTATTAAGAACAGTTTCTAAATTTGCAGTGCTTTACAACTTCAAAGAGCTGTGAAAGCATCAACTAGTTAAATGGATGGAAGTGTTTTTTAATAAATAAAAAAAGACCAAAGTCAGTTGTAAGACAGTTTAAAGTGCAAAGTATTGAAAACAGCAGGAAACCTGAGGATCTGCAATAGCAATCATCTGCTCCAATCAGGAACTTGGAAACCACAAATTTATCTTTTATGATTTCCTGTAAATATGCCCTTTGAGGACAGATTGCCCTGCCCAGTCTTGTGGAAAATGCTCAGAGTTACAACTCTTCTCACTGCAACATATGGATCTCAGCAAGCTCTGCTTCTCCATTTCCAAAGTCATTCTTCAGATGGAAGAGTCTGAGCAAAAATGTAGTGCTGCAAAAATGCTGGTTAGCATCCTTCAAGCTTGGTCAGTCAGACTGGAAAACATCTTTCTGAGTTGTTTTTTTTCCTTGGCCATTTTCTTCAGCAAGGTCTGCCCAGTTTTCCAGACCTGTTATCTAGTGGAAATGGTTTTATTGATGTTTTCATTCACTTCAGAATGTCTCATATTTCCCTAGGATGCTGCAGTATAAATACTTCCCCCCGCCGCCCCAGGTGCGTAGCAGTGTGTGCTGAGGGCTGAGGAAGGTACATTTGGGTGTCTCTAAGTGCCCCCAGGAACACTCTCTCCAAAGGACCCCACCTGCAGTGTGACAGTGCTGTCAGGGTGGCTGTGCAGCGTGCTGGGGGTGACTGTGCAGATGGGGGGGTTGGTCTGTCTTTCTTGCCACCTCTCTGTGGCACTTCACTCCTGATGTTGTGGTTTTGGGTCTGAATGCCTGGAATCTGGGCTGCAGCCAGCAGTGTTACATCCTGGTGGCTTGGGGTTTCCAGTCAGTGCCACATCTCACATTTATGACATAGATATCAAAGAAGCCCAAGAAATTGAGGTTAGATGTGGCTTATTGTTTCTCTATATATTTCCTGAAGAGAGAACATGCTATTCCATTTTAAAGCTGATGTTTATGCATCATTTCACATTGTCCGGGTAGTTTGCAGTCTCTGAAGAAGTTTTCTATGCTTGAATTTATGATGGAGATATAATCTACCACATTCAGTATGTATGCTCTTGCTTGATGACAAGCTCCTACTGGCCCTATGTAATGTTTTATTAAATAGAGAGACAGTTCCCAAGCCCATCTTTCTTCCTGAGATTGAAGTCAGTGTTCTTTCACTAGTTAGGTTTCATTAATATTATTTAGCATTTCATAGTGCATATCATCCACAGACCTTAAAGCACTGCTGGACGTTAAATCAGCTTTAATTTCCCTGTTTTCCTGATTGTAAAACTCCTGCAGGGAATCATTTGTCAAGTTGCACAGAGGTATCATCCTGCAAGTCTGTGGCAGAGCTATGAAGGTACCCCTCAGTTAGGGTTCCCAGTTGTCTCTGATATGTGCTACCCTGACATTCAGAAGCCACGAGTGTTTATTCGTACCTGTGCAAGTTCAGGCTTACCTGGGAGGGAGTCCTGGGTGACCAAGTGATGATCATATCCATATTAAGTGCATTTTTATGGGCAGAAAGAACTGGGATTTCTCAAAAGAATTCACTAGAAATTCTGTTTCCTAAAATTTTATATGACTAGACCCAGGTCTTATGTCTTGGCCTCTGTGCAAAGATAGGCTTGTATTGCTCAGCAGAGCCTTGTTTAAAGATAACACTTTGCAGGAGGGAGGGATGGTCACTAGATTTGGGAAGGAATATTACAAGACATGTTGGAGCACTCCATATTCAAGCAGTTGCTTTCTTGCCACTTCCCAGCAGGTAACATTGCCCATCAAAGAAAATTGCTAAATAGCTCTGCTACATCACTCTTCATTTGCATTAGAAATGGCTCTAAGCAATAACAGGATTACAGCCAAAAAGTGCCAGCACTTTATCATTCATTTATTTGATTTAATATATAGAGGCACCTATTTGAAACAGCATTTACTTTTCTTGAGCTCGTCATAAAACCCACTCTGAATGGAAGCGTTTAAGGTAATGACGACTCTGATTAATTCCCTTAGAACAGCATGACTGGAATCAGATACACTACTTCTCTCTTCATTAGACATTTCTGAGCTGCTGTGAGTGATCTTATAGCATGAGAGGAAAGAAACTAGCTGAATAAATCCCCATGCAAGTAGTCCACAACACGCTGCTATTCTTATGCAACTGTAAGCTCAGAAGCCTTTGTGGTGGTGTCCAGATGGCATTAATAGAACCTGATGCAAACTTTTTGTTTTAGAAAAGGCAGAAAAGCCATACTTGCTGTGTGCTGCAGATTTCTCTTCACCTGCACTGTGAATTGAGTGGTGTTACAGCTTTCTCAGCCAGCCATTACCACCTTCTTCCCCTCTTCTCACTGCCACCAAATCCCTGTAAATCCAAGCCTGGCCTGAACAGCAGATCTCTAATCTGTTTTTCAACATGCACATCCCCCACCAAAGTCAGGAGGTCAGACATTGTGTTGCACTTTTGTTCACAGACAGGATTGATACATGGGATGCTGCATCAGGAACTCTCTTCTAAGCGAGGAAGATGTTTCAATTCATTCTAGGAAATTTGAGAGCTGGCAGTTAAGTTTTGCCAGTGTTTTATTCCTGTTTACATTTCTTGATCATCAGTAACTACTATTTATTATCAATGGACATGGCACAAATATAGGGAAAAACATTTTCCAAAGCACCTCCCTGACCAAATAACCTGTATTACATCTGAAAATGAAACAGTTCCCTGAGTAATTTAGACATCTTTTTTTTTTTTCCAACTGAAGTATCTGAAATTCCCATTTTTTTCTGAAAGCAGAACTGGAAACAGTACTGAAGGATGTTTACGTTAGTTGAAGAAGCAGAGATTTTTCTGGTAACATTTGTGTAAATTTCTTGTGCTGTTTTTCCTAAACATGACTATGAAGTTCTGCATGATTGCTGATGTTGCAGGTATCTTAGCATTATAAAATGGTAGTAGTAGTAACGGAAAGAAAGGAGTGGGTAGGAAGGCAATGTGATAGAGAATCTCAGTGAAAGATTTTCTGAGAAAATACTGTTTAAAGTGAAAATTACAAAGTACATGCTTTTCTACTGAGGACCGAACCTATTGGCTTCAAATTAAAGGTTCACACAAAAGTTATGTCTGCTGTGCCTAACCTGAAGTAATTGATTCTTCTAATTCCAACAGGAGCCCTCTCCACTTAAAGTACAATTGAACTCCACATTACCTTAAAATGTTACCGTTTAAAAAGTTGTATCAGCCTACCACTGGCCGGTGTGGAGTGGGCTGCAGATGTAAGCAGAAGCATTAGACCCTTTTCACTTCTTTGTTTTGTGCCCTAAGCACTTGGATCAGCAGCCATTCCCAGCCTGTATTGCACACATGCTTTCATTTTTTATGTATCTTTGCATGGCAACAGAAGAGGAGAATTCAAAATGGTATAGTGTGTTTTCATTCAGACTGGCTTGTGGGCTAGGTTTTCTTTTCTGCTTTCTCATCTGATTCTAAAAAAACCACCTGTAATCACATGTAATATCAAGGCTAATATAACAGCCTGATCTTCATTACTGTTTGAATAAATTTTCAGGAAAAAGTCAGAATTCTGCTGAACCATTACCTTATCTATCAAAGGAAAATGTATTTATAAGCCACTGTGTGGAAGATTATATGAAGATAAGTTGTATCTCATCATATGATCTGCACCATTATGTGTTATAGAAGTGCTGGCTTTCCAGAATCAGTTTTTAATATTCTTAGTGGCAATAAATTTAGTCATCAGTTCTACAAAAGTCTGGCTGTAACTAACAAACTGTGTGTATCTGTATTTGTAATGACTGTCTTGATAGTTCCACATATCAGTTCAATAAAACATCTTCCACTCAGGGGAGACATTTGGGCAGGAATATCTCATGACATCCTTGCCATTCCCATTACCATCACTACACAGAGTAATACATGTTTTAAAAATTGATTGAGTGTGTATTTACAACATAGATCATAGGACATGTTTTTTTAATGGTGAGAAACTCCCAATGAAGCATTCTGTGATCTGAAGCATTGATTTGGGTTCTTTGATTTTAATGCTACAGAATACAGTCATAAAACTTTTAGACCCTTAATGTCGTAGGGTGCAGCTTCTTGGCACAGAATGTTAATGTAAAACGCAGTAACTACTGCAGGCAAGAGCTAGTGAAAACCAAGGGCTTGCATTAAACATAGCTAACTAACTGAATTTGAATTCTTAACAAATGAAATACAAAATCTGGAGAAGTTTAATGAAATTACATAAGGCTGAGATGAAAAATCCTTAATGCAGGTAGACTTCCAGTGGGTCACTTTGGCAGCGTGGAGGATACGCGTTTGGTTTAGAGAGTTCACTCACCTCCCTTCAGGCAGTTTTCAGCAAGCATCTCTGAAAAGGATTTTTCTGAAAGAGTCGTGTGAAGACAGGTGAAGCAAATTTTCCACCCCTTCTCAGTTGACTACAGATGGTCTAGATGAGTGACACAGACACTGAGCTCTTGGTTAGCAAAGGAAGGTGAGGTAAATAGTGGTTAAATGTCATGTTATATATTGTACCATCTAACAGGTATGTGCTGTTGTACTTGGCTCAAGGTTTTGGTAAAGGCATGACAGAGGTGATTTGTTGTTATCACAGCAGAAAGTTCAACTGCTTTATCATACTCTTTTCAGTCTGGTTGCCATCCTGGTTCTTAAGAATTACTTGTTTCTGACAACATACAGCTGGGTCTGAAATTTAATTCCACCCTGGGTCAGAGGTAAAAAGTGACAGGGAAAAATTAGTGAGAGAGGTACCAAAAATAGAAGTTTGTCCAGATAGCAAGTGTTGGAATAGCTACATGAAGCATTTTTCCATAGATCAGATATACTGAACAATATTGGGAAGCGTTTAATTGTTATACGGAAGTCCTACAACCATCCAAGGTTGTATTAGAGTTCACTTGGATATAGAAAAGTCTTGACATTTCTCACTGCAGTGAGATTACTATCCAGAGTTATCTGGAATCCTTCCAGTGCAAAAATTGAGTTTAGAAAAGGCTGAAATTGCTTTGTTCTAGTTCTGTATGACTAAACTCAGATAGGACAGTCAAGACAACAGTACTGTGGACTTAAATGTGTATGGTTGGCAGTTTTACTTGACTGCCTTTTCTTACGTTCCTCCCATTGGCACATTAACACTTGGTCTTCTAAGTTCTTGGAACATTGTTTGGACACAGACTATTTATCACTAAATTTTAATTTTCTTTTTTAAGAGAAGGGGGAAAAGCTAATTGTTTGTGGGAATGCCTTTTCTTTGTTACAAGGTAGACTGAAGCATCTGCACTGAGAGGTGTTTGTTTAGAACAAACACGCATTGTAAGCCTTTAGTAAACCAGTAGGTTGGTAATTTGGCAATATTGGTGAGGACAGAGCTTGCTTTCTCTGTGGCACCTTCTCTCCTGGCACTGTAATCTTACCCTCCGGATATGCAGAGCTGTAGCTGGGTCAGACTTGCCCATGGGCTGTTGTGACTCTGCCGAACACTTAAAGCTGTACGTGTTTCCCCATGGGATGAAGGATAAAGGGCAGAGCAGTGAACCCACTGGAGGGAATGATAGAAAAGAAACTCTTTTTGCAAAGGAATAAGATTCCTTAAGTTGATGCTGGATTGTATTTACAGTGCCTGTTCAGACCTATGTCTCTGTGACTAACCTTTTGTGGCGTCTGCCGTCCAGGAGTAAATTAACTTTCCCATCGGCTGTGAGCAGATTTTAGTTCTGGATGTTACTATTCCAAATGTTTCCTGCTGCTGTTAACAAGAGTGCTCCCACTGGCCAGGCTGGGGCCTCAGGAAAGGCAGTAAATCCTTGTGATGTTGCTGCCTGGAGCCCCACATCCCCCATCCCCTCAGCAGGCAGAGCCGGTGCTGGGGTGTAGCAGCCAAGGGGCCGGCAGCTGCCCCACCCTGGCGGGGGATACTTGAATCTCCATCACCTTCCCGTGCTTTGCGGAGTGTCAGGTGTTGCCACAGTGGTAGGGTAGTTGAATGGAGAGGATCCAGCTCTGGCAGGCTGTTCTTCATTGTTCCAGCTGTTCACAGCTGCTCTATGGCTGATTGAAAAGGCATTTACTCCCCTCATGTGAATAACCTTGAGGGATCAGGAAGTCAATTGTGCAAAGCACCTACAGTCAGTGCCAGATGTGTCTGGGAGCCGCTGCAAAGGCGACTGACATTTAGAAGAGCTTTTTTGGGGTGGTTTAGGGACTGGCAGGTGGCTACAGCAACTCAGGAGAATTTATTGCTGGTGAGAGAGGTGCAGAGGTTACTTAGCACACAACTATTGGTATTTAAAAGCTCTCTTTGCACCCCCTTTTCAGAGCAATACTGAGCATACATCCCCCGTAGTTTTCAGTCTGTTAGTTCATCTGTGAATGAAGCAAATGTTATTTTAATTGTAGTTCATTAGTTCCATCTGGTGCCAGGGTGTGGAATGGAGACCCTTTCTTACCTTACAAAACATTATATACCTTTCCTGCCAAGCTGCTCTACTGAATAATAGTTAGAGCCTGAGGCTAACTAAATGTAAAGATTTGGAATTGTTTCTCCACTGGTCTTCCCACAGATGCACACTTGGCTCCCTAGATCTGGCTGCTGTCTAAAGAAATTAAGACCAACACTATTTTAGTTAAAGCAGTAGTATACCATATGCAAGGCCAGAGATGCTCTGTGTGATACCCACAAAATTGGGTACCTGTCTGCTTTTTTTCGTTGCTTTTAATCGATAAAAATACGATTTCCCTCTAGTTCAAAGGAAATTGAATTTTCACATAGCAGGGGAAAACAAATACCCTTCAGCATTGCTATCAGTGAATTGGGGCACCAGATGTCGTTTAAACAGGTCCAGCATATTGTCTCTCATTTCCAAGTCACTCTGATATGCTTCTATTTATTGTAGGCAATTATGCTTTGACCCAAAGACATAATCCTAGTGGAATTAAAAATCATGTGACCTCTTTGTATAAAAAAGCTGAGTCTGATTTTATGAAAAAGAAATGTAGAGAATGAATCTGGTGGGAAATTAGGCAGTAGTATTTGATGACTGTAAATGTATTTATTTATAACAGCTAATCTTGGTGGAAATGAAGAAATAAGAAATAATTAACTTTACTATTTATAAAAGAGTCTCTTTTATCCACTGTGTAATGCAGTCACCTCCAGGATGAAATGCAATGTCTGCTAAAGAGAATATAGACATTTAAGAGAGAAAGAAAAGAGCAAATGTGTGTTTGACACAGTGGGGAAAATGTAGCATGGAAGGAAAACATTTGCATGAAAATGTTGCCCCTTTTAGTTGAAGACATATTTTTAACTGGTTCTTGTAATTATTCAAACTGGAACTTGGTCATAAAAGTAAAATGTTTTTGGCCTTGCAAAATGCACTCTGACATTTTTAATAGTTTCAATACAGAAGAAGCACTTACTTTACAGTAAAAAAGAACTCTTACTCTCAGAAAGATAAAGGGCTTCATTTTCCTATCATAAAGACCAATTTTACTGATGATGTCACTGGAGTTATTGCAGACTTAGAACAGTGGAAGTGCGGAGGAATCAGGATGATCACTCCAGCAGCCCTGGGACAGAGGTAAGAGTGCTGCTCACTGAATTAACAGCTCTTTTCATAAGAGAATGAAGGAGTAACGAAGAGGCTGCCTGGCTGTTGATGAATTCCTGACTGTGTGTAGTGTCTCCTGGAGCTCCAGTTAAACCTTTGTATACCTCAAGAGAGAAAGAGAGCGAATGATACAGTAAAGAGCACTTTGCCAAACAAAATAGAAAGATCCATGGGATTGCTGCACTATTACAAGTGTCAGCACACAATTAGGAGTCAGTTTATATATGCAAAATGTTTTACTGAGCTTGAGTGAAATTTACAGTTTTTTACAGGAGACCTATTGAAATATAATCTACTGCACCATCTGTGATACCTGTACTCAAATTCTACTGCTCATCTTAGACCACTAAAGTTAAATACAATAGATGCTATTTTACATATAACTATTGCCCTCAAATCAATCCACATTCAGCCAGTAGTATCTAACTCACATGCTGACTGAAAGTCAGAGGGCGACTCAGTTTTGATAAATTAAAAAAAGGCAGCAAAGTGATTTTAGTATCTTAGTATCGTTGATTAAATGTGTGAAGCTAACTAAGAAAATAATCTGCAAGGAGAGATGTTGTGATAGTGGTCACGTTGTGTCATCGATTTGTATTAAATGCTAGGGAAGAGAGAGAGACACTTTGAAGATTTGCTTTTCATTATGGTATGAATTGATGTTCAGCTACTAAAATGAAATCGGTTTGCATAAGAGTTATGACTGTCAAAAACCATTTGGAATTTCATTCTGTGCAGAGAAATTAAAATTTTGAGTGATTATATGAAAGAGTCTTCTGAGGCAAGGTTATAAAACCACAGGTTTCCCTTGTTACTGGACTTTTTAGATTAGGTGAAATTCTTACAGTTTGTTTTATCTCATCTCAAATGGTTTTTTAGTGAATTGCTGAATTAATATCATATTAAATTCAAGAAACTATGGTGGTGGAACAGTATGCTTCAGTATCTAGCTGCATACAAAGATATTCAAAGTTATAGGTCATACAGTGAATGTGAGTTAACCATCTGGGTGTATACATACAAGAAATATTTATTTTAGTTTCTAAAAACAGTATAATTGAGTAGATTGGGCAGATACACCATTAATTACATGCTACAATACAGTCTGATCTGATATCAGGAACAGAACACTCAAAATTCGGAATCTCTTGACATTTTTCATTCATTTCCATAACAATCAACCACTCAAACCACTCAGTTTCGAAGGAAATAATGGTACTGGAAAAGCACTGAGTTTTACAGTATGCTTTCAACATCCTGGGTTCAATTAAAATCGAAGAATATATTCTGAAATTATAAGACTTGTCCTTTGAACAAGACTCCGCAAATGAATGTGTGTGATTCCCATTGGCATAAATTTCCCAGATAAGCTTAACTAAATCATGAAAAGCAGAACAATTTTGAGGGGTCTCAAAGTTTTGACTGTTAGATTTCACGGTGTTTTACAGCACTTGAATATTGCAAAGTGCTTGCTCAAGTTCTGGGCCTATTATTATCACTGCCTTCCAGAAATAGAGAATGTGGCCATGCCACTTTATCCTCATAGAAATGTTAGAACAATCAGATAATAGAATTCACTGCAAGATCCTAATGGACTTGGTAACCATGGGTCTGAATGACTCACCAGTGGAGAGCTGTCAGAAAGTGATGCACCACAGAAAAAACAAAGGTAAACTTTTGTGCATTTAAGGCTTTTAGACTGGTTTTGCTCTGTTTGCAGCTATCATCTGTTTTAAAGGAAACAATAAAACAACAAAATTGCTCACTTGATGACAGAATCAAATATTTTTTTGCATGTTTATAATCGGGTGTTGAGTTAAAAGCACAAAATGAGTGCAGTCCTTTGAATGGATGCCCACTGAAATAAATGCACTTGTGGGTTTTTTTCAGAAAGGGTTTCTAGTAGTGTAGTAACAAGCCTTACATTTTTTCACTGGCATGCGAGGTCACAGCTTCAGTCAGCTGCCTTGCCTTCAAGTCCCGAGGTGTGTTGGTTTTCTTGCCTTTTGAACTTTGTCTCTTTGGTGCAGTCAGTACTGTTGGGAGAAAACACCAGCTGCTGTAAGAAAGTGTCTCTTTGCAGATGGTGCCTGTGCTCCTCATCACATCTGCATTGACACGTGCTGGGAGCCTCTTCTCTGAGTCTGTGTGTAGATTCTGGGCCAGGAACAGAAGCTTGTTTGAGGTGTCAGTAAGGGTCTTAATACCACCATTCACGGGTGTTCAAGGCTGGAGCTGAGGTGATGAGATTTAAGAAGGATAAAAATGGAATTCTATTAATTTTTGTTCTTTTTCCTGGGCTTCCGGAGTTTGTTTTCCAACTGCTCTTTGAAATCATGATGGCTAGGAAATTTCTTGGTTTGCAGCAAAAGTGGCACATGCCATCGAGTCAGTTGATTCCAAAAAGTGGGGCTCAAAGAATGGTAGATAATGTAAAATTTACAATAAAGTTGTGAAATCTCGTAACCCTAGGGTCTTGCCATTAAAACAAAAGATGTGTTTGGATGAAGTTTTCCTGTATTTATGTGAAGTGCTGTAGAGCATAAGACATCCTGGAAAATGGTTTTGCTACATTTTCAACACAACAGCCCAGATTTGATTAACTTTCCTTTTTTTCACTGTAGAGTCGTTTGAGTTAAGGCTACTGCTGGCTTTTCCCCTGGACTCTCAGCAGAGGCAATGAGTGAGGCAGGCACAGTCCTGTTGAGAGATCCTTGAACTGTGCCGAAGGTTCAGCTCCCCGTGCTCTTCAGGCATGACTATGCAAATAAATGTGCATTTCCTCCCCCAAGCTCACATCCCTTTCATTTGAACTGCAGCCTCTTGTAGGATTTGCTTTATTGGCTTGCAGACAGCATCATGTCCTGTAAGGCTGAGGAAGGTGTTACAAAGACAGTTCAGCAAAGGGGAACACTTCAATCCAAATTGTGCAAACTTCCTCAGAGAAAAGTGGACTTTTAGTTGCTCCTCAAGATCATGCCCTCTCCACTCTGCCACACCAGTTACTGGTGATAACGCATCGTAGAAGAGGCTGATAAATTTGTTCCAGCGCTCAACCATCGATACATTTCACCATTTCCTTTTATCAGCTTGGCTCTGTTTAATAGCTGTGTACTCAGATGACAGTTTAAGTGATACTGGACCATTACTTTTGGATTATGGTCCAGGGACCTGATGAAAGAAAAGGTAAAGTGTTAAACCTTAGGAAGGTCATATGCATACATGTATGCAGTCAAAAATATGTTACTGCATTGCATACTGAAGACAAAAATAACCATAAACAAACACAAAATAGACCATATTATTTTTCACAGACTTTGCCAAGCAAAACGTAGAAGCCTGTATAAGAGGCTTTTAAAAAATCCTATTATTTTCTGGAAATCTTCAGTTGCTCCCTCTGGTTCTGTGCTGCTGAGATACTGCATTGGTGGTGTTACTCTGGCATTACTAGGAAACCTTGGGATAATTTTCCTTTTATACCTGCTTTCCAGGATGAATTGGTCCTTTCTGATAGCACTGAAGACCAGCTGAAAGTGAAAACCAACCTCACGTGCTTTGGAAGACTCCATCTCAATGGCTCCTGTTGTCATTATGACACTTATTTGAATTTCAGCTGAGGCAACCTACTGTAATTTTTTATGTGTCTGTTTATAGCAAGATATCTCAAAAAGGCTGTCTGAAGTTAGCATCTTAAGTCTTCATATAGAGATGTAAAATATACCCCAGTTTTTCACATGCAGCAGTTCTTGTATTTTAAAAACACAGTATTTTTTCCTTTTAGTGTCACTCAAAAATAAAATGAAAATTAGGATAATAATTATACAGCAGAGTGCATTGATTGCCAGTGCCTGATGCCGGGTACTAGCAGAAGTACGCTTTTAAATATCCAAACAATTAATTTGGAGATAGCATTTATTGATTGTGTAAAAAGTTCCTACAAGTCAATCTAAAATGTGTCATCCAAAGATGTATTGTTATAAATACAATAGTGAGCTTTGCACTGGATGTGCAATGAATGTAATGGGTTTTGAGTGATCCCACTTGCATTATTTATGCATCAAGTCACCTTAGATTTCACAAAGATATTTTCCCCGGAGGATTGAAACCGTGGCAAATAAAAGCCCGGCAAACCTGGCCTTTGCTTAGGTGACACAATGGGGAGGTCACTGGAGGTTTTTTCCTGTGTAGTTCTTTCACCTCCAGCTACAGGTTAACTGGGCCCCTCTCCCCACACAGGTTGGCACAGCCCTATCCCAGCTGCCTCCTCTCTGGGGTAATCTTCGCTCTCAAGCCTGTCAGACCTGGTTTAGAGCAGGGTGACTGCGACTGTGGCACAAAGAGATGGTGTGCAAATACCAATTAAAGTCTCGAGGCTTTGATTGGCTCTGCTGGAGAGCTGCCACTCTATGCGTCCAGTGAAGCTAAAACTTGAGATTTTCTGTTACCCCTTCCAAGGTGAGGACTGTTCTGCAGCCGGTGTTGCCACAGCAGAAGTGTGGTTCTTGAGCTCGTCAGGAAAGTCAGGTTTAGATTTCAGCCCTTTCCTCCGAAAAGTACTCCAGAGGGTTTGACTATGAATGTTTATTTCCCTTACTGCTGTTGTAGCTCACAGCGTTCTTATACTTCACAGTCTCCAGTTTGGGGGATATCTGTGTTTAGTGCTGCCCTACTTGTTAGACTCTTGATGCACAGCTGAGAGCGAAGTATCAGCATTAATCTCCACAATGAAAATGTATTTTGGAACATTAGCACACATATGGTGAGGATTTTTTAACCTACGTTACTGTATGTAACTTTGCGGCTTAATTAATCAATTAGGACTAGTGCATTTGTAATCAAGTCCAAGAGTGATTGATGCATGCCATATTAATTGCAACATTCACATGAAGCATGTCATATACACAGTCATTTTACAGCTGGATTTCACATTGGGTTGCTCATAAGCACTTAATGGCAGGAATATTTTCAACTTGCAATCAGGGAAATTGTATTGCACAATATGCTTTATATGTTGTACACCCTGCTTAGATAATAATTCCTCCATCACTGATGTATCCTCTTGCTCCTCCCTCCTGGTTCGATCGTTGGCAAAGTAGTCCATTTTCAAAGGCTTTTCTTTGCTGCGGAACAAGAGGTATAATTAAATTGTATCCCAGTAGTGAAGGTTTCTAATGATGATGAGCCAAAACTAATTGTATTGATTTGTTTATTACTGGCTTAGGAAGCTCATCAAACAAATGAACTGAAACTATTTCCATATTCTTATCTGTTTGGTAAATGAGAAACAAATAACACTTCCATATGTGTGTTGCGTGGTGTCATGGCATTAATACTAATTCTGAAGATAGACTCAAGCACAGGAAGGGAGGTTATCCCTGCTGCAATTTTCTACAGCTAAGAAATGCCACATTTTTTTCACATTTGTGTTCTGGGATGAGCGAAATGAGGATATTTTCCTTCTTTTTCGATATAGAAGTTCTGACTGCCAGAACTGGGGAGTAACAAGCTATGCCCAAAAAGTAGAACGATCGGGGCAAAAGAAAGGAAACTGGTATTATGTTCGTGTCTCCCTTTGTTCTCCACATTTGTTCCTTGGCTTCTGTATTAAACAAAGCTGGATTAATAAAATGAACTAAAAATGTCTATGAATATTCATTTTAATTTTTAGATTAATTTACTTCACACCCTCACATTAACTCTGCAAACAGTCAAGCAATCACATCTGGTATAAACGTTTGCAGAAAGTAAATTTTGCTATTTCATATAAGAGTTTTTGTAGGAGAAGAATTTTGATTTTGAATGTGCAAAAATGTCTTACTTCTCACCCAGTTGTGGGCTGGACAAAAGTTTCTCTGTCCTCTGTGAAAAATCACTTTTGTTGCATAATGACTTAAAAATACTGCGCTTTTTATTACTAGATATTTGTGATCAATTCTTAGGGCAAGAATCTGTCCAAGTTCATTTAAACAGTTGTTGATCTAAAACCATTGAAGCCACCAATAGTCATTCATTGGCTTGAATGTGGTTTGGATTAGGCTCCTCGTGGATGCAGTTGAGAAAAACCAGAGCTAGGAAAAAAAGACTAAGTTAGTTGTCTAAATTGTTGTTTTAACTGAGTTTGGGGGACTGATTGTGTTGAGGCTGTGAGGATGTGGATTCCTCCACAGTGAGATGTTGTCTTGGGCTGTGTTTTGCTCTTACAGTAGTACAAGTGGCCACCCTAATCAATTGAGAGCCTGAATCTGCTTCCTGTGGAAGCAAAAGCAAGTGTTTTATTCTTAGGAGCTGCATCACATTAGATAAAATTGCTATTTATACATGTGGAACCATCCCATTCCTTTTCTGAGATACAGCTTCCTCTTGCACTCAGCTATGTGTTTTCAATTACAAATGTTTGCCACATCTCACATCTCTTATATGCTGTAGCAGATGACACATTGTGGCAACTTTTGTTCAGCTAGCAGGTTTTGGTCCAAAGAGGATTCAGTAAAGTTGGAGGGTGAATTACCCTTACATCCCTTGAGAAGCTGATCCTGTCAGCTTGGCAGAGCATTGCTCGAACTGCTGCACTGCATATTATGTCTGGACTGCAGATAAGTTAATAACACCAGAAGCAGAGCTAAAGGTAGAGAGAATTATACACCGCAGTTATTAAACTTTGACCTTTATGATGCTTTAAAATCATAAAACACTTTAAAATAGGTACAGGATAGCAATTCTGTTGGGCAAACTGCCTTTCAATACAACGCACAGCATTTATATCAGCATCTCTCTTCATATTCCAATTTCCTTACGCAGCAGTTACAGACTGGCAGTGCCGCCTTACTTCTGGTTATGTTTTCTGTGGAGATCTGCTGTTGGAGGCAGAAGCTGGTGTGCTGTGATGTGAAGCATCACATCCTGCCTGTTCTGCCTCTCGTGCTCCCATTGCACAGCTGTGGTGCTTTACAGGCTTCAACATTAACCTCCGGCCCTGGAGCTGGTGAAAGGAGACCCAGATGAGGCACCTGCTTTTTTTGTCAGGCACAGTCTTGTGAAATAAGCATAAACAGAACTGAGGAGATTCAAAATACTGCTCAGAAACTTATATTAGGACAACTTGGCTTTCTTGCTTTCTCTGTATTTATTGGAGAGAAAGCCTCTTCACAGCTATTGGAGTCCTTTTCAGAGTCATATCCTAGAGTTAGACATAGAGGGTTACTTAGGGGCTCTGAGTTGCCTTGTGAAGCTGACTCTCTTCAGTGACTGTAGAAAACCTGGGGAAAAGTGTCTCAATTAAGTCGTGTGAATATCCTCTCTCCCCGTGCTGTGCCTTGTGCTATAAGGCAGCTTTTTATCCCTATTTGTTGCACTGATAGGCAACAAGAGAAGAAACACAGGTATCAGGAAACAAAAAAATTTTAACTAGATCCATGACTTAAGCTTATCCCCTGACAAATAGCTCAAAGGTAAATATTTTCCAGTCAGGATTTAGATTTGGCTCATTTTAAAGATCCAAGACCCTTTGCAAAATGTGAATGTTTCCTGGTTCAGGTCTCATAAGTTGCCATCTTTCCTCATTCATGCAGGATTTACTGACCCTGGGTGACAGTTCACCACCACCCTTGAAAGGGTACTCGTACAGAGGTAAAGAAGGTGGTTTTTTGTGGCAGCACAGTACTTTTTTCCCCAAGCTGTCTGAAAACCTGCCCATACATTTGTGTGCACACCATTATTTTGTTTAATATTTACAAAACTTGTGGAAGTTTTTGCATTTAAAATGGAAGGTGAATCAGAGGTCTTAAGAGCAGTAATGAGCTGGTCCTGAAAGAGCTATTTCCATATGTCATGTCATTTGACTGAAGTTTGAGTTCAAGAAAAACAATCTCTCAGCCACTTAGTATTCAGACATTTGCATGTGCCCTCCAGTTTCTAAGTTTTGCTCCAAAAGTCAGCTCCGTGGCTACTCCGCACTTTAACAATACAAACTCTGACAGTTCCATTTTTTCTTTCACCTTGCAATAATGAAAATATAAATGATGAGATTGGTCCCACAGGTATAAAGAGCATGTATTGAGCACCAGAGTTCTAAAGCAACAGGGGAAGCGCTCAGCAGCAGGACAGGAGCAGCCAGCACTTGCAAGGTCAGATTTTCTGCACACATTTAAAAAGATCCAGTGGCATTTCATTGCAGAGCTATTAGAAGAGCATAAAGCAAAAACTTCAAACCCTTGAATAACACATTTTTATTTTTTGCTGTCGCTGTTTTCATACCTTTGCATTGCTTTCATGTTGCACAGATGTGAGCATTGGAGTGCAAAGCATTCTCAGAAGTACGTGTGGCTATTCGCTGTGCCTGCTGTACCTCAGACCAGAAGAAAGGTACTGTCAGTGTCTCCTTCTAATACAGAAGAGCAAAAGAAAGAGAAGTTTGTCACCTGTCAAGGCTGTGTAGTGGTAATGACCCTCTCTGTGGTTCACTGGAGAGCAACAGATATTCCAGGAAGAAGCTGTCCTGTAGAGCAGACATCCCTGTGGCTAAGATATTAGCTTCTTACGGTGCTTATTCCACACGCATTCTGGGAAGAAAAACCTTGGAGATGGGTTTTACTATCAGCAAAGGCTGACAGGGCTCCCATTAGCTAAGGGATGCTTTTACCTCCTGTTGCACTAACAGCAAAATAAACAATCTCCTGAATGCTTTTGAAAATCCTTTCTTTTGATGCTGGGATGTTTGTAAATATGCAAACAAAGAGGGATGAGAGAGGACCAGAAGTGTCAAGGGATTTTATTTATGAAGCTATTGACAAATACCTTTTGCTCTGTTTACTCACCTCTTCCCTTAAGGAGAAAGTAGATAATGCCAAGGAATTTTATGAAACCAGCTGAAATTCTATTATAGCACCAAAGCCCAGAATTTTGTTTTTTAAATTTTGCTAAGATTGATATGCTGGGCATGGGATAGTGGAGGAGACATGAAAAAATAAGAGATAGAAAAAAACCTTGAAGGGGTCCTGAAAGCCAATTAGATATCGTAGACAGTGTTTTCTGATTTAGATAGGTCTGAAAATTAAAGCACTTCAAGTTCATGGAAACCTGTGAAATGAAGGAATCTAAAGCCATTATTTTCCCATTCTTTCTATCATAAAAATGTATCTTTGACTGGGCATATTATAGCTACTGTCAGTGGGAACAATTCAAATTCCTGTACCCTGCAGATAAAGAACCCCAAATTGCCTCTTCCTAAATATATCCTCATGGACAGCTGAAAAGCTGGATGGCCTTTGTGAGGCTCTCAGGTGCAGTTTGCACAGTCACAGCCGCTGTACCAAGACCAGCAATGTTTCAGCACGCTTGAATGCACCTTCCCAGGGGGAACACAGCAAGTCTTGGTGCAGACAGTAGTGAGGTGCTTGAGGACAAGTCTGGTTTGGAGGTGACCTGTCCTTTTGCAAACCCAGGAGGATTTGCTTGCTTACAGAGCTGCCTGTGCAAAACTGAAACCTCACTTGCCTAGTGAATCAGCCATAATTCTTTCCCTGTGTAGCTTTCACTGACTTTTTCTGAGAAAGAGAGAACACTCATGCTTTACCTTCCTGTCACAGAGGAGAAATCTTGGCCTCAAATCTCAGCCGCCTGGCTCTTTTCCTCTCTATTTTTCTTCTTGCCCAGCCTTCTTCCGACAATTATCCAGCTTTGCTGTTGTAGGTTAAATAATTCAGGTGGAATGAACTGTGAGTTGAAACAAGTGGACAGCGTTCCACCACTTGTCCACTTAAGTTATTCGCAAACTGTCCTGAAATAGGACCTTTGCTCTGTATCTTAAATGGTTACAGTGTTCCAGGTCGAGTTATGACTGTGTAGTATAGTAAGCAGCTGTGTTCAGTTTTAAATAATCAGGCATAAAATACATTAACAATTTTTCCTTACTGTATAACTGAACACGTATTCTTTCATTTTAAGTTCTATTTTGGCCTGACACTAATGAGTCATGTCATTGCATTAGATTGCACTAGATTTTCTTAACCTTTTTTTTAATACTTCTTCATTGCACTTCATATTATTGGCTGCTCCTATTAATTCCACCTGCAGTTCCAGTTCCCAAGTTCATGTTAAGCCAGGGTACGTATTTGAGTGTCATAGAGTCAATGTCTCATTTTCTAAAAATCTTAACTTCCCCCAAACTTCCATCAATAGCAACTTCGAAATCCATTTGCAATGTAAATGACTCCAAGTATCCTGCTGTGTTCCAGAATGCTTCCTTCTTATTTAATTGCCATAGGCACTCTAGTTACTAATTAAGCTTTATTGTTTATGATGTTGCATTTCATTAATAGTAGTGATAAAAATTGCATGTTCCAGCAGATTTTTTGCATGTTAATGCCACCAGTGGGGTAGAATTCAGAATTGATGGGAAAGAGTTCACCTCAGAGGTTTCAGGGTTGTGGTCTTATAATCACATAGTGAAACTGCCCCACAAGCATGGTCTTGAAAAAAGAGGGTTCATGTTTGAGTCTCATGTCCAGAGTCTTTCACTTCTCATATGATGGAATAACTTTAAAGTTTCTTTAATTGTAATGAAGATACTGGAAATATCATCACAGTAATTTACAGAAGAAGTGCTTCAGATTACATACACAAATATATGTTTATGTGTATTTGAATGACAAAGTGAATGGTTAGGAAAATTTGGAACATAGTTTGAGCTAAGAAATTTTTAGATTCAGGAGCTACTAAACCCCAAACCTGTAATTAAAGATATTAAGGACAACCTAAGGCTGAAACTTTAGTTCTGTGTACAGGAAGGGAATGGGAAGTGTCTTAGATGGAGGGCAGCCAAGAAGTCACTGAACAGGTAATATATAACTCAGTTCTGTGTTGAGGTAGGTACCTTAATTTCTGAATAGATGAGTTTTGCACCTCCCAGTCTCATGGATTCAGGGAAAGGATCATTTACATCCAGAAGCTCTAAAGTCGCTCCTGGGACCTCTCTGTCTCCACTGTTTCACTTCCCTCCACAATACCAGTATGGCCCATCAGCTTTAGTTCTACCAGTGGTAGTCTTGAAATAGCATCTGGCATGTGCTGGATCACCCAGAGAAAATGGTGCATTGCAGTACTGCTGGTATCTGACAGTACAGAAAGCCACATTGATCCAAGTTACTTTTTACAGCACAGCATGGTTATATCAGGATCTTGTCCCAGTGAAGCTATGTTTGCTTCCCTGTGCTGAACAGAGGCCTTCTCCCTTCTCAGAGCCCTGCACAAAAGCAGTGAGAGTCTCACTGATGTTCCCTGGAAGAAAGAGCACAGGCAGAGGCTTCCCTGGACAACCTACTCTCGGTGTTGAATGCAATACAACAATTCTCTCATTTTCAAATTTCAGCTGCGTCTGCATTTGGGTAAACAAGCTTGCCAATCTCAGACGTTATTTCTTAATGGAAGCTGAGGCTTTCTTGCAAATACAACAGGCAGAGTCCTCCTATTACCTGCCTGGGCCGAGTAAAGGTAAAGAATACATTTGAGTGAGCCAACTGATTTTGTAACCTCATCCACACGCTGTTGCTCCACATCTCAAATGCTCGTTAGTGGCACATGCAGCACCATTAGCAAGATGCTAAACAATTGCCACAGTCATAACAAGAAGTTCCTTTTTCTGGATCCAGAGTAACTCTTCCAGGCTGAAGGTGTATTGAGCTGACCTGGCGAGTAGAGCAGCCCAGTGCTGGACACTGCCAGTCTGCAGGGTGTAGAGTACAGGATTTGTCCTGCAGCTGAACAATTGCCATCTTTCACCTCCCCATCTCTCCTGATGCAGCCCTTTCAGCTCATAGGGAAACTTTGGTCTCCTAATGACTTGCCAGACTGTGTGATTAAGAATGATTTCTTTTGTGCTGTAGCAGAAAAAGATTTCAAATAGATGTGATAATGGTATTGCATTCAGCATGTAAAGATCATTGAATATAAACGTGGAACAGAATGTACTTCTGTCTCACAGAAAATTGCATTTAGAACTTGTTGCCTACTTCGCTGCTTTTGTAATAATGCTTCAACCTCAGACCCTGGATCTCAATATAAATATGTTGGCGTTTCACACAAAGGAATCAGAGAACAGCTATTATCTCCCAAAAGCTGAGAAATTCTGGAAGGTGCATTAAGACATGATGGGATCCTTCCACTTGTGCCTCCCAGAAAGTCACAGAAGATACTGTTTTGGAAGAACTAATTTTTAAAGAACACTTTTCATAATAGGATTATGTCATACTGGTTTTTGCACATACTGGCAAGGCCACAGATCTGCTGCAAGAGGAAAAGACAGTGAAAAGAATATATGCTGGGTTAGAAGTTCTGTCTTTAACATAGCCCAGGAGAGTTAGTAAGTGTCACCATAAATTCATAATTACTTTTCATTTGTCAGCCATTGTGTGTAAAACACAGTGAAAATAAAACTAAGATTTACACACTTAGGTACCAAAAGTTAGATGTTCAGTCCAGAGTCTGACAGTGATGAGACTTCCCAAGGTGCACCTGGCATTTCTGTTCCCATGACTGCATGTTTTCTTTGTGAAAATCTTCCACTTAATAAATAGCTTTAGTTTAAATTAATTATGAGGTACAGCAACTTCACTGGTAGCTGCTGGGTAGTTATTACTTTAGAAGGTCAGGCCATTTGGATAGACATTTCTGGAATTGTTTTATTACTGGGTAGACAGGAGACATGGAACTTGTTTGCACTTCACTCCTCTAGCTGAAGTTATATAAATTTTGTATTGCACTGCTTTGTTCTACACAGTTGTATCCTTAATTCAGAAAAGCAGAAGAACACTGAGTATTAATCAGCCATGTCAGTTTTCTGAATAAAGCATAAGTCTTACAGGTCATATTTGCATTAAACTCAAAATAGTGCATTACAGAGATTACTGCTGTTTTACTGAAAAAATAATAAATCAAAATTCAAATCTCATTTTTAAATTGAAACTTAAGAATTAAAAAATGGCCAATGACACAGCTTGTAGAGTTCATTTGAAATGAGATTGAATTTTGGACCATTAATAATTGCCATAAAAGGGAAAACACATCCTGGCCGTCTTTTTTTTGTTCCAGCTCATCCTCATCACTAGCAGAAAGACACCTTGTGGGATATGAGCTGGCCTGACCATAGCTCTTCTCCTTCTGCTGGGAACTAAGTCTTCTACATCACTCTTGATATTCCACAAAGTGGACAGGCAGTTTGCCTTCTCAAGACTGGAGTGTCGCTCAGAAGTAATTTGCTTAGCTTGGCTTTGTAGATTTCATCAGATTCCTAATGAACATTTAAAGGGAGAAAAAAAAACCCAAACCCTTTTTCTGTCTTCATCTGGCCTCTCTTGTAGCTAGCATAAGATCTGTTTTAAAGACACTGGGACCATATGTTATACACAGATTTTATAAAGTTATTTTTTAGTATGAAAAGATCCAACAACATAGAGAGCTGAAACAGAGGGAGTTTAAGCTGGGATAGCTGTGTGTGGATGTCCTTATCCCTGTATGTACTTAATACATCCTTGAAGATGTATTCTGCACCACCTTGAACTAAGGCAGCTTCCCAGTCTGAAATCCTGTTCTCATCAGTTCAAATCCCTTTCCAATGCACAAGCTAGTTCCAGCTTCTCACACCAGCCATCCTCTGCCACGTCCCCTTGCTTGTAGTCACACTTCCAGCCTATTCCAAAAATTTCCAGAAGATCCTATGGGATGTGGGTTGTCCTGACTGCACTTTCTCTCTTTAGAAAACAAAGTACCTCATCTCTTTCATGCCTGAAGCTACCAGTGCCAGGGTCCCCTGGTGCCCCCAAAGGCAGTTCCATGGGGTCACAGCCAAGCCATTGGACTGACAGCAGAAAACAGACTTGTGTTTAGACAGCATGAGAAGTGTGCAGTGATACACAGTAACCTCCTGAATGCAAATATGTGTGACATTTCCATTTTTGCAGTTTTCGGGGGAAGCAGTAAGCCAGGTCATTGTAATGAATTGGTAAACATCACCCTGTATTACATACGAAATTCATTTCCCAGAGCTCAGGAGCAGAGTGTTAATGCAACGCTCCCCACTCTGGTGTTTGCTTTGTGATATTGGTTCGACGCTATGTTCTAAAATATTCGTATCCCAGTCATACCATACCACTGTGTTATTAGCCTAAATCTATGAAGACAAAAAAGACAAGGAAGAAAGCTAATTTCACTTTTGGTTTTCAATTCTTATGCACTGTAACAGAATGTGAATAACCTCATTACTATACAAATTTTGTGTGTCACATAATGACCTCTACACTGAAGACCAAAGTTTGCATAATTGAGGAGAGACTCACCTACAACAGTGCTGGAATTCATTAGCATAAGGCTGAAATAATGCTAAGAAAATAGCATTTGATGTCACCTATTTAAACTGAAGCATTGGGTGTTTTTTTTCCTTTGGACTTCTTAAAGGCGTGTGCTTATGATGGGGAACAAAACTTGTCCTACTGAATCTGGCAAATAGTGAGAGATGGTTCTGTAACTCACTGGCCCTTTACATAACAGAAAAGGGCTGTTCTTACGCAGCTTGGCAGTTTCTTGCAAAGATCAGTGGAGTACATGTTACCTAATAGGTTTATTTTTATAGGCGATGTGTTAATATATTTCTCTTGACTTTTAAGTGTTCATCCTTCATGCTAGGTTCTCTGTGGTAATTAAAATATACCATAAATTGTATCCACTGTAATTAACAAAATACCCTGTAATTATCTGTTGATCTTTTGCGCCTATTAAGTAACTACTGGGATGTTTCGAAGCTGAGTTATTTTTGTATTCCTTGAGATAAACCTACTGCAAAATGTTGGTAATTCACTTAATATTGCAGCATAGATCAACCTGGGAGTGTTTCATGTCTCCTCTCTCTTCTCACTCTAATGTTATGGCAATTCTATTGACTGTCATTCTGTTAAAAATCACATTTATGAATGACACCTGCATCCTGCCAGCTGATGACAGTATCCTGGGGTATGCAGTTATCGAGAATCACTCTGCAGGCAGCTATTCCTTTCATCCTGCTCTTTGTCTTTACCATGACTGCAGACAGAATTTTACATGAATTGCGGGAATTCAGAACCTGAGTTGGAAAAAGGAACAACTCTTATCTGAAACCTGCAGGTAGTTAAACCTACTCCAGTGCATCTGCTCAGAATGAGAGAGAGTTGTGAGCCCTATGGTAATAAGCACAAACGTACAAAAACCATGCGAAAAATGGCAAAATAGTTCTGCTTACCTTCATTGAAGGTATAAGTATCTGTGTATGAATGTTTGTAATGTAGCCCTGGAACAAATGCACCAGCCATTGCTTACTGCAATGTTTCCCAAACGTTTCCCTTTTTACAAGTATTAATTCTAGCTAAAACACAGGCACCCTGCCAGATTTTTTCATATTGCCAACTCTGTGGTTGTATAAGAAGTATGAGGATGCAATTTGTTGTAGTGTTTTATTGGAAATCGAGGTGAGCCCAAGTAGAATTATATAGGTGTCAGGGTTAATTTTCTTACTCTTCATGGAAATAACATTACATCACTTTCCTGCAAACTTGAATTTCCAGTGATAGTAATATCTTGCAGCCATGGTTGTGTGTAATGTAGCAGTGTTAAATTCTTGTCTTCAGAGATTTATGCAAGTCGTTATTTAAGAATAGAGATCTGGGAGTCACAGCTAGCTAATTAATCTATACCAAGGAAAGCTAAGTGCTTGGCCTTTCAGACATCCTGTGGTGGCTGAGTAAGCTTGCAATCCCATAAAATTCTCACTTCTATGTTGTTTGGCTTTTTCTTTTTTTCGCTCTTTTTTTTTTGTTATGTGAAAATTAGATGCTGAACCAATCAGCTTATTGCAGACACAGTTTTCAAATACTTGCATGGATCTCGTCCAGAATTTGACATGAATTGGAAATAATCAGTGTACTGCTCTCCACCATGGACTGAAGATTTGTCAAGCATAAGCCTGTCAGGAATGTAACCAGCTAAGTATTGCTTTCAGATTGTGTATGATATTAATTTACCACTGCAATAATTCAGTCTTCTTACCTGATGTTATTGTGGTTTTCTTTTGGTCTTGTCAGGATGTTTCTTGACATCTGTTGTCATATTGCAGTTAATTTTAACAGCACTATGGCCAAACCTGAAAGCTGACCAATTGTTAAAATAATACAAAAAAAATATATATGTCTCTATTGTAGTAATTCATACTATCAGTAAATAGGAAAGGTAAAACCACGTAATCATAATAATTGGTTGAAAATAGTAATTTTCTCATAACAACTGATAGAGTGAATAGCAGTAGTCCCCAATTCCCTGGAAACAGAAGTAGTAGGTAATCAAATGGCTCCAGTCCAACTAGCAGAATCTTATTGGTTCAAGATAATCCTTTGTAGGTTAAGAAGCAACTAATTGTTTTTACAGTCATAACAGCATGCACGGCAATACTCCAATCTTCATCTGGCTGTAGCCTGAATGACATGTAGTTTCTGGCACACAGACTGGAGAAATGCAGTTCACAGGAGTGGCTGGATGTCATGATATCCCTCACAGCCTCTTTATTCTGACAAACACATTATTATCCATAATTTGTTTAGTTGTTAGTAACTCTAGTGAAGAATTAAATTAATTTTGTTCTTTAAGATGTATCTATAAATTGATATTATCTATCTCTTTGGAGGCAGGATTTACAGACTTTAACAAAAGATTGTGTGTAAAATTTTGTATATCTATGCTAAGGTTTGAATTTCTGCAACAGCTGTAGGAAGGTTTAGATCTAATTGTAATCACATAAAGAAAGTAGGTGTGAAAAGGAGGTTCGTGTAAGGCCACAATTCCCTTCAGTGAAAACAGGTGCCAGTCCCACACAGGGCAGTGGAGCTTGTGATAAGGAGCTGAAAGGAAACTTAGGTAGCAAAGCACATAGGGCTTGTGAATCTGTGTCTAAACGTCACTGGTATTGTGTTACTTTTAGAGCCTCTTTCTTCTGTGTAGTTACACAAAGAAAGTCTCCTCTTTAACCTCTTTTTTTGCCCATCAGAACTGGTGTAGTCACTGTAATATCTTCACATATTTTACATATTCGAGTACACTCACCTTCCAGGTGAAGGCAAATATATTTGCTGGCCTCCATTCCCACAACTGTTTGGAAATACAATATTCCTGCATCAGTTGGTAAAAAACAACAAACATCACACACCAGTCAACCTCTATGATGCAGAAAAGATAGATGGTGATGCCCTTAATCAGTTTTATGTCTAGCAAACTCAAGTGGTAACCCCTCAATAATTGCTAATTTTCATTCCTTTATCTGAGCAGCGTGTCTTGTTTATCTCACACATTGCCAATCTTCCAGTGTAAGACTCAGATGCTGTTATCTTAGTCAATTCAAATGATTCAAATTATACAAATGGCTTTTCTGACATAGAACTGTGTGAAGACTTTTCTCTTCTACCCGTGCTGTATCACTGAGCAGTGCCAAGTGCAAATTACAACCAACTTCCCCATTCAAAGATAATTTTGGTCAAGTAATTAGATGCAATTGTTCGTATGTTTTTCCTTAGTTAATGCTCAGTCTTAACAATTTTTGTGAACTGTAGTCCATAGGGCTTCTTTCCTGTATTTGAAATAAAAACTATCGAGGTCTTTTTTTGTTTTTGTCACCAAGAGTTGTAATTTGATCCAGAGCAGGGTTTTTAAACTTCCTATTTCTAAGTGTCAAATGAAAGGAAAAAAATTCGTAAGGGTATTTATGGTCCTGTAAGGTAGAACTGAGAATAATTCTTGTTCTTGCAGAGTCCTTTTGTGAATATTCACAGACATTTTGCTAATTACAGTGTGGCCATAACTATCTGTAGGGAGGAGTGAACTGATGCGGGTGTGAATAATGTCCTGTACCTGCTTGTGGTGGTTTTAGTCCTACATGCCAAAGTTCATGGAAGAAGACTCCTTAACTCATATGGGAATTGGATTTGACTGTCACTGCAATCCAAAGAAAACAGCTCCAACTGTGCTTCTATGGTGTCCTACATTAGTATTTAAGAAGATTTGATTCCTTCACCTATCCACATACCTTAATGACATCTTTACAATCTTTTCACCTTTTCTCCTGTGGGAAATTCCATGTGAATATGGGCTAATGCTGATATCTAGGCTTATTTAATGAATTCAACTTTTTTCTAAAAAAAATCTGTGGAGGCAACTGGGATGTTTGTCTTTTCTAAAGTACTAGAGTACTGATAGGCTGCTGGCTGCCCAACATAGGCAGGTATATTGCCTTCTTTAATAGTAAATCATATTTCTACCTTTCTATGAAATTTAGCTTTTATCTATTATAGCTAGTCCTTCTAGGGAAAACCCAGTCCACAGTGACCTCATAGGGAGAAATACTTAGCTCAGTAATAATGACTAAGGAGACTGACCTACACTGTGTACATTCCTTCCATTCTTCTCTTTTATTTCACTCTTTGCTCCCAACCATTTATGACAAGTCTTATGTAGCCTGATGTAAGCAACTCTGAGCCCAAAAAAGCAAGAAATGACTAAATATAACCAGGAAATGCTTTACCAGGAGTAAATACGTGCCTAAATATTGTTTAAATTCATAAAATAAATTGTGACATCTTGATCTGCTAGTTTTAAATTGTCTTGTGAAATTGTCTTTAAAACTTTTAAATTAGTCTTGAGGGAGAGAGATGCTGCAATTCTCAGAACTTTTTCCTGCCCATGAGTAGAGACAGTTTAGCCTGACCTCTGGTTACATTTGTGTACTTTTTATTTGTGAAAAATGCAGGGAGGAGTGATAAAAAACTCTCAGGAGTTCACTCTGTGATTAACCGTGACGTAATTGACAGAGGAAAACAGCAACAATTCATGCAACCAGTAATTAATCTCTAGCTTTATGGCCTCATTTGCCAACTGTCTCCATATTTGACAGCAAAAGTGACTTGCAGAATGTTTAATTTCCACAGTGACAGCAAAGGTATGAAATCAGATTTGAAGATAAACATCTTCTGTGGCTTCTGCTTGCAGAAAGAGTAGCCAATTAAGTGTGCTTGCTTAGTCCTTGCAAATATTTGCCATAGGATTGACATAGGAAATAGAATATTTTTCCCTGTCTGGGCAGGAGCCCCACCTCACTGCTCCCCTGTGCTGTGTGTATTCAGGAGCATTCTCAGTTTCCTGGACGTGAACCATGCAGGCATTTTAGTTTTCTCCTTTCTCTTTTTTTGCCTCTGTGTGTAAAAGGGCCAAATCACACGAGATGCTGACTATCTCCCATGAGGAGCTGCATGCCCTAGAAGGACATGGGCAGTTTGACATATCCCAGGAGAAAATTTGCACCTCTTGGGATTGGTAAAACAAGTAAGTCAGAGATCAGGCAGTGAGCAGCTGCAGTGAATTCTTTCCAGAAACATGTTCTCCATATTGCGAGGGGAAATATTTTTATTTGCATGGTTTTTGTGAACAGGCAAACTTGCCTGTCTGACCCACACCACATACTGCTGATCTATAAGAGAAAATTTCTCCCTTCTGCTCTGCTCTGCCCTGCCCTGATGATTTGAGATTCTGTCCACATTCTGCATTCTCTGGACAAGTCAAACAATCTGCAAACAGACAGCTGCAGCCCAGAAAGGAGAGAGAAATTTTACCATAAAACAAGAAATTAAATTAGCGTCCTGCTCACCTGCATTTGGTTTTTAAAGTAAATACATTTGATATGTTTCCCATTTAGTACTATTGAAAGGGCGGTTTCCTGACACCATTCCTGTAAAACAATCAGGAATGTGGATTCTGGCATTCCTGTATGTAACAGGACTGTGCTTGTCAGAGTCTTCTTTTTTATTAAGTTGGAGTGGGTAAGGCAAAAATATTTTTTTCTTTCTGTAAGCTTTAATGTGCTTTTGTTTTGAACTTGTCATTTTTATTTGCCTGTGAGCTTTGTTTTGATTTTTATTGAAGATTTCTAGTAACAATAATTGTTTGCAACAGGAAGATTCATGTGAACTGTCTTCCATTTTAAACATCGGTTCCTATGAAATGAAAGGGGATTGCAATGTGGATGTGAGCAAAGAGGGCTGATGCGTCCATACAATGCACTTCTGCTCCAATGGTAAATATATTTTCATGATTAATAAAGAGAGAGTAGAAGCCATTGTACTCTGTTAGGGTTTTGTTGATGGCTGCTCCCTAGAATACTGAAAAGATGCTATCAATACTCTTGACACTCTGCTTAATCAAGATGTGACCCTCCAATGCAACCAGACAGTGTGCTTGTTTCGGAGCTGGAACAGTGCTACAGTTAAGGGAGTCACGGTTGCTGTTATTTTTGGTTGCGGGATTTTTTGTAATTTCATTAAAATTTAATCAGTGCCATTAAATAATATTTAATGCCACTAAAGTGCTGTTGGATGCAAATAGGAAATCAATCAACTTGTGCTCTGAGTGGCCATCAGCTGTGGAACTGCATAGGTACCTCAAGGGGAAGGGCTGCACCTTGCACAGCAGACAAAATCAGATCAATAGTAGTATGTTTAGTTCAGCTTTTAAAATTGCTCTTGCTTGGAATGTGCCAACGGGCACCTTCAATATCAGATATGTGGGCTTGGAAGAAGAAGTTTTCAAGTGCACCCTTAATGTTTGCAACTTGCTAAGTGTTTTTTGTTCCTTAGATGCTGCACATCAAAAGCCAAAATTATAAGAATGGAGATTCCCCTGGGCAAGCTGTAAAGATATGTCAAATATACAGCGTGATCTTAGCCTGGTGGTGGAATTAGTCAGGACTGCTCCTTGATGTGCTTTCCAGCTTCAGCAGTAGGTCATCGTCATTGGCTCAGTGCAGTTGGCCCTGTCTGTGTACACAGATACACTGGTTCGGGGTGTCCTAAGAAACTGTGACAATTGAGATAGGTTTGGAACTAAACCACACTCTGGCCTCTGTTACAGCCAGTCCCCAGTGGGTTAATGGAGTAGGATAGCTTTCTCTGAAGGATTTAGGATGATCCCATTAACTGCAGTATATATTTGTTCACATTCCCTACCTGTGGGGGCAGGGGGAAAAGGGATTACCATCAGTAGCCACTAGCAAAGGAGAGCTCTGCTGACTGTCAGTAATGTCTTTATAGGACTGGGGAAAACTGAGCAATTCGGTAAAATTTCACAGAGTCCTGACCAGAGATTTATGTCTTCCTTCAGAAAGTCCATGTGAGGTGAGTTTTCGCATAAACTCGAACTATTTCAAACGCTCCCGCTGGGTCTGGCCAGAATGCATTTGATGATTCCTTGCAGCTGTTTAATTCCAACATAATTGCCTTTGAGATTTCCTTCCTGATTTTTCTGTGTAAGCTGCACTAAGCTATGTAGATAAGAAGCAATCCATACATTCTGTGTATAGGAGTAAATCCGAGACTATAACACAGATGGACAGAAGCAAGCAAAAGACTCGGTTCTTGTAATTTAAAATACATTGCAATGTGAATCCCACTGAGGTGAAATATCTAATTTCCAAGAATTTCCTGGGGCAGGAAGCATGAGGCTGCTTTATTCCACACCAGTTGCATCAGTCTACAAATTAAAAACTAATGAAACATGTTTAAAACAATTACACGCACCTTTTCTGAGTTCTTCACACAACAAATTTATGTAAGCCATCCAATGACTAGCAAGCAATTCTTGCTGACAAATATGATAACAGTTAAAATTGGTGCTACATAATTGTGCTGAAAATGTGCTTTTCCCCTCTGATCACACAAAGATGGCTTGATCAACCTTCTGTCATCTCTAGGTGGCAGAGGGAAGGAATTATTAAGTCTGTCCCTTTTGTATGTCATTCCCCTTGATATTGAAGCCTGCCTTACTCTATTTGCACTCTAACACCTTGCTGTACCAACAGTACCAATTCCAATTGGTTTTTTTTCAGATAGATCCTAAATTCTAAATGATACATCAGAATATTCTTGCCAGGGCTCTTGAGCACTCGTCCTCTTGGAGCAGAGTCATGGACTATACAAACCATTGCATTAAACATTTGGTCCCTGACAGGTAGGTGTGGGAGCTGTTGAATACGATTTGAAAAAACTAAGAGTGAAGGAAGGAAGGGTGGAAACAATTCAGAAGGAGAAGGATTGTATTAGTGACAGGGAAGAACTGAATACTCCACATCCCCCAGCTCAGCCATATCTAATCTGCAAACTCCTCTAAGGAAAAGCAAGATGTTCACTGTGTGCAGCTGAAAGAGCTATTCAAACCATGCAGTAGGAGCATGTTGCTCTGTTTTGTGAATTTAGCTCCTCACACGATCTCCATCCCAGCATGAGAGAAGTCTGTAAGCTCAGTGCAATTGTATCATAATTTGGATCTCTACAGGAGACTGAACTCGCATCACCAGAATGCATCAAGCCAGTGCATGTGTCAATGCACAGTTACATATACACACCACGGTTACAGGCCCATGGTGACATTTTTCAAACTAATATATTTACAGGAGTGCCAGGATATTTTTTAAGCATATCCAGAAGGGAAAAGAGCATTACAATGAGGAAGAAAACCCAGCAGAATGCTGACACCCAAGTACATTACTTAGTGTGCAGTTGCATTAATGAACCATTACTTCAAATCCCACGTTTGCCAATAGTGCCACTGTTCGTTTATCAAGGCAGAATCATTCTGGATGTGAACAGAATGCCTGTATAATAGATAACTTCTCAATCCTCCCATACTGTACATTTCCTTGAGCCCATTACAAAAGATTTATTTTTAAATTGGATTTTTTTTTCAACTGGGCAGAATGAAACTGTTTGTTGAACAAATGGTGTTAAAATCCCCAAGGTTCTGACTTACTTCAATAACAACCAAGACTACTGCTTTAGCCAGCTGACGCTCTTTTAATGAGCGCTGCTTGTCAGAGGATCATATCTGCAAGTTGCTGTATAAAATAACCGTTTTCCATGAGTTCATAAAGCAGCCTCTCGTTTGAAATGGATGAAGTGTTGTACCAATCTCTGCAGCACAAAACAGATACTTGTTTGAACTGAAAGCGGAAAAAAATCCTAACCCAAAATATTTGACAGGGGTTTTTTTCTTCTTCTTTAAAAAATTGTTTTTCCTGTCTATGACAGACAGCTTTGTGTTCATACACAACAAACTCAATTGGTTCAAGACAAAAATGCTGATATATGAGCTTCAAAATTAATTTCAGCTTTGGCCTGATTGAATTAATATAAGCATGACAGGTTGCTTATTTAGCAAACGGGGTGGACAGTAAGATTAAGCCTTTTTCTGTGACAGGACATCCCAAAAAAGTCTCTCACTGTCCCTTGTAAGGTTTTTCAAGGCAAATCAAGAGGAGACTCCTGGATAAATCAAGATGACAAGTTTAAAACATGAGTCCTTTTTTAAAGAAAGATCATCTCCATAACAAGCCCAAGCTTATTAATGTTGCATTCTGACAAGCACAACCACTTAATGATTTTGTTCAGTCCGTGGACCTGATCGTACCATGTAACTGCTGTACTGCTACTGCTACCACTGGATTCAAAGCTAGGATCACAAAGTTAAAGAACAGCATTTAGTAGCCCTGCCATCAACCTGTTCTTTTTAATATATGTGTTATTTATGGCTGCAGGTTAGGTTTTACCCTTGAATATCACATTTCTCACCAGAAACAGCAATGAGTAATTGGGTACTGCAGGGTTTAATGTGCAATACTGAGTCATTTTGATTAGACCCATATTTTATCACTCACGCTATTAACATCAAACATTTTTTAAACTACAATACTCCATACACTTGGCATTAACGTGAATTAAGGAAATCGGGTTCTAACATGCTCAAGTACCTTGAGTTTTCTTTGTCTTACGCATATCAGACCCACCTAGGTCACCAGTAAAATTCAGCTTGTACGTGTGTACAAACTAGCTCTGTCCTATGAAAATGAACCACTAAAGTTAATTCAGATTTGTTCAGAGCCTTGAACAATGTAAGTAATGAATCTTTCAGACAGTTAATTCGAGCTGAACAAAAATAGAATCCACTTAAATGTTACTACTGCTTGGATTGAATCTTACCAGCCTTGATAGGTCTGAAGGTCCAAGCCTCAGTGGATGAGATCTGCAAATCCCAGCTTTGATCTCAGCAAAGAGAGAGGTGATGACTTCGTCTCTGTTTATTCAATGAAATTACTGCCCTAGCTTACTTACTGACCAGAAACATAAATATGTAATTCTATTTTGCTCTAAAAGGAATTTTTACATTTCTAAACCTTTCTCCATTTTGTAGATCTTACATCCAGGCTGATAAAATCATGAAGCAGGAATAATGATGATTTCCTGCAGAGAAAAATGTGTATGTTAGAGATGTTGGTTGAACGTTTCACCTCTATTAACCTCTCTTCCAAACCAGCAGAGAAGTGGGAATATTTACTTATTATACAAATTCAAACTAATATGCTTTTCCTGTGAGCAAAAATGCTCACCAACTTTGTTTGCAAGGGTAAAGTCTTGTGTGGTTTGCTGCATATGTTACCCTCACACTAGTTTTTCAAATTCTGTGATTCTGTAAAATTATTTGGCATTCTTAATATTGGGAATAGTAAGAAATAGTCTCACTGGTATTTAATTTTTAACTTGGTCAAACTTCTATTCCTGTCCATCTGTCTCAAGTTGTCACGGATTTTCCAATAGTAACTAAGCTGCTGTGTTATAATTCAGGCTCTATATATGATATTTAGCATGCTGTGTCTCTTTGCTGTTCCAGGCTACACAGAAAGCAGCCTCTAGCATATTAACTGCCTGTTTCACCTGAAGTAAAATGGGAGAGCATTTTAAAAGATAAGTTTTCTTTTGTCACATTTCTTGCTTCTGCTGTAGATTATCAGAGCCTTTCCCCCCTCACATGTAAGCAAAGACAGATATAGAGAAAAATTATTTCCTTTTTGTGGTTCTTTCTGAACCACAGGAAGATTTTTCTTTGCTGTTCTATTAGTATCTGACTGAAATAAAAGGAAAAATTCTGAATAAATGACTACAGGCATCTTAAAACTCGTAAAATTATTTTTTAAACCAGCTTTTGCTTAAAAAAATTGGATCTGAACATGTGTGTAATGGAGCCAGGCTCACAGAGGAAAATTACAATTTCTATATCTAGCACCTGTCAGGTTTCTTCAAGAGTCTAAAATGCATGTATTATCACTGATAACACTTACTTACTCCCAAACAGACCAATCAAAGCCTGATTTTCAGAGGTAAATCTTAGAATCCTTTCAAAGTCTAAATTTAAAACATGATCATGTGTTATCCATCGGAGACCACTGCCAACTAGATTTGTTTGCAACAAATGTAGCTTTGGAGCATGGTAGTGATAAGAAATACGAGAGAAACTGTCCTCCACTATTGAATAAGGAGTGATAACAGCATCAGAAGTAGTACTAGTCCTAAAACTTGCCTCTGTGCTCCAGTGGTTTCACACCAAGCATTTGGAGATGATACACACAGCCTCAGAGCTGGGATTCTGCCGAAACCTCTGCTGAGATACTGGGAGCAGTGCTCAGAGCAGGTAGCAACTGTATTGCCCTATATATCATGATTAATCCAGGACAAAGAACAGATGGCATGAGAAGGAGATGGATTCCATGAATATGGAGTGGGTGGCAATTGTAGTTGGTCCAGGCTTTGAGACCTGAGAGAGTAGTATTGGTAAATAGTGATAAATGGGAAGGGGTTGTTTCCTGCATATTACAGGTTACAGGAAGACAGAATGGAGTTGTCAGCTATCTGACAACTAATTTTTATACATGAGGGGTTTTTTATGGCTGCTTTTATTCTGTGATGTGTTGTTTCATTTGTTTGTTTGCTGCCAGGCTCTGTGAGATTTCAGAATTCCCAGTTTACGAAGAGATGGCTTTGTGTGGGGAAAGCCTGGGAGACCAGGAAAGCTGTGGTTTCACAGTTAGAGAAGATGAATTCTCAACTAGTAGCAAATGTTTAAGCCCTGATTTTCAGGAAAATGAACATAAGCAAATGCATTTAACTTCCCTTTGAATTTTGTCCCACAAAGTTAATTGTTTGATGTTGAATTTTTATTGATGATTCCTTTTCCACACTGCAGTTACTGTATCAGGATGAGGAAAGCTTTGAAAGGTAGACAGAAGAGGAAAATACTCCAAAGGAAGCTGGACTGTTAGTCTCCTGAGACACCCAGTGTGTGGATTTCGTTGGCTTGTGAAATGCACATCAGTCACACCTCCATTCAGGTCAAGTCTGGCCTGTTTCTGAGACTTAGTGTCACAGGCAGTGAGTAATACCTCTACAGCGGAGCGATGACATGTTTCGATGGAGATGCCAAGGTGTAAGCATGGATTAGTTCAAGTGACCTCTTCTTGGCAGATGACTTGGTGTAAAATGGCTCAGCAAATCCCATGGGAATACATCTAGGATTTTATTCCTATGCCCTTACAAATTAATTAATTAATTGCTGGTTTTCAGCCTTTTAATTGCTGTAATACTAATTTTTATTCCAGAAGAAACCAGAAGGGTAATGATTTACAGTTTCATAAATAGATTTTTTCTTACTGTTTTCATAGGAGAGTTTATCTCTGTACCTAATACATATTTTAGAGCATAATAGTTAAACATTTCCAGAATATTTTTACTTCTCTTTGCAGGAAAAGAAAATGGGTTTCAGACTTTCTAACAGGAAAGCTATGAAATAATTTCTGCTTCATACTGAAGAAATATTTGCAATATTTACAACATTTGCACTGTTTTTCTTCTAAATAATTTCTGTCTCTTGCTAGAATTTAGAAAAAGGCCATCAGTACTTTTTTTCTTTCAGCAAGATATTGTTACTTCAGGTGAGGCTCATGCTCATTAGTGGGTGCCATATAGGTTAAATTTAGGATACTGTTTCTATATGATATATAAATTCTGTAATGAAAAATGGTTATTTTCTTTTGCCTTCAAAGTCAATTGCTTGCCCTTTCCAGACCAGTTCATTTAAGTTTTTGAAGATCTACTCAAACTTCATTGAAAAGAACATTTTGTAAAATATGGAGAACAAGAATTGCAAAACCCTCAGGAACATTAGGTCAGTTTATTGACAGGAATTTTGCACCATTTGGGGAGATGGGATTGAACAATATCTGTCTCTATTTCCTGTTTGTATGAGCCTGGGTCCTGTGACTAGGCAGTCATTTTGTTGGCTGTTTTGTAGTACAGTTACACTCTTTAGAGGGAGGAATATGCAGAGCTGGATGAGAAAACAAACTTCTGTGAGAATTTGCCATCCAGTGAAGGATGGCACTGTGGGAAATCAGCTTCCCCATATTTCCAGCCTGTGTTCAGTGAAAGGACAGACTGCACAGCAAAACGGGATTTACTGGGGTTTAATCTTGTTTGAAATTCTGTGCTTTGAAAAGTTCTCCATGCATTCAGGCAAGGATGAGGGTTTTTCTTTGCATACAAAAACTAGCATACATCCCACTTAGTTATGAGATTTCGGGGCAGAAGCAGACAGTGATTTTCACTTTTTAGATGGACCTCCATTTGCTTTGCCATCACAGTTGCATATTGCTGGCACATTGCCCACCCGTAAGGGAGTCATTCAGGAGCTGCCAGGACAAATTCCATACAGGTAGTCATGTTGCCAATGCCTGTGTATGCCTTGTGGGATATCCCACAACTTGTCTGTGTAACTTGTATTTGGCAAACACGTTGTTTTCCTGTTGTCCTGTGGTCTGTGGTGCGTTGTCAATGCAACTGATTGAGAATTAGATTTATCTTTTATTGATTTGCAGCTTGCTCTGGGCTTGATACTATGATTCTGGAGACAGTGAGAGTACAACTGTATTATCCATGAGTAGGCCATTTGGATATCTCACACAGCTTCCATGCGCTTCAGTTAGTAAATTGGAATCTCAGAATCACAGAATCACTGAATATTCTGAGTTGGAAGGGACACTTACATGAGTGTCCCATACAGGGATCAGACCCACAACACTGGCATTACCAGCAGCACGCTCTAACCAACCAATGCCTGCTGGATTCACAGGTGTGTGACTAGTTTAATAATTCTGTTTGCAGAAGTACTTGGAACAAAGCTCAAAAGGTTTTTGTTTATTTTGGAGCACTCCAAAATGGGAAGGAATGTAATAATAATTCAATACAACTTTGTGCAAATTCTTACTTCTTGGGCAGTTGAAAATCTATCCACAAATTCATTTGGATATAAGCACACTACAGTTTAATGTCAGACCAAAAACCAAAAGAGATCACAAAGAACATAAATAATTTTACTTCATTTTAATGGAATTTTGATAAAAATTAATTTACATTGAAACTTTTTTCTTCTCTTACAAAGAGGAGGAAAGAAAAAATATATTATTTTCTAGAACGTGCCTCTTCCACCTGCGGCTGCTGAATGAAAATCCATCTTAATGTAAGAATCCACCTAACCACTTTGTCAAATATCTTTTCTGCCTCTCCTCATGATTATTTTTGAGAAAGCTAAGCACCTAAGGCAAAGTACTGAAAAGCTCACATCATTATTTGCTTAGGGAGGAGTGCTTTACTAGTGGTCTTGTCTCAGGTTGGCAGTAGTCTGTTGCATTGTATAATATTTGAATTGTGGGGGTTTGTAGCCACTGTTCAGGTAAATAACAATGTCATGCCAGGTAAAAGATACAAAGAGGTGAATTGAATGATTTAATCATAGCTGAGTCTGCTACTCAGGCTCCTGGAGTGGCAAAGAAATTACCATTACAACAGTGATCTCTGTATGATAATATCAGGCATGCTTCAATCCAGGCTGGAAATGATGTGGTGGCAATGATTGTCTTTATAGGCACCAGGCCATTTTGGAGCTATTTACTTGTCCATAATCAAAAGATCAGATATTTTGCTCTCTTCTGGTGGATTTATTTTTTTCCAATTTCCTATTAATAGAATTCTGGGAAGCTGCTTTCCTTGGGCTCATGAATGCACATTCTTGGAGGGCCAAGAGACACATTCGTGGCCGCACTGCTTTAAGACACAGCCACTTCCTAACTGTGCTGTGCCTGCTGTTGTGCTTCCAATGTCCATGAGTTGGTCTAGTTGGTCTGTTTTGCTCGCAGCAGGTTAGAGACCTGCACCATGTGCTCCAGAACTGTGTGGGATCAGCCACCTCCAGCTGTTTGGTGTTGACAAACTGGTGCATTTACATCCTGTACCACACAGCTCATCTCAGGCAGGGTCTGACAGGCTGCTGAGCTGGAGTGGGGATGGAACGTGAGCCCAGCATAGATGGAACTGAGCTGCACAGACCTGGCTTTGCCCATCCCAGGTTCAGCTTTTCTGCTTGTTGATAATATTTGTCCTTACACACCTTGCAGAAAACTGTGAGGGCGTGTTTACGTGCAGCATCAAACTGCTTAAAAAGGAACATGTTGCCAATGTAGATTTCACCTTTGTATTGCAGTGTGTTTTCCCACGGTTAATTTTCATGCATTCATGCAATTCAGAATCACATTTCATATGATTTATGCACTAGCAAAATAAGTTACCAAGAAGAAATAAACTTACATTTGTAATGCCTTCATCCCAGAGTCTCTTCTTAAGGGGAAACTCCAGACATCTGTAGGAAAGACAGTTTTTAAAAATGTTCCAGGAAGAAATGAGGTTTGACTTATGTGCTCATTTACTGAGGACTGAGGGAGATAATATCTAGCATCTTTTCAAACACTGTCTGTACAAAATACTTCCACTCCAGTTGCCTGCCTCTGTAAACTCTGTTTAAATGTTATGGAGTCTGCCATACATTGTATTTTGCAAGTTAGAGGTGGGCAACTCATTCCACAGTGAGGGGAAAAAAAACATTATTTCAAACAAATCCTTTGCCTGCACTCAGAGGAATCAAATAAAAATACAAAGGTATGAAAGAACAAAGCTTCACTCAAGTTCAGAGGAGAAGTGACAGCTCCCTGGTTGAAGAGCAGTTCTCTGGTTATACTTGTACAAGTAAATGGCAAACTTGACTGATCTCAGTCAAAGATGTTCTCTCTTCTTCCTCCACCTATATTGTTTTTCTCAAGCTTTTGAACAATTGCTGAAATCCATACAATAGTTTAATTTATATTCCTTCCCCCACAAGTACATTTTTATTTCTTACATCCTCTTAGGAACAAACAGAAGGAAAACAAAGTCATAATGTCACCTCTAAAATCATTCAACATTTACAAAATATGATCTTCCAGTGTATAGACTAGTGTACTCTGCTGCTTTGCCTTGTAAGGGTGAGGAATACTCTGATGGATGTGAGTGCAGTGTATGTCTGTGGTATCTGTAAATTAGTTGGTGTAATCTCTGTGTGTTACATACGTCTGCAGAGGCAGAGCATGACAAAGTGTGTAATAATGAATACTGCACAATGGAGGACAATACTACACAGCATAAAGATAAAGGATAATGACAATGCTCTCGAATAACAGACCTCTGAGCAATGCTGGCAAACCTATGAGGGGACGTAAGACATCTTCATTGTTTCATATGGTAATAATCTGTGTACGCACGTGGTTTTCATAATGATCCATGGATACAGACTATTATATGAGCAGTTCAAGAAGAAACTACCTGTTTATCTTGAATAATTTCCATATTAATGGTTTAGGGTTGTGGGTTTTCTTTCTTTGCTTTTCTGAGCTACGCAGTTTCTATCACTGGCTTCTTATCACAAACTTTCAGCCATACAACCTGATCTCATCAGATCAAACAAGTTAAATGTAGTCAGATCTGGTCAATACTTGGGTAAACAATTTCCAAGGTAATTCAAGAATGCATTGGGAAACTGCTCGATAGCAGTAGTCCTCTCTTGCCAGCATTGAACAAGCATCTCCTGTATTTTTGAGGAGTTCACTTGATACATGGTTCTTCATCCTCATCCTAAATTGTCCTCTATCATTGCCATTCACAAGTGGCTGCATTTGTCAGTGTGTGTGTGTTCTACCAAAAACCTTCTGTCATGAAAGGTACTACATAAGCAGTGGTGCCAGCTCAGACTTCATATTTTATATTTTATCTTTTATATTAGCTTTGTGCAGTCCTGCTTTAGTAAAACCCAACAAAACGTTATTTTTAAAGCACCATTTAGGTCAGCCTTTGAATGAAGAGTACAGAGCACTGTTTCCTTGTAAAAAATACTTGTGCAGAATCAGAAGTGCAGGCATATGCCTGTCAAAAGGACAAGATAAAGCAGCATTTCTGTTATCATCTGTGAGATAAACAAGAATTATCATGTTTGTGGAGGTTTTTTTATTTCTTCATTAGCTGTGATTTAATTGACTTATTGGACTTAAGGGAGAGCTGGACCTGTACATTGCATCTTGATGTTTCTGTTTGCTTTTACTCTAAGCTGGTTGACATAACATTTCTTTATATTTGTGTAACACCTACAGTTCTACCTCTCTTGGAGAAAATGTATGGGATATCTATGCATGAAAACTGTATATTATAATAGCTAAGAGCTATGGTAAAGAATACAAAGTCACTTGTTCTCATCAAGCTCTAAGATAGCATCAGCACAAAATGAAACAAGGGGCTGTCGAACCTATTGCCAGGAGAAAATGCAGATTAAATACAAATAAACACAAAGTACAAATGAAAGATGTGAGTAGGCTTATATAATGAAAAAGAGAGAGCCCAACAAGCTTCTTGACTGTTTAATGCCATATTCCAAAGATGAATATTGCAGGTAAGTTTTCAAGGAACAAAAAGTCATGCTTTTATTCTGGTTTTTTTTCCTGAATAAAAAGCAAGGCCATGGAACAATTTCCTTAACAATGCACAGAATAAGACCTAAAGCAAAAATAACCAAACCACTATTAGTGTGATCATAATTGTGATCATGTTGTGATCACAATTGATTTTCTTGCTCTAAGACTATCATGATCCACCATTGTGAAGAAAAACCACACCAGAAGTGAATTATACTCTCTGCTATTAATTTGAGGATTCACTCCATATGCTGTGTCAAAATGCTGATGCCTGTCTGATGCCTGTGCTCTGAGAACTTCCAGTGAAATCTCTCTTTAGAGCAAACAGCAAAATGAAGTTAGGAGTCAATCACTCCTAAATCTCTTGTATTTATATATAAAGCTCGGTATGTACACTTCTAGAAAGAGCAAAGGAATGAAATCTCTCTTTGTTGGTGGTGTTTCTTTCAGTTTGGAAAAAGAAATATTCCCCTCAATATTCTGGATACTTTGTAATATACATTTTTGCACTATTTCCTTCTTCTAGTACTAAATGAGGATGCTCATTTCCAAAACGTTTAAAGCATAGACAAGCTTGATTATGACTTTTAAAATTGGATTTAGGTAAGGAAGTCCAATTTGTCCAAGCTTGGAGAGGTTTTGTTAATACCAAGCATATCTGAATATGCCTGTCTTTGTACTTTTGCAGGATTTCCCATTGCCTAATATAATGTTTGTCATGGTTTTAATTTTTCCTCAAAATGGATCTCTTTTATGTCTGCTATTTACCATCCTTGCCAGTCATTGAGCACAAGAAATACAGTATCTACAAGATGCAGAAGCGGCTTTCTTCCTTGCACTCATGTAATATGTAATGGATGGTTTTAAGAAAGGATCTTTACTCTGTGCTTTACCTATTCATGTGTAGGATTTTGATTTCATTTGAAATGAAAGGCGTAAACCTCAGGTCTGAAAACTAATAGAATTTCTGCATTTACCTGCTGATCCCTAGCCTTTAGGTTAGATTGTGTGTCAGCCAGCAGTCAGCTTGTTGAATGAAGCAATACTTTAAAACTAAAATGAAAAGATTTCTGTTATATGTAGCCTGACACTAGATATGAAGGCAGATTTCTGCTGGCTTATTATTGGAAATATTTTCCAGTGTGTCTGATAAGCGAGACTGAACAAGCCATAGGAAGTAGACCTAATCAGATAATGCTGACTTGCAGACCAAAAAAAAAGAGAGCTGTATTTTCCTAAGTGCTATGCCTTCACTTGACAAGACTGAGGACAGAATGGTTGGTATAATGGTAAAAGGCACTGCAGAGAGCAGGGAGTACACCTGCTGGTTCCTGGGGTGGCTGTTGCATCTAAGCCTTTTTTCTTGTGTGCATTCATGGTCTGTGTTATGGAGGGTTTACATCTAAGTGCTTGAGTGCATTGGCACTCTGGAGATGGGGCATGTAAAAAGGACTGGGCGAACATCAGACTGGATCAGCTCTTCATTTTTCAGTGAGTCTAGGTATTTTTTTTGAACTTCAGAGGAATTCAAATGGACTTTTGAGAGGGTCTCCCTGAAGGATCGAGCGCTGTGTTCTGCTCAGACTCTCGATGCTGCACATCCTTCCTGGAAATACACTTGAACAGTGAGGATATTCACAGGAGAAGCAAATTCTCAGTTTGATTACAGGACCTTCATGATGTTGCAGGACAGAGGACAAAGGAGGGTCTTGTAGTAATTCTTAGAAAGATTTCCCAAAGAACTGAAGCAAAAAGAGTCCTTTGTTATTTCCATGCCTAGGTATGAAGTGGTCATTACCACAGTTTGATAGTTAACACAGAAAGATATTTAACACAACTTCAGATTCTTTTATGTCTTCAGATTGCATATAGTAGATTATATCAAATGCAAACATAGTGCCACATTAATATTGCATGACAAACGTGCATACTTTTATTTGTTGACCTGAAGACATTAAAAAAAATATATTGTTGGAAGATCCTCTTTATTCTAAGGGGCTTTTTTAAAGAGCTCAGCTCTTGGTTTTGTACCTTAAATGTCTGTGCTCAGGGAAAAAATTAATTTAATTGCATAAAACCTACTCTGCACTGATTTTTCCAGGGAAAAGATTAAAGTTTTAAATGGTTTTAGTGTCCCTGAAAGTATATTCACATTCATACGTGTCTGGACTGAACATGCCATCTGTGGCTTCTGCTTTATTTTTCTTATTGTAAATTTGGAATTCAAAATAACATTTTTTTGTGAGGCAAAAAATCAATAAATCATTTAAGTTGTCCCACACTTTGTATAACTAATTGTAATTAGTATAATGTCTTTGTTGGCAAGGGCTTATCAGGCACATAGCTTGAAGAGGCAAAGAAAAAGCTTTATAAAGAATGATGTTTTGTAAAGCTAATTGTGACACTATCTCTGCTATTGTGTGTGATTGAACTCTTAATTTTTAATCTGGTATTCCTTCCAGCAGTGTAGATCCTAGTGTTACCTGAGGTTCTCTGCAATGTAACCATAGAATAGATCTTTGTCAGTTCTAGATTTTACAGTTTGGTGCCAAAAGGATGTACTCTAGACTTGAGTCAGCTAAATTGTGGCAAGTGGGTTGCAGTTTCTAATTGTAATGAATTAGCTTGTTTTAATGTTTGTGATGCAAATCTTGTAGATAAGAATTCAATTAACTGTGATGTCCTGAATTTTGGTGCTAGAGGGGCTGCCACAGGCTCCTCTGATGGATCCTGTCACGTGTATGGCCTTCGAGGAGCTGCTTGCCTGCAGAATTCTGTGGCAGCATAGCCAAGTCTTAACTAGATGATACTGGGAATCACTGAAAAGATTATGTTACGAAGAGGAATACAATGTTGAAGAGAAATCAGAGCATTTATTTATGAAGCAAAGGACCACTGTCCCACTTCATGAATGCATTCTAATAACTTGGGTTCACTGGAAATATCATATTCCTGGTGCTGACTGAAGTCTTCACCATTCTTGATACCTAAGCATTAGCTTAGACTGACAGTGAGCTGGCTAGATGATTAGTATGATGATTCTTGTGTTTACTATTCTTAAAAAGCTGGATTGTGAAAGACTCAGAAAATTAACTAATTTGCTACTTCAGTTGATAGCAGAGAAGCCATAAAAATTCTGGTTTAGAGCATTTTGCTGCCATTCTAATAAGTATGGAGATTTTTCTCAAGGCTTCCGCTTGTATTATTAACCTCCTGCAGACTATTCAATGAATATTGGAAGAAAATATTCTGAAATTGTACAGTTCAGTGGGATAGAATGAAATCTACTGTGACCCACAGTTCCTCTTCCTGTGAGCTTCTCTGTGGCAGTCTCCTGCTTTTCTGGGCTGTTTGCTGTATCTTGCTTTTTCTAAAGGCTGCCATCTGAGAGAAGAACTTGTGCCATTCTTGCTTTGCCAAATATGTCTGCCTGCAATCAAGGTGCTGCCTCCAATGTAAGTATTTGAGCCAGTGGCTGCAGGCATGTGCTGCGTAAATGTAATGACTCTGGGGGAACAGAAGGGGAACGACAAAAGCTAATCCAGTGTGTCCTGAGGATTTGGGACCCTATATTTTAAGTGGGGCTTTAATTAGGCTTCAACCTCTTCTGCTCACAATGTGCATGAGCGAAAGATGCCCATCAGAAAACCAGCTACTATGTAAGCCAAGCAGTGGAGAGGTTAGAGGAAATTTCAGTAGCTCAGATGTGAGGGTTATTTCTTTCCTTCTTGATAGCTGGACAGAGGTGAGTTAATTAAGAAAGCAGTGAAAGACTTGATCCGCTTGGATGGAATATAGATAGTAAGACCCTAATATTGATACTAAACCATAATATGATACCTGTATGTGTGTGTGTGTGCTTCATTAAAATGTATGTCACAAAAAGAAAAAAGAAAAGGAAAGAGAAATATTTAGTTCCTTTTATACTTTAAGGAAAAGTTAATCTGGAGAAAGTTACCGTAGTAAAAGAAGGCAACATCTGTGTTAATTAGCAGTTCATCTTCAAAGCTTGACTGATGGGTTACATTATGGCCTCTTGCAATTGAATTAAAATTCAGACCCACGCAAGTTCTATTTTTACCTCCTTTTTCCATATCAGAATAATTTGTCTGGATTTAAGACTTCATTTTTGCTAAAAATATTGATGTTCCATAATCTAAAATGAACTTTCGGTTAGTGCAAATAGGCAGCGTAGAGAAGAGCTCTGTGGCTCCGGATGCAATTCCAGAGCACGTGGCTTTATGACATGATGCGGTGTTAGGGATAAGGATGTGTACATTCTCCAAAGAATCTGTTTTTCTTGAGTATTTGACAGTTCAGCTCTATGATTCAAGAACTGTCGTGTGTGTACAATGCCTTGCACAGTGAGGATTCACAGTGCTACTGTAATGCAAAGAATCAGTTAGTAATTTAGCAACAAATTAGGAATTAATTTTAGAATACCTGGAAACACTCTTCTGAATACCACAGCTGGGGAGAGACAAGTTGTTGATAGAGGAATGCGCACTGATGAAGGTCTAATCTGTTTGAGTTTGAGAGTTTGAGTTCTCTTTTTCCAGTGAATATTATCTGTTCAGAAATAAAACTTACAGTTAATATTCTGGCCCTCCATAAGCTTTTTTTTGTATGGGCTTCCATCCTGGTAAAAAGCAAAGTTCTCAGATAAATGTGAAATGTAGGGAGAACAATGAAACATTGCCTTCCCTTCCTGTCAATATCAAAGAGGTAGTGCTTGAACTACCACAATGACTGCAGACTGTGGAAAATTTGAAAGGATATCAGCTGATGTGGATCAGTGTGGGTTCTGTCAGCTGAGTATCTGGTCCAATGTCCTTCCCACTTAAATGAACAGAGTTAGGGTACAATCTCATGCTAGCTATTCTCTCATTTTCACCATAGCAGTAAAACAAAATACCTTTATAAAAGCTTCTGCTCACATCCCAATGTCACAGACATACAATGTACACCTTTACAAAGCTGTATCATATTTTTGATTTAAACATAAAAAAGACCCAATCTAATAGAAAATGTTTTTATGAGAAATTTAAGTTGCAGACAAGGTTAGATGAACTCTTTTCAGTATCTTGTATTGAGAAGGTAAAAGCTAATCAAGAAATTTCTTCTGTATTCACCTACAATACGATCCATTAAAATATGCAGCTAGGAGTAGTGAGTGCCCTTTAATACCAAAGGAAAAGGGTGGGAAAGCCTCCTTAATTAAATCTCTTCGGGGATCCTGGATTAACTGCAGCTCTGTTTAGTTTATATCCTCCCTGTAGAAAAATGTGCAGACCCAAGACAGCAAATATTGATTTAAATGTAGATGCAGGGAAAAGGCCCTGTTGTCTTTTTTTCTTCCACTTGGCACAGTTTTTAGTTTTGATTCATTTTTGGTTACAAAGGATGAAAATCTAAATCCTTCTCTTCTCCCTTTCACGCTGTGTGATAATATTGAACCAGGACTTAGCAAACTGGATGCAGCTATTGGTGAAGGAAAGAGCACATAAAGCTGCCCTACAGAGGAATGTGGCAGCAGCCCTGAAACCTGAGTCAGGGTTTCAGCTGTCACTCCCTTTGTCACAGCTGGGGATTGCAGTAAGTCTTTGGCCTAGCATGGTCCAATAGAAAGTGGGGAACAGTGGGACAGGGGCACACCATGGTGCCACAACAAGGGAAATTTTGGCATTACCTCCCATTTGCTTCAACCACTGCAAGCATAAGTAATTGTCCTGTGGAGCAAGTGCTGTGCTGGCATAGACCAGAAGAGTTCTGTTTCCCAATAAACTCAGTCTCCCTACGCATGGAGTGAATTTTACTCAGGTGATTTTTGAAGAGAAAAATGACTGTGTAAAGATGCTAACAGCTTAGCCCTCAAACCTGCCTATGTGAACTTAGTTTTCCTTTGTTCCAAACATACTTGCGTGTTTGTAATGGGCAACATTTCTGTGCATCCTGTCCTGATTTAAACATACATTTGCTCATTAACAAAATCCAAGTGCAAATGGAGATGGGTGGAGCCATGCGCTTCTTTCTGCACAGTGCAACTCCAGCAGGTCGAGGTTGTTTGTGATTGTGCATAAACTGCTCAGCTTCAGACCCCAGGGGACAAGTGCAACCCAGGCACTCACAAAAGGCACCTTCTACTAATAACTTGAGTGCATGCAATAGCATGTGCTGTGGCTCATACCACAGTCTGTACTTAAGAAAGTGAAATGAAGAATCTCGACTCAAGAGAAATCAAGAGAATATGTATTTCTGGAAACAGAAGGATTAAGGAAGAGAGTGGGGAAGGAAAAAAGATTGGAATTGGGATTTACTGTTCTGCAAATGGCAGAAGACCACAATTCATACCTGAAGAGTCAGTGCAGCCTGCAGAAGCCCAGTAGCTGTAAGAAATTTAGCTACTGATTTGTGCTCTCTACAGGGGATGCCATTCAGCTTGAAAAGATTAGCACAGGTTTGAGAATGCATGAGAATCACCTTGAAATGAAATGTATGTGCAATATATAGAGTGGAGGGCAGAGTTTACAATTACAATTCTTTAGTCTTGTTTCTCTTCTGTGTGCTTTGCAGCAAGCTGGACCTCTATGATCACCCCTGATAAACAGGAATTCTGCTTTTCTTCACTAAGCTCAGCAGCAGAGGCGTCTGAAGGAGCCCTCTCTGCCTGGGTGAAATAACTTCCTTCTCTTGTTGCCTGAGTTCACAACTGAACTGAGATGCATCAAAGTCAGGTCAAGGAATCAGAAATAAGGAAACTACAGAAGCTTGGACAGGAGAAGTCAGTTTTCTTAGGCTGCTGCCTTCCCCCCCCCACTCCCCCCCTTTGTTTCAGGTTTCCACGACTGTATTGAATAGGCCAAAGAAAGAAAGGAAGTGAATTTTTAAAAATGTACATAACACAAGGATTGGAAATATATCCATAAATTAAATACCCAAGCAGGTGCCTCAGTACTTGTCATAACAGATTAGTCCTTATTTCTAATGTTGGTTTTGCCTGTCATGCCCAAAATCGTAAATAGTAAGTCATATAGTTGTGGTGGTTTTTTAATTAGATGCAGTTAAATACAAAACCATCATTTCTGTGCTCCCTTTTGTGATCATTCAGAAGTGTCCTTCCTGTCTTTTTTTCAGTGCCATTTTGACATGGGATTTATTAATTGTTACATCTCTTTTTAAATCAGATTGTGAGGAGAGATTCTCATGGGCTAGTCTGTGACCTAGGAGTAGCCTTTACTCCAGGTTCATAGCAAACTCAGCTGAAATGGACTCTTGCCCCTGTGCTCCATTGGTGCAGTATTGCTATAAACAGAAAGCCAATATTCCTGGAGATGAATTGAACAGTATGCCACCCAGCTGCAGTTTATTTTCAGGATTCACAGTAAGGATGATCTACCAAGAGTTTGGGCTGGCAGGAGTGCATCACTTCTCCGTACCCAGGTACATCTTGCTGGGCACAGTCACTGAATGTGGAATGTGGTCTGTGCTGTTCATGATGCATTCCACTTGTTTAAGCTTTGCATAAAACGATACATGATGGATAATAAAACATCTGTCCATGTATAAATGTTTCACTTTTCAGAATGACCTGAAGCACGATGTGTGAGGCAGCCTGCTCACTGCTGGAGGGCACAGCTGCTTATTATTAGATGTCCTGCATCATTATGGAGTGCAAAGCAAGCACATGTGTGTACACACACACACAAGTACACACACACATGTACAAAAGAATGAATAATTATGATAAATGGCTGTCTAACAGGTGTCTTTAAAATGCAGAAATAGCAACCATTTTTACCAGGTGAAATCAATTCTCTGTGCCTGCATCTTCTTTGCTCTTCTTGTGCTATTTTTTCTGCAGAAAGTATGTAATGAAATAATTAGCAACAAAGCACCGTGTCTTAGAGAAAACAGAAATAAATCCAGGCTAGGGCTGATATTCTTCAAGATTTAGAGTCTTGCCCTTCTCCTGTACCAAATGTACTTCCTTTTCTCCTCTCAAAAAAACGGCCCTCTGGCAAGAGGAGTGTATGTGCTCCTCAGGGGAGAGGTGAGAGCCTTGTTGTTCTCTCAGCGGTGGGTGCATTTTTCTGTCAACTCATTCCAATCTGTCATTTACAAATCTACATCTGATGTGAAGAGGAAGGCATAGACCAAAACCGTGACTTGGGGAATGTGGGTGTTCAATTTGGCAAAGCAGAAGAGTTTTTCAGCAGCTGTACTCAGAGATGCTTCCTCAGGGAAAAANTTAAAAATAAAAAAAAAAAAAAAAAAAAAAGAAAAAAAAAAAAAAGAAAAAAAAAAGAGAAGCCTCAGTCAACATAAGTACAGTGGTAGCATTAATTTGGTTAGTATAGAATTGCATAATGGATCACCAGTATGCACTGGCAGATTAATTTCCCATATTTTCAGTTGTAAGGAAATATAGTATGAATAAGCAATGCAAAAACCCAGAGAAACCCAGGGAGAAAAAGAGCTGGTTGTCTTGAACAAGGGAGTGCACAGGGGACATGTACCTTCTCCCCTCATTCCCAAGGACCTGTCACAGATGAGGCTGACACAGGGCACGTGACAGAGTGCCAGGCAAAACCAGAGTACCCTGACCCCCTCCCACAGGATTAATGGTCTCTTGATGCACCTCAGATACAAATAAGTACCAGAGACAGTTCTACCTGAACACAATCTAAGTTAATCCTGGCATAGTTTTGAAAATATTTCTGTTTATTTTGAATCATTTTAAAAAAACCTTTTTGTTAGAAGGGCATCTCACATTATAAAGCCTCTACTCCTTGGATTATAGGCCTTTTTGTTTAGACCAATACTCTTATTTATACTTATTTATTAATCAAAAGGCCTGACAAGCTGCTGCAAATAAAGCTGCTGCTGATTCAGTAGTTTGGTAGGAGAGTCATCTGGGGATTAGATTCTATAAACAGCCTTTATGAAAAGATATATTTTTTGTCAATTAATTGGCCTGGAGAATTTTGTCATTTCAATCTGTCATTGTTGAATCTTACTTTACTGCAATATTTTGAAATTAAGTCAAAAAGGAAAAGTGTCTATCTCATGCTTTCGGCAAGCTCTCTGTTAATTAATAGCTTTTTGAAGTACTAAATGTCCCCGCTTTTTATCTTAATTAACACTCTTAATTGACCTTCTGTGATCTCTAGTTTCTCCCCAAAGAATTAAAAAATAGGCTTCTAAGTTCTTTTCTGCAATCAGATTGACATGCAATTGCTTGTCTACACATCTTCTCTGGCTTCACAAATGTTTTTTTCATTTTTATTTTTTACCACTGAAGTCCCCACTGGAAATTACAGTCCATTGAACCATAGAGCTAAAATTGATTGTGCACATAAAAAATCCTGGAACAATTGAATGAAGAAAAGAGCTTCCTGGAATTCTGTGGTAGAATCAGAACTCAAGTGACAACAAAACTTTTACCCGATTTGAATTCACCTGCCCTGGATCACTAAGGAAATACTTTATGTTCTTCCATTTGCCCCCGATGACAGAAAGAACTCGTTTTTCCTTCATTTAGCCTACATCAAAGCATGGTTATACATGTCAAAGAAGATGAATTTCAGTTGCCAACATTTTTCGGGTGCATTCTCTGTTCCGTCTTCTTTATATCAATTTCTTATTATTTTTGTGAAACAGTGGAAAGCTAAAGCTAAGGAGCCCTGTCTAATTGCTTATATTTTAAATTAATTTTTAATTAAAGCTTTATATATCACATATTACAATTCTAGCAATCCTAAAAGTGCCTTTTACCATTTTCTTCTAAAATATAGAATGCAAGTCTTTTTGGTAACATGTTGTGAGAAACTGTAGTCCGTTCTTTTTGCTGGAGTTTATGGAAGGCATTACTAAAAATGCAAATTCTATGTTTTGAGATTTTCAAGTAACTATTAATCTTGGAGCTTACTTTTATATTCTGAGATTAAATAATGACATTTTAAGCACTTAAACCTTCACTAAGAGCAAGATAAGCAAGCATATACTTTGTTTCATGCATTTCAACTAAGTTGATTCCACTGGTCTTTTCATGTCTTTATGTTAAGCATATGCCTATGTACTTTTCTGAAGTGGTGGATGGTATTTAGCAGAGTGAATTACAACCAGTAGCTAACATTTCCTTAAGAATCCCTAATAAAGTAGTATGTATGCAGAATAAGCTTTCATTTTTAAGATAAACAAAGTAACTTTTTGTGAGCATTGTCTTTTTATTGCTGCATTCAGCTGTAAATCATGTCTTGAAAGCAAAGCCATCTTTTAAAAAGGTTTTTTTTTAAAAATAGTGCATTATTTTCTCCTGAGCTATTAAGACAATTTCCTGTGTAGATCTGGTACCCCATTAATTTTAGACTATTAAAAAAAAAAAAAGTTGCTCTGAGCCATAGGAAACAATTTTGGGATTGTTGCACACAGATATATCACAATAGATCTGCCTACTGTAGTTCTACAGGTGATGTTTAACAATCTCCTGTTTACCCTATTTTGGGATTAATATCCTCCTTCCCCCAGATTTGTGCAGTAACATATTTATGCTACACATAAACTGAGGATTTTTTATTCTTTTCAATGTGTAAAATTTGAAATTTGAGTGCAATTACAGTAACAAGAGGAACTCTTTTTCTAATGAGTCTCAAAAACCCCTGACCAAGAAACATGTAAAACTCTCCTGTAGAGAGGGAAATTGAGTGCACAGTGTTAGCATAATAGCAAGGACTGAGACTTTGCTTTGCACTACAGTTTTATGGGATGATGTTTTAAAAGGTATTCGGAGATTTATGGCCTTTTAGGGACAGCTAAAATTGTTTTCACATTTCTAATATTGCTTTCATTAGAATTTTGAAAGTATGTTTATGGTATCAGATTGAATTCTAAGGTGTTACCAAATCATCCAGAATCCCCACTTCTTAAGTATATTCCCTTGTATCCCTGTGTATCTTCAGAGGAAAAAATGGGATGAATGTAAGTGCTTTGGTTTAAAGTATATAATCTGTATTCTGTCATGTACTTCATCTCCCAAGGAAGGTACCTGGGAACTCACTCTGCTGTTTTTATTTATCCTGCCAGTGCAGTATATAGATGAGAGGACTAAGGTCCAACGGTGTTAAAACAAGACATGAAATATTGACTAATTCTTTTTTTAAACTCCTTTTTCCTCCTGAGTATAGCAAATTTCAGATGCTACTGTCAATACAGTGCTCTCCAATAAACCTCCATTATCGGAAGGGTCCTGATCTTCGTCGTGTTCTTATAAATGGTTATTATGATTCTAAAACACTTTGAAAGCTCAAGGCCAGTGTTTTTCTGGTGCAAGAGCTGAAAGCAAGTTAGAAGCAGTGCAGCCTTTTATCATGGCAGAATGTTATCCTGAAATAACATGAATTGGATTGGGAATTCTCCCTGCTAGACAGTAGCAGAACATTCTGGTTGAAGAGATGAAGATCCTGATGGGGGAGATAAACAGATGTACACTTTTGTGGCTATAAAGGTTCAAAAAAAGAAGCACAATTACAGTTGGTATCCACCTAATGAAACATGGGTGTTTGACACCCTGCCTTTGGTACCCACTTGTCCTTCTTCAGTTTAAGTTAACTCTTTATTTATTGTTTCCAGTATGGTCCTTTGCAAAAGCAGCTGCACAGATACTTAGCTGTTTCCCAAGGGAAAGAACATTTCAGGAAAGGTAGGGATAGAAGTTCGCACCAGCTCACCCATGAAGGATGACAGACATGGGCAAGGAAGAGAGTATTTAACTACTTTCAATGTTCTTGGACTCAACTCTGGGATTTGAGGTAATTGTTTTTCACTAAAAAAAATCAAAGGTTTATTTAAACTGGACTGTACTGGAGTTTCTTTAGGAATGTAAAGCTCTTGGAGCTTTTCTTCTGTCCATAATAAAAGGTATTAATCAGAGAAGGAATTTGAATCTCAGACCTATATGTGCCAGATAATTGTAATGATAAAGGTTGTACAACTACTTTTTCACCCATTGTCTTAAGTAGTATTTAATTCAACTTGTGCAAGGAAGTAACACAGAATTTGTGCCAAAAGCCACTGATTGATATATTTATGCAGGAGGAGGGAGGCAGGAGACCTTAGTACATTCTTGCTCTGAACCAGGAAGAAACACTTGAGGTTGGTTCTTCAGTCTCACAGGGAAGCTGGGGCTTCCCTGGCTGGATAAGTTGCTATAGGATTTTTTTTTTCCCACATGAAAGTTTTATTCCTATCCCAGGATGAAGATGTTTTCAGAAGATTTTGTTGGTGGCAATTACTGATTTGCACATAGGCTTCCTTGGGAGTTCTTTTACAGCAAAACTTGTGTGCAAACCTTAGGTTGCTTTAGCTTAGGATGGAAAGCAGACTGCTCCCTGCCATACCCAAAAGCTAAGAGCTTACAGGTGTGCCAGAAAGCTCATATATTCCCCCCTCTCACTCACACCCAGCTCTATTAAGGTGCTCTCTTAAGATGGTTTTATGAGTTTTGTGGTATCTTTCTTTGGAAACTGGGCATCTAAAAAAGAATTTTAAGATAATTATTTTCACTGATTTCAAACTGAAAGCAATACATGCACAAAGCTGGACTTCAAACAGTTTGTAAGCTGCAAGGGCTGAGTGTGTTCTCATTATTCAAGAGGTTTGAAAGCAGTGAGTCTTGCATGCCCAGGTTATCTGGGTAACTGTTGACTCCCACTGGCCCCCCATTGGTAACATTTGTGTGAGCAGAGTGAACAGGATTTGGTTCATGGTTAACAATGCATGTGTTTGCTCTGATAGCCAGTCTATGAGCCAAAGCCTTACACAGGTACTTTTTCTCACTCATGCAGGTAATACTTCTGGTCTGATTTAACGTATCTAGTCATTTGAGCAAAGACTATCAATCTGGGCACTATCCCCTTGTGGTTTTGTCTCTGCTATATTATCTCAAGGAATGATAACACAAAATTATGTAAAGGGATGTGGACAGAATTTTGGTTTTCAGAACCTTATATTAGATGGTTTTGTACCAAAATATCCTTGGAAGTTTCATTACTGTGTGAATTTTCAGGTTGAGGATAGCCTACTGCAGATTAAGATTTTGCTTGCAGAAGAGGATGGTGCCGACTCACATGCACACACCACAAATTCTGACAGTACTTTGTATTTTGGTGAACTTTATCTAATTTTACAAACTCCACTAATTGCTATCTTTCAGATGTGAAAATAAATTATTTTCTGTCTTACGGGAGATGCATTGTTTGACTTCAGATATTTAACATGGTATTTTTTTCTGTGGACAATAGCTGGAGGCCCCAAGCTGGGAAGAATGAGAGCATATCTATAAATGATTCAAAGTAATTGTATGGTTTTGACAGATTGTCAAGCTGCTTAATGCCTTTTGTTCCAGGCAATAGATTGTATTTCTTTGATAAAGTGTTGATAATTTCTCATTGCAATTTGTTTTGTGTATGTTGTATTTTTACAGAGTCCAGTCAGGTTCATATCTCAGCACGGGTTGGTTTACCTTAATTTTGGCTATGGATGCCTGCTATGGAATTCACGTCTATGGGATGATAAATGACACCTACTGCAAGTAAGATCATAGAAAATTATTTTCATGCATCTACAATTCTGATGTCTTGTCAAAATTTCACAATTGATTTTAATATCATAAATCCAAAAAATGGATCAGGCAGTCATTTCCCAGTGTTTTGCATTGATGTGACACTATTGTCAGCATATTCACTCCTAATATGGCATTTGCTGTTGATAAAATAAAAACATTTACAAAATCTAACATCAGATGTCATAAGGAACTATTTTTAATCAAAGATCTTTCGCAGTTTCTGAATTAACTGGAAACAAAGTATGCTCATACTCTTCTGATGAAATGTACTTGCTTCCACTGCTAAAACAAAACTATAGAGGAAAAAACTAATATATTATTTTCTGAATACCAAATACACCTGGAAGTGAAATAAACTGATCAGCCCAGGATAGTTACCTGAAATTACATTTCACCACCACTGAGCAACCTACTTGAACTTTCTAGGTTATATATGGCTTGTTTTGAGTAGTAGAGGTTTCTAATTAGATAATAAAACAAGTCTTGTGAGCTTTATCACCATAAACTGACATAAATTCCAACCAACTACTGTTGGTGACCTTACAGTGACAGTGGATTAAAATCCTATTGTCAGAAGTATAACTCTAAACACAATTTTTAAAAGTCCAAGTTAAATACTTTAATCTACTGTGTATGGTAGAAAAATATAAAATGAAACTACTCCTCATTCATTCAGAAAAGCAGGAAATGTCGTAAACAATGTATGATACTAGTACATACATATCTACTGTATCTATGCTGGTTAAAGTCCTGCATGTAACCAGTCCAGTGTCATGAGCTCCTGAAGTCAAATCTTTGTGCAGATTCTCACTCCACGTTCTGTGTCACTTCAGCCTGAGACTCATTCCTGGCAGAACCTAAAAAAACTCACAAACAGAATTTGAGTCACAGCTGTTTAATTAGGATATCTTAACATTAGAGGCTGACTTTTTAGAACTTGCAGATCTCACTGATTGAGTCATCCAGATGGAATGAACAGAGTGAACATATGTTGTTCTTTGTTTATGAAAACACACAGTAGGCACCCTGAGATGAGGGGTGACAGGACTAAGGTTGTCCTCAGAGAGCTCAGCCAAGCTGGCATTGCATAGCCCTGATGTAAAACCAGTCAACAGCATGATAGCACTGTTGGCAGCAGAGAAGGATGGGTTTCCTTAAAGCTGTAATTCTGACTGGATTTCCTACTTATATTGGATATTACTCTTATAACTGCCTTGTTCAGCCAGTTCAAGAACCAGTTTCAACAGCTAGGACTGTTAGCATAAAAACACATAATCACTGTATGATTATATGCAGGTGCTTGTATTGGAGAGCTCTGGGAATTGGGGTACAGACCCCAATCTGATTCCAACATGGATTCAAGATGGATACATTTTATACCCTTTCTTTACATAACTGTTGTATGCAGTTATGTTATGTTAATCATTAACTATACATTGTTCTATTGTAGTCACTCGAGTATGAGTTTTAAGCCCCTTTCCCACAACATTTCTCATGTTCGTTGTTCCTTCCTCATGATTCTTGTTGCGATTAAACAATTATTATATTTAATTACCAGGCAATCATCGCATTTAACTTTATCATCTACCATACAGGTGGGTACACAGGTGCAGATTCACAAGATTTAGCAAAGACAATGCCCGTTCCCGTTCCCAAGGCCTACTTTAGCTACCACAATTTTTAGAAACATTTTAACCCTATGCTATCAGGAGCATCCAATGAGAAGGCTTTGCTTAGGAAAGGAGGCTTGTGGGCTGAGTTGTCACAGGTTAAACAAATTGTGCGGTGTCCGTAAGAGCCAGCCTATCAGCTTCTTACTGACTGATGAGGTCAGTGTATGCTGAGAGATACACTGGGCTTCTCTTTAGGAAAATTCCTAGAAATCATGATGCAGTGAAAGCCCTTATACAGTTTAGCAAAGGAGTTCAAGTGCTGACACATGGAAAGCATTTCAGATCATCCATAGAATTGTTTAGGTTGGAAAAGACCTTTAAGAGCATGGAGTTAAATCATTAACCCAGACAAGTCTGCACTAAACTATGACTCAAGTGCCACATTTGCACATCTTTTAAATACCTCCAGGGGTGGTGAGTCAATCCCTTCCCTGGGTAGCCTGTTCCAGTGCTTGACAACACTTTTGGTTAAAAAATTTTTCCAGCTATCCAATCTGAACCTCCCATGGTGCAGCTTGAGGCAATTTCCTCATGTCCTGTCACTTGTTACTTGGGAGAAGAGACTGACCTCTTCCTCCTCACAACTCCCTTTCAAGCAACTGTAAAGAGTGATAAGGTCCCTCCTGAGCCTCCTTTTCTCCAGGCTGAACACTCCCAACTCCCCCAGCCATTCCTTATGGGACTTGTGCTCCAGACCCTTCACTGCCTCCATTGTCCTTCTCTAGACTCACTCCAACACCTCAATGTCTGTCTTGTAGTAAGAGGCACAAAACCGAACACAGGATTTGAGGTGTGGGCTCACCAGTGTTGAGTACAGGGCACAATAACTTCCCTGCTCCTGCTGGCCACACTATTGCTGATCCAAGCCAGGATGCTTGTATCCTGTATTCAGGTACATTATATATTTATGTTTTTCTTGAAAATAGTACTTAAGTATATTTTCTTTTCCCTAGGTCAGAAGACTTTCGTAAAGTTCCCTACCACTATTACGAGCCAGGAAGAGATGAGTGTGAGGAATACTTTCTCCATGAAAATGCTCCATATGGAGGCCATAGGTTTATCACAGAAAAGAAAGTATTTGCTAAATGGGCCAAGAAGCACACAATAATATTTACACATCCCAACTGGACAGTGTCTTGATACTGGTTTACTTAACTCTCCCTTAACAGCATATTACAAAAATGTCTCAGTTTACAATAGTTTTGCTTACATCTGGCTGGCCTTTCTCAGCCTAGGTAACACTAAACTAAAAACCAGAAAACAAAGAGGGTGGTGGTTCAGCTGTTAAGCAAAATTAATCATCTGTGGAAGGCAGACACATTGTTTGTTATTTCTTAGGGTTTTAATCCACACTATGCACTTTAACTGGATTTTACTTCAAGAGAGGAGCAGTTAAAGGCAGATGAGATTTCCTGTATATACAGGTGCACACAGAGAACGTGGTGGTCCTTTGAAAATTGTCCATCATCTCAGATATTTAAAATTATTATTTGCAGATCATTTGCTGTACTGAAGCACTAGTTCCATTTGTGGTATCAGTAGAAATTTTCGACAAGAGAAATGTGAGGAAAAATGCAGACCTCCAAGGTCCATGAGTGAGTAAATTTTAAAAAACACCTGAATATATTGATACACAATATATTGTGAGCACTTGCATATGTGGTAAAATTAGAGATGAGCTAAGCATGGTTCTTGAACTGCACCCAGCTCTTGAATCAGAAGATATTACCTACTCAAGACTCCTGATTAATTCATAACTTCTGAAATGCAGCTTCCTTCCGCCCTGGTCAGGCTGCACCATCTGGGACGATGTAGTTTGTACTTTTTGAAGCTGTTGTCCCACAGTTCAGATCCAAAAGAATGGCACTTAGCAAAGATTGTGTTTTGCAGCCCATGATGAACCTTTGGCTGTTGTACCAAGCCTGCTGTCAGTACCCAAGCTGGTAAGTGTAATGTTGTCTCGTGAATATCTCCATTTACTCCAGTTGTGCCTTTGACTTGCTCCAGCATCCAAATAACAGTATTTTGACAATATTTCCCATGCAGCCATCACAATTTATTTTAGATCTCCAGTTTCTCCATCTTTAAAAACAAGGATAGTGTCTATCTACCTCACAAGGGAGTTGTGAGGATTAATTTAATTTAATTTAAAACACTTTCCTGATGAAGAATGCTACAGATCATTTATTCTTAACACAAAAACAATGGTACCTGTCATTTATTCTTGTCTGTTGGGTATTTGAAGAAAGTGACAGTGTGTCTGGATCTGACGGCAAATTGTTCTGTGCATCCGCTTTCCTACTGAGGATAATTTGTAATACTGAGTTCTATCAGCTTGCATTGCTTCAGATGAAGTTGAAAGAACTCCCTATCTCAGTATTATCTGCACATTAAAATGCAGTTCAAGAATCTTAAAATATACTCATCTCTAGTTTAAATATGTATTTCCAAGCTTACTGTCATGGAAAGTTTTCAGCTGCAGCAGACTCATTTATAATATGATCATAATTCAACTACACATGTGAGTTTTATTTAAACTGTATTTAAACTAATGCTTTAAGTTTAGAATGTGTCCTATGAATATTTTAACATCTGGAATGTCAGATCAACACTGTAGTAGCCAATACTGTGAACACCTGAAGAAATTACATGTGGAACATGTCACACTGGGTTTACTCACACTACTTAAACATTAAGCAACAGGAAACTTTGTATGCTTTTGTAAATCAAGAAAAGGGGAAAGTAAAAAGCTATTTTTACATGTAAGTATTTGTATACTGACTATTTCCTATTGTATATTTGTATATAGAAATCTATATTTTATATGTTCATTGCATATATATTCTCTCATCAACAGCTCCAACTCTTAGGATGGGGAGGAAATCTCTTCACCAGTACCCCTCCTCCTGATCACTGGTTTCTTGTTCCTGTTGGTGGGTGATTCCAGGGTATCATCTCTGTTGCCCCTTCTCTTTTCTACCATAAATGCAGCTCTCTGATTTTAGTTTTTAATACAGCTCAGCTTTCACTGCTTACTTTAGTACTCTAAGGATTCGTTCTGGTTGTCAGACAAAGGCTGGGGCCATGCTTATGGTCTTGGATAAACATCTATATTCAAATACAGGCTTTGTCCCAGACTTCTTGCATGACTTTATGTCTCACCTTCCTGTTTGGAAAAGGAGAACAGTAGTATTTTCCTACTCCCTTTCTTGACTGACTTTCTTGAAAGCTGTTGAGATGAATATTCCCGTTTTCAACTTATTTGTATAATGCTTTGAAGAAGAGGTGCCAAAAGTGTCTGAAAACTACAGGCAATGCTGTGATATACAAGTAATTAATAGTGGCTGTTTCTTGTCCCTGGAGTTTAAAATCAGTTGTAGGCTGATACAACACGGGATGAAATGAAAAGGGGGAAAAGGGATATGGCTGGTTGAAGAGCTGTAGTTGCAAAACCAGATTTATCTCCGTATGCATCTTTTCAGTTCAGATGGGTGGCTGGATATATGGGAAGCTAATAAAAAATTGTAACGGGGGATTTGAAAAATGCAGGACATGCAGAATTAGGGAGAATGTTCCCCACATATTGTACAGGGCAGCCTGGGAAATCCTTTCATTCCCTTGAGGGAAGAGGAACTGAAAAGAAGAACATCAGCCAATTGAACTGGTATTTAGAAGGTTTCTGGGTTAATAGAAAACTGCTGTGAAAATGCTGCACATGGAAATTGTTTGAGCTGGACAGACTCACATGGAAGTGTTCTCATGAAGCAGAGTGTTTCTCCCCACAGTGTTTCTTCCCAGTGAGCAGGATTCTGCCTGAGTTGTGTTCACCTGCAAGGTGGTTTTTAAGCCTGAGAAAGTTTTTACAATAATTAATACTTGCCAATTCACCATAAGCGTGTTGTAAAATATGTGCTTCATTCTGAAGCTCCTTGAAGAGTGCTTGCATGCTGCATGAAAAAATATCACAAAGGATAGCTAGGAAAAATACAGTTCTAAGAACATCTATATGTACACAAAATTAAGAACACAATTAGAGTTCGTTTGTCACAGAGCAAAGTAAAAGTGTTGCTCTCTGCCTGGACTTGAGCTAAGAGCAGCACTAAGAGAAGCATTGCAGCAGGCTTCATTCATACTACAGAAAATGAACATCAGTTCCCTTATTTAAATGAGCCTTTCTCTAGCATAAGTTAAATGCATATTTTCATGATTTTTATTTTATGAGTAAGGAACTGTGACCACTGTGTTAAAGATGATTCTACAAAGAAATTACTTGGTTGAAATCTGTTAAAAATCAGGTGTGGTACTAAAGAAAGAATGTAGTAGCTGGATGCGTATAAGGGACCTTGGTGGTTCACCTTCTGAGAGCAGTTAAGACATCATCTGAGAATCACTTATTAATTCTTTAAGATAAAGCCTACTACAGTTTACCTGAATGTAATCATACCCTAATTGCTTATTCATTCAAGCAGTCCTATTTTAATCAACTACTCAGGTGTATAAAACAAGCAGGGAGTTTACCTGAGGTTTTCAAAATGCATTTTCACATTGTGGCTAATAGAGGAATGCTCAAAAATAGTTTGGCCTTTTTTTTGCCATCAGTGAGCTAAGTAGTCACCAAAAGTTTCTTTTAAAATTAGGGGGATTTAATAAACTTGTTGGAAAAAAAAGAGGGGAAAAAGGCATAAATGGCTTGGTTTTAATAAACATTTAAATTTTAGTATACTTTATTATGTTGCATTACCTTCTGACTTTTTTTTCAAAGTAGAAAGTTTTAAATAGGAGCAGAAATTTTCATTAAAAAAATATCTTTTTGACTGGCTAATTACTATTCATGGATAATTGACTGAATAAAATTTAAAAGTGTTGTTTTTTTCTCTCCAAACTGACACAACAGATATGATCCCAACCTTTCCATCCCCATTAGATGTCCAGATCACATCCTTCTGCTTATACCAAGGCCTCTTCTCAGAAAGAGAAAAATTAGTCTATATATCCAGCCAAATTCCCTTTCCATCTGGGCTGGGAGGCTCCATCTGCAGACTGCTCCTATCAGTTACATCAGTAAATGGGAAGAACTGATGGAGAGCTCTACTTAGGAGCAGATGGTGTTCCAACTTCTGAAAAATGCCCCTAAAGTGCTTTAGGCAAGGAGTACCCGTTGATCTCTCCTGGAAATACTTTACTAAAGTATTCAGTTTCTTCAAATGCCTTTAGCTCCTGTGTAGAATAATTGTCCTACTCTCTCTAGTAGGACTCATCAGCAATAGGAAAGCATGCCCTTTACAGGAAAAAATAGAGGCAAATTCTGTGTTGTTAAATATTTCCACATAAACACCAGGGATGAAGAAGTGCTTGACACAAATTATCTGAACGCTCACTGATTTAGGAATCCCTGAGGATTCAGTTCAAAACTAATGGAAGTGGCTTTGGCAAGTTCATGAATACAGCACCTACCCCAGTAAAATCTTTGCACTCCTGGGTGCTAAGGTGAGCAGTGTTTTGGCTGGGAAGTGCCATGTGCACATGATACTTTGCAGAATTAAAAAGAGAAGCCCATCCAACTCTTGGCAGGCTGATGCTGATGGTCTTTCGTTATTCACCTGCTTGTGGGCTGGACTGAAGCAGAACCCCACAAAAAGGTAGCTGGCAGCAGAGCACAGACGCTCAACCCGAAGACATATCCAGGTAAGTAAGAATTAGATAAGTAATCTCTTGTGAATTATAACTGGATGATGCCCTTAGTAAGTAGAAAATCTGAAGCACTTTACATATTGATGCTTATAATTTACTCTCTTTTTTTCTGCATGTATGTCAGAAATAGTGTGTCTTTAGCTGTGCTCAAGCAAGCGTGGGGTTTGTTCATGATGAACCACAAGAGTGAACCTCTGTGTTAGTATCACACAGGAGCTGTCTGTGGGCATTGTGATGTACTGTGAACAAGTCATGTATTTACTAAAAAAGTCCTGTTTCTCCTAACTGTATTTAGTTTCTTTGGGGAGGAAATGTTTTATTTTCGACAGATGTGTCCCATTCTGTTCCTTCTTTCCTGAGAGGATGCAGAGGAATGGAACTTAACCATAGAGGTGTGAAGCCAGCCACCAGATTCATATATATTTTTCTGGGTATTGCCATGATGTATATAGCTAGTCACAGGGTAAAGGGAAGTAAACCTTGTATAGCATAATCTACAGAAGTCTTGTGTGTCTGTTCTGGATTAGAGTCTCCTAGGCAAACCCTCTAAAAGGGGTTGAAGGAGAAAGAGAAGGTCTCTCTCCATTGAAAGACAGGACTTCTGTGGAAGCCATAATAATGTGTTTGGCACATCTGGGCCTGCTCCCACAGCTTTTGTAGGTCCCCCCCCAGCTGCAGCTTTGGGCCCTTTCCAGCTCCATTGGAGAAGTCTCAATCTGGTTGATGCAGCCTGTGATCCACACAAAGCCTGCCTATCTTCCCCTTCTGTGGATCAGGAAAGTGCTGAATCTGCCCCGGGGGTGCAGAGTGTCAGAGCAGGGACACACTTTCCAGTCAGCAGTGTAATTTGCTTGGGGCACAGTCTCACCTCAGGTGCTGAACTCAGTTACTTTGAATATGATAGGAAAGATATCACTGGGTTTTGTTTTTGTTTGTGTGATTAACTCACGAAGAGTCACTATTTTATGGGTGTCTTAAACATCTGATTTCATGTCTTTTTTTGCATTGCTTTTGCTATTTCTGGGAATTCCTCAAAATATGCAGCAATCAGCATCTGCCACTGCTGTTCTAATTTACTGGACATAAAGAGACTGTAAACTTGAACTAATGCATGTTCTTACCATGTATTATGCATGACAGCATGTTACACATTTTATTCTCCACTATAATAAATAATGCAAGTTTTGTGTAAACTTAGTTCAAGCAACAGAAGTAGTACATTTCTTTCTCTCATATCAAATGTTGCCCAGAGCAGTTTGCTGGAGCTCTGTAAGTGCCATTAGCAGCTGGCAGCAAATAAACTGTTGAAACCAGTGAGGAAATAATTAATAAATTTGACATTTTTCACTGAAATATCAGAAATAGTTCAGCTTGCTTTTGTGAACCTACTCTGGCACTCACAATCTGAACAGAACAATTCCATATTCTGTTCTAAGGAAATCTCACATCCCGAATGTAACTTGGGAATGACTTGTTTGACACAGATGTTGTTAAGAGGTTAGGAGGGCAATGATCCCAAAGTTTTTGTAATTATGGGAGTATCTTTTTAAGAGAAATTGAACATGTAGAAGATTGGCTAAGATGCCTGCAGAGTTTTTCATACTGTTACTACTGAAAATAGTATTTCTGAAGATGACCAAAGGAAAAACAAACTGTGTGCCTGCTGCTCTTCTGGCTGATCACCTGTGTCCTCCTCCTACACAGACACATGTCTGCAAACATGAGTGTCTGTAGGGAAGGTCCTTTTTTTATCAGTTAGGGGCAAGTAAGAACAACCAAGACTAATCTACATGGTAAATACAGCTTATAGTACTTGTTGGTCAGTGTTTATTCTGTGTGTTTCCAAAGCCTGTGTCTGTGTTAGCAAAGAATTAGCTTAGCTGGATAGGATCTGTAGCCTGAAACTGTTGGTGCTAAGGACCTGATCTCCACACCTATCTCTAGTTTGATTCCATGAGCTGAATGCCACTAGTGATTGGAGCACATCCTTTGTTTCCATCCAAAAAGAATCTGGTGCACGTGCTCAGGAATGCTCCATCATGAAAACTAAAGCTCATTAAGTGAGGCCGTTGTACTGGACTGTCTCACAGGAAAGTGGAATTCCTGCTAGACCATCTTATAGCTCAGGCTTTGAATGGGTATTTTTTTCCATGGGTATTTTTCTTTCAAATCTGAGATCTGATTCCTCCTGTCAGATCATGGGAACCAAGGGCTCCTGATTCTTCCTAAATTTACCATCCAAATGTGCTCCATAAGTTAGGAGTGTGATATAGGACAAAGTGATCCAGCATGGGTACAGCATGGTAAGTGCTTTGTTTGATGAAGAGTTAATGTGATTCTGCTCGTGGATGTAATTCTATCCTGAACACGCTGGGTGCTTGCTAATGCATGCATTGTTTTTTTGTATGGCAAGACACATAAAAATTCCCTTCATCGTTTTCCCAGGGTAATCTCGTTCTTGTGGCCTTCCAGTTGTATCTGTATATGTGTGCATATGTGCATGTATATACAGTGTGCAAGCATTCTTCTGTTCTTAGAAAGTTGCTACTATATGCTGCTAACATAAACTTTTTTAGGCAGTTCATGTTATACGATTTATTACATGTATTCTTTGGTTGCCTTTTTGTAATGCTGAGAAGTGTATTGATAGCAGATACCACTGTAAACTTAGAAAACTTTCATACTATTTATACTTATTTTATATGTTTTGCCATGTGTTTTCTTGCTATATGTTACTTAGTTTTTGCTCCCATTTGGAGAATGTGTTTCTCTGTATTTGGAAAATTGTGCCTGGATTATTTTAAAACATGAATAAATGTATAGAATTTTCCAATTGTCTGACATAATTTATGTATGATTTTGTGGAAAATACTTTTATTCTTGTTTATGTATACACCATTATAATCATATCTGACAGTTCACTGAACTCAAGGAAACAAACATCTTTTTTCTGAAAAGTGTTATAAATCAGCTGCACACACTTTGAAGACATTTTAAGGCATCTGCCCTAAAAATATTCAGTAATGTTGGGTAAACTCAGCCACAAAACCTACACTTATAATAACTTATGATTGTATTTCTCTGTGTTAAAACACATTGCAGGCACAAATGCACTTTGTGGAAAAGGTCCACTGGATCCTGTCCATAAAGGGCACATCCTTCCCGGAGCGTAGTGGTCTCAGGGGTGAAACCACTGAAACCCCAGGAATGGACATTGAGCACATGCTTGAGAGAGCCGTGTAAGTTTGAAGGGCTGGGGGAGAGATCACATCTCAGGAGAAGGTTCAAACCTCTACTTGCAGTTACAGTGTTGATGAGAGTGTGAGGACATAATTTTTCTTCCCCAGTAGACTCCACGGTGCTAAGGGAGGAAGGGAACTAGAATGGAATCATTCAGCCTCTGGTCTCTAACTTTCCTATTTTCCTCTTCCCAGCAAAGAACAGGCTTCGATCTGTAAATTTTCACTTGGTCTGTGTATGCTGAAGTAAACACATGTAGAGTAGCTGGGTTTGTAAAAGGACTGGAGATTTTGGGTGTATTTGTCAGCACTGGCATATGTAATGCAGCAACTGTTACCAGCTAATTTTGGGCTGGATTCTGGTATATACCACTTAGAATGGGGCTTTTTGCCAGCTACCACAGTAAGGGAAATGAAAAGAGTATATCTGTGATAAGGATAAGAATAAATAAAGGGAAGAAGTGCCTTTCACATGCTCAGCTTTGAGGGTCCTTCAAGTCTGATATGCTGCCAAAGGGCTCATTAAGAATTTGTATGTTACTTTTTCAGGCATGCTCTCTGCATAAACCGTAATGTTCACTTCAGAACTATTGCAGTGTGAGCTCTGAATGCATATTAGTAGCATGATGTAATATGGATTCATTTAGTCCTTTTTCCATGCAGGATGATTGGATATATTACTCTTGAAGTACATCCAGTCTTGATAGTAGTGACATGGGATGTGAATGTGAGTTTATTTGACTATTTATCATAAGACCAGATAATCAAGCAAAAAAATAGTTTAATTGTTTAATTAGCCCTCTTAGAGCTTTCAAACCCCCATAGAATAGCCAGCCTATACCCCTGAAGCTTTTGCTCCTGTGGCTTTACATTTGGATCTTATTTTATTAGTTTGCACCAGATCAACCAGTAATACTTGTCAACAGTCTCAGTGATATTTTCTTTTTATTACTGATTTCTTCTGTAATGACTGAGTCTTCTGCAAACCTTTGTGTTTTCTTCTAAATTATTGATAAAATTGTGAACTAGTGTATGCCCAGGAAGCTATCCCAGCAGAATACCTATTCTGTGATCATTCCCCATTTAAATTTCCATTTCGAAATGTCAGTTAACCAGTTGCCTATTCATTTAATGTGAGACATGTCAATTTTGTATTATCATGTTTTCTTAACTCAAATGTCATGAATACCCCATCAAATGTCATATGGATTCAAAGTGTATCAACAGTGTTGTCTTTCACTTGTACTCACAATTGGAAAAAAAGCCAGCAAATGTGTTTGACAGTATCTATTTTCCATATTACACTTAGATTGGCATTTAGCATATTTCTCCTCTTTAATTAGTTAGTAATTGAGTCCCCTGTCAGCCATTCCATTACTTTGCTCCAGATCAATTTCAGACTGACAGGGCTGTAATTATCTAGGTCATTAAGTTTATCCTTCTTAAATATTAACACAACATACGTTTTCTTCCAGCTTTCTGGAACCTTCCCAATTGTTCCAAGGCTTAGCAAAAAGCAATAATACTAATAGAGATTCTGCAGTCAGCTCTTGAACATATCTTGGATACAAGTTATCTGAAGTTTCCTGCACAAGTTTTTCTTACTTTTCTTACTTCAGTAGCTTCCATTTAATTTTTTTCTTTTTTTTTTTTTGTTGCCTGATAGTTTATCATCCTCATAGAGTATCATCAATCGTCTGTCTTTTCCTTAAATACTGAAAACAAATACTTATTGAACACTTCTTTCTTGTCTTCATTACTCTTAACAAATCTTCCACTTCAATCTGATAAAGAACTGGTACCATTGTCAGGGTTCCTAATGATTTTGAAAAATATTGTCCTTAATTCTCTGGCCATAAATTTCTCCTTACAACTTGGCTACACTTACTGGAGGAATTATATATGTAATGCCTTAGTTCTACTCTATATTCAGTGTTACTAACCTTCTTTTTTAATTTCATTGATTTACAATTAAGTAGAGGCTTTCATTAACTCTTTGCTCTAGATATTTTTTGAACCCATACGACTTTCTTTCCTGATTTTTCAGCCAATAGATGTTTGTATTTTCCAATTATTGACCTGTTTTCTCTCCTAACTCATTCTCCTTTTCAACAATTTTCAGGTTGGTAAAAAGACTGCACCATCCATGTAACTGTGTGGGCTTCATTCTCTTTGTGCCCATAAAGAGCAATCAAGTTATCATCATAGCCACTAATACTAATTTACTTCTCTTACCAACTACCTCTGATCATGTTTCATTATTTCTGAGATGCTATCTCACATAAAATTCTCATTCTCTGAGAGTTCTCTGCTTTGGTTTAAGAAACGTTCATATAGAGTGTTTGGAAATTCAGCAGAGGTACCAGCATCATGAAACTTCAGGCATGTGTCGGGCAGGCTGCAGTCTCAGATGACTGTGCAGCTTTTTTGCTCCTACACATTACAGAAGGTGCAAAGGCATCCAGTCATCCTGCTGTCTTCTATGATTTGGTGATTTGCAGACAGCAGCTACTATCCCATCTAGTGTTTTATCTGTTAGAGTATTGATCCACTGCATTCACATCATTTGCTTCTGAGCTGCCAGTGTCCTGAAAACAGACTGTGGCTCTTTTACTGTAGAGTGCCACTCTTCTTCTCCTTGTCTCTACTTGATCTTTCCAAAAATAGGTTATAACCATTGATTTTAATGGTTCAGTTACGCAGTTCTTCCCATCTAATGTCAGTAATACCAGCTACACTGAATTTATAAATATGTAATTTTAATTCCTTTCATTTTTTACCCAGACTATCTGGTATTTTTTTTAGAAAATCTTTTTATAGAAAATACTTTTGCATTCTTCATGAATTTGTTTTGCCATCTTAATTTCATTCTGAAAGACTGTGGTTTTTTGGTTGGATTTGGCTTTTTTTTTTCATCAATTCCTCTTTCAGTACTTATTTTTAGCCTCTTTCCTAGCAGGCTCTTTGCCTTTCTATAGAACAGGAGACCACCTAAATGGTGCCATCCTTTCACCTGCACCAAAAGACAGGTGCTCCATGTTCAGCATCTTTTTTTCCTGACTGCCTTCATTCACCAGCCAAGGATAATATCCTGGAGGATCACACAAATGTTCTTCTTTTTAAGCAATGTTCAGGATTCCCTGACCTTGTCTAAGATCTGTGAGGCAGTCCCTATGCAGCAGAGTCACTGATGCATACAGTCTTTCCAATCATCTTTAATCTCCAGCCTTTTCCCTGAATTGGTTGGGCTACATATGCTCCCTAACTGTCCTTTTTTGAAAAACACATCTGCCTCTGGAGAATTCTGAAATTTGGATGGGGGTGAATTGGAGATGGAGGGAAGCTGTCTGTTTTCAAATGGAAGTGTAGACTGTGTTAATGCATCTGCTCGGGCCCTTCTGTTTATTGTTGCAGAAAGTAACCAGACCTCTGTGGGCTGCTCAGTCCTGGGCTAGCAGCTCCCATCTCTCCTCAGGACTGGCAGAATTTGGGAACTAAGGAGTCTGGTTTCTGAGACTATGTGTAAAGTGAACAAAGGAACTGTCAGAAAATGAAACATTAAGATTTGGCTTGTTTTGTCATAAGATTGATCAAAATCTGCATCTTTCTGTGGGAGATTTAAATTACGATCAGTTAGCACTCTTCACTGGCAAAAGGAAAACATTCTACCGGAGAATTTCTGATTAACTTTTCTCCTGTCCAGAGGAGAGCTATCTAAATTAATTGTCTTTGACAGGTGAGGTCTGTCCTCATTTTGATACAGGAGATAAGGTACTGGTTACGACACAACTGGGTAGACTTGCACAGCTTTTTAATTACAACAAAAGCACTTATCACAAATGTCTTGTAAACTGAGTGTCAACAGTGCTTGGATTGCAGCTGCCTGGCCTTGGGGTTTGATGGTTTACCTCTTTAATAGATACAATGAAACATTATCCTGCATTCTGTGACCAACTTTGCCTTCAGCCTATTTTTATAGTGCCTCATAGTTCATCAAGCCCTACTGCATAGGCCTTAAAATAAGGGCAATCAAAACCATTTGGTCTCACATTGCCTTTTTTTGTCAGCACTCCAGAAAAGATGCTCAGTTCCTTGTTCTGACACACTACATTGCTTGCATTGCTTCATCATCTTAGTGAACTGATGGATGAAAGACACTTGATGTATGGTGAGGTCACCTGGTAAAAAGTCTGATTGCAGCCTTGCCCTGTGTAATAGTTCTGCAGAGCTAGGAAGGGAGCTAAGAAAATGCTTCCCCTGAAGATACTGTATGGAAACTAAAAATCTTCCAGCACCTAATTTTGCAGGATAAATCCACATGGTACAGTACAAGCCCCATGCCATGCAGAGATACTCCTCTTGGCTCTGAATGAACAAAACATGTCTGCATACAAATGGCAAAACATTTGTTACGTTTTTGCAAGGAAAAACATGAAAAAAATCTGCTGGAGCACAGCCTTGCTGCTCCTGGTTTCTCTGGCCTGTGCTGTGAATGACAGGTTGAGTTACTTGGAATTGTGAATCACTTGATATTGTGTTGATTAATTCGCACACTCACATAAACACACAAAATGGCATGGTAAAAATGTCACACACTAAAACATCACAGACCAAGTCACTGTCATGTACTATTTTTCTATAAGTGTTGTGGAAGGAAGGGGAGACAGCAGAGTCTGTACTTGCACACCTGGCTGAAGGCTGTATGCAGTAAGCACCTTGAGAACATCAAGTGATTGTGAAGGGAATTACTGTGAACACTATAATGATTTTATTTTTTGTTATTTCTTCATGATATCTTGAAAATGATCAGTTCTTTTCATCAGCACCTCAAAGATTCTTCCCCAGAAATGTATGAAGCAGACTGACAAAGAGGTTCTGAAAGCAGTTCAATTACATGAAAAGAAGCAGTGGGAATTTAAGAAGGGCAGAGAAAAGAGTGAATATTTAAACTAAGGACATTGAGACCTAAAATTCCAGTGCTTTATGTATGTACTTCTCACTGGTATCAATGGGAGCACTTAAAGCTTAGTACAGGATTCAGGGAGTTTCCTTCATATCTGCAAATGACTATAAAGCACAGAAGAAGAAGAGACCAGCCTTTTTCTGGTGGGAAGCCTTTGTTTGATCTTTCATGATACTTGAAATGGCAACCAGGTTTAGTGATGGTTCAAATGTCAGAATTCACTTTTTTAAATTTTCCCCCCAGAAAAAAGAGGACCAGGGAGTCAAACTGCATCATTTTTCAAGGGCAGCCTTTCAGTTCTTGGGAGTTTTAAAATGTGGAAAATACTGTATTAATTTGAGAGCATCAGTAGTGAATGGGATAATTTAACAGCACCTTCCGCTCTCAAGTATTTCTTTTCTTGAATAGATTATTAGACGGCAAGGGTTGAGGATACAAACCTTGAATCATGAAAGCTTGTGTACATGTTGAAGAGGTATTACTATGAATTATAAGCACTGGTAATAGTTTAGAATCCAAAGGGCTGGTGACCTTTGCTTTTAAAAACATGCTTTAAATGTTATCATTCTACAGCACTGTCTTCTCAACTCTATCTCCTAAATGCTTTTGGACACACAGACCATGGGATTAATTATATACTGCAAGCAACAATTCATGAATATTTAACACACTCATTTATACTTAATGAATAAATTTGCATTTTGACAGTGTTATTTAATGTGGTTTAAGGAAAAACTGCTCATTACCTTTCAATTTTGTAGATTAGGAGAATGTAATTGGAATGATAAGGTAGGAGAGAGGCTGCATGATTGTTCACACGGTTTGTTCCCGCAGGTTTTTGATAAAAACGGCTCCGTTTGGTTTGTTCGGGGGAAGTTTGTCTGTCTCAGTTACTTCATCCCGCTCCCTGCGGGGAGGCTGAAGCAGCGAGAGCTGAGTTGGGAGGCAGCTGCCCCACGGTGGCTGCCCCGGGCCGCTCAGCGGGCCTTGGGCAGGGCACTGCCCGGGGCGGAGAGCGGGGCTGCCCGCGCAGCCGAGGGACCCCGCGCGGCCGGGGCGCTGCTGGAGGGCAGAGGGTCCCTGGCAGCGGGGCTGACCCTTGTGGCGGTGGCGGGCCCGGCCCTGGGCCCGGCGGTGCCCGGGGGCTGCGGTGAGTGCGTCTGCAGCCCCGGGGATGGCGGAGGCTGCTCGGGAAAGCCCTTCCAGCCACCTGCACCCAGAGATCCGTGTGAGCGGCTGCCGGCCCGGGGCCGCCCCGTTGCCCTGGGAGAGCTTTCCCGGGCAGGGCAGGGCAGGGCAGGGCAGGGCAGGGCAGGCGGTGCCAGGGCGCGGCCCCCGTGCAGGGCCTGCCCACACACCCCCTGCCCCAGCGCCGCCGTCCCGCTCGGCCCGGCACCCTCGGCAGGGCAGCGCGAAGCTCTCAGGTGGGCACCGCCCGGTGCGCCGGGCTCGGAGTTCTCCGCCGTGTCAGATTGCACAAGGTTCTGTTGGTTTGGTTTTTTTTCCCCTGAAGACTTGGTCCTTTTGAGAACTCTCTTTAAAAAGAAAAAAAACCAAACTAATAACCCCAACCCCCAAAAAACCCGCAGTTCGTCTTGCAACGAAACCTCGGAACAGACCTATGTACATTTCAGCAGTTCAAAAGGATAAGGAGGTAAAAATATAAATTATTATTTACTTTTCGTATTCTTATTTTTTAAGCCTATCTTATGATTTGTAGGAAGTGGAAGCAGTGAGGAGGAGGAACAATTTGTTTGGTTTTGTTTTCTGTCAGTAGTCCTGATATGATAACTGTCCCATTTAAATTTCATGGGGGGTTTTTCCTGTTATTTTAATAGGGCTAACTACAAAACCTTTGTACGTGAGTGTCTTTCCTTTGCCTTTTAAACTATATATGTGTATATATATATATGTAATCAACTCAAATGTTTCCTTAGGCATGGAGATACTATAAAGATTTCTTAGCTAGTACAAATGAAAAGAATCTAAAATAATCAGAAGTTAAAAAAGAATTTCCGAGGACTTGGTCTCGTATATTTCTGTATGTGAACAGCAATAGAAGAGAATACCCCTAGGTTTCTAGTCTTTAATACCAAGGGTTGATTTTGTAAAACAGTTTTTAAAATGGGTTACAATTTGCTTCTTTAACAAAGTATATGCATTGTTTCTATTTGTCATTTTGAAGTGCCATATGGTGGCAGATACTAATCCACAATATGTTGCCACAGTTCTCCGTGATCTCTCTTGAAAACAACATAATTACACAAATGGAGACTTGACCTTTCATTCGGCTTTAATGGACTTTTTTCTGAGCACATTTCTAATCAAAGAGAAATGCATAAAATGTTTCTGTCAGAGTTAGCTATGTATATCTTCTCTGGAAAGGGAAAAATCTTCCGGCTAGAATCAGGCTGTTCACCAATTCCCTGTTCAGCACACACAGTAATGCCATCTTGATTCTCACAACGGGGCTCTAGAAATAACTTTGATGTTAAGCAAAACAAAGATTTGAAATGTAAAAGCTGTGTTGATATCCCTCTCCTGTGGGCAATGATGCATAAGCAAAGACAGCCCATCTTTGACATGCTCTTCATCCTGTGGGAATATCCCCACGCAATATTCATAGAGGGGGATGTACCAGATAAACCTTAGATCTACATTTTGGGGTTCTTTTCCCTTAAATTTTGTAAGGCTTGAAATCTTAGATACTGTTTTGACTGCATCCAGCAAGCTAAGAGCACATGATTTGCACTCACGTTCCCAAACTGCCTGGGCCTCCATCACTGTGCATCTCCAGATCAAGACTTATATTTCAGTCTCTCAGTGACTTTATGTAATTCTGGTTTTAATATATCAAATTAATCTAAGCTCCTGGTGGCATATATGGGGCAAATCTAGGTGGACTTCCTGTACATGGATTCCAGGATCCTGTACATGGATTCCTGTACTTCCTTCCAGGATTTGTGAGGGCCAAAAGAAGGTGTGTGCAGGCGCCAAGGTCAGTTGTTTCCCAGAGGAGGTGTGTAACCATTGCTGTGTCTGCAGCTGGTGCTGATGGGCTGTCACAGGCTGGGATATGCAGGTACCACAAAGGACGACTGCAACACTGCCCATTCCTCCTGACTGGGAACAGGTTCTTTTCCTACTTGGGAGGAGAGTTTTCAGCCCTGGTTACAGATTTTTGTTCCTGTTTTGGTCACCAAAATGGTTGATAATGTTGGTAATGCAAGAACAAGAGAACCTAATGTTCATTATTTTGCATACTTTTTTTTTTTTTTTTATGCATATATTACCCTTTTGCTCTGGAATTCGATAGCCCCCAAACCAGTTTTCTGTCTGGAACACAGGATTGCTATCTTAGGGTATTTCCTAAGATATTTGTTCCTGAAAGTGTGTGTTGCTTGCCACCACTTTGATAAGGCAGGAAAGCAATAGAGGTCCTATCTTTAAAATTTGTCCCACTGGGAAATCTTGAATTTGTGAATATGGTGACTGATTGTATGCATCACAAAACAAAAATGCATAATTGAACAGCAGCAACTGTCTGAAAATAATCTACTGTTTCAAACACTTGAAGGCTCCAGTGCCACAAGTCACCAAGTATTTAAACTCTCTTCCCATGATCAGTCTATATGCTAGCTTGATAAAAGGTATTAGCTATGAATACATGAAAGAATCAGGTTTATTCCTCCCATGCCCCACCTTTGAGTATGCCTAGAGTCATGTTTGATGGGGCACAACAGGCGCTAGATCAGGTGCCATCAGGCCCCAGTATACCAGCTGTTTGGTTCACTTTTTTTTTCTCAATATTAAAGGTTTAAAACTTCGGGGAACAAAATGATGATTCAGGATAGATTAGGCTTGTCTCCTGATTTTGGTGATTCAAATTTACATGCATAATTTAGCTCAATAATGTTTTGCTTGATAATGCATGTGAACTGGGAGATGAACAACTAAGGAATCTATCGTTTTTCCTGAATTTTATTCAATATTTACTTATTTCTGTTGAACAAATTTGCCAGTTGTATTCAGATGTTGGGAAATCCATACATGGTGTTTGCTTTGGATTTTCCAAAGCAGAGCTACTCACATCCAAGTTATGAAAAATTAGTACATTCATAATTTGTAATGTATAAGGAATAGTTAACATCCAACTCATTGGCTATAGAAATCAAGCCTGGAGGCAATATTTAATTGACTCAGAGTCAGACAAATTTCTCCTGTGGGCAGAGAGGTAACTTTTCTGAGACACGGAAGTCTCTCTCATTTTTATCCCATGCCAAAGATCTTTAAGCCTCGTGAAAACCTTTGTCTCTGGAGCATTCTTCCTTCCACTACTGTATTTCCTCTTAACAAGGTATTGCTCTTGTGCTGTTAATGTTAATGAGAGTACTAAAATCTCTTAATAAGAAAATGTTTAAATTAATAAAGACAATGTCTTTGCTGTTCATGATTGGCCTGATTCCATATGCAGAGATTTCTATGAACAATTTTACAAATGCCTGTATTTGGCGTGAACAGGGATTCTCTGGAAACCCTACAATTTCAGGGAACAGCATGAATACTGTAGTCAGGATATTTGGAACACAGTAAAATTTTTTAGCAGTGTATTATCTCAACCTAAAAATGTTGACACCTGAACAGAGCAAGTGCTGATACATTCATTTATAATGAATTAACTAGGCTTGCCTGAGCTTTTGAAGGTTATGTGACTGCATTTATTGATCTCATTTCACTGATATCAATAAGAGCTGAAGTTTCTCGTTACCCCATAAGGCCATTCATGCCATTGTCTCCCAGATTCATTTGAAGCTTTTGCTTTGATCTAGAAAGCTCAAAAATTTGAGTGAATCCTTAGAAGAAGCTCTGTCTGATATGGTTGCTCTACTTATTGTTAGTGAAGGGACATAAGCCATAGCCCTATTCCTAGTTCTGGGAGTGATAAAGTCTGGTTAGCAATGGATTTGTCCTTAACAGTCTGCATTTCTACCATTGGTTTTGCTTCACATTCCCCCATGTCCCTTAAAAACCTTCATACACTGTGATATCCCTATGTCTTCTGTCTTTTTCCACACTGCCCCTATGCCACTCTTGCCTATCCCATGTTTATTCCCAGAGAGGATTTTCTACTGTGGTAACTGAAGGTGGCTTCAGAACTCCTTCACATATTCTCTACCACCTTCTGTCCTGTCTGGTGGTCCAAAGAAAACATACTTTGGCTGGTTTTAAGTTATGTGTAGACTTCTGGTCCAGTTAATAAATGTGTACCCACTCACTGTTTGCTGCTTCCTCCCTCTGAGCAAACTGAACAAAAAAGAGACAATTTAACATACTCCTACCGTTCCTTCATTTAAGGTTCTAGTAGGGGCTCTCTTTTATTATCTGGCTGCTGAGCTTCATGAAACTCATGCCTGTATTTGAGACCTTTGTTTTTCTGTGAAATTAGTTTTAAATTACCCAGTGAAATCCAAAGTTACCTGATGGAGGTAGACAGGCATGCAAACAAGCAGTGTGTCTGTGACCACATGAGCTTTCTTTGCTTTGGGACATTAGGCTTACACAAAAATAAGTGGGAAGATGGAGGCAGTGATTCACTATTACTGTGGACATCTTTGCTAACTTTCAGGACCAGTTGTGAGGCAGATTGCTGGTTTCCTCTTTGGTCACAGACAGAGGTGGGCTGAGGGGAGGCCACAAACAAATTTTGGTGAAATCATTGGAGGGTTTTATCACATTTTGTTTTACATGTCTTTCTTGTTCCTATTTGATCATATGACAGGTGTCAGTCATTTGTTTTTTAAGAGGTTGTCTTGGTACCTGGAGAACTGAAGGTGCCTGTATTTTATATATTAGTACTAGAACAATCAATCAGAGGTAAGGATAGAAGCAAAGTATGCAGGGAGACATTGTGTAACAGAAAACGATGGGAAGAGATTTGGAGAGGTCTGGACTGCCAGCTAATGTGGAGGAGAGGAAAGAAAAGAGCAGCCTGACCTTTCTGTGGTGCCCTTATAAGAGGTCAGAGGAATGAAACAATAATGGCAGCCTTCAGTCTCGAAAAGGGCAGCAGGAAGAGAAGGGCAGCAGCAGAACTCCACTACTGCTGTATATTCAATTAACATTTGCTGCTCACAATCCCATAATTTTTCACTGAGTAGGAGCCAGGATAAAAGCCATCCTACTTAGTGTCCATTTCACAAAGTGAAATCTAATTAGTTGAATGTTTAAAAGTTAATGAAGAATACATGATGTCAGAAAATATGTTCTAATGTAAGCACAGCCCTCTCGTACGTGCATTCGTGCTGCTGTAAACTGATTACGTAAATAACACCTCAGTGCCAATGCTAATAAAAGGCTGTTTGGCAAGGGGCCAGGAGGATGCTGTGCAAAACTGTCCAGTCATCTCTTTAGGGGTTCAACTTCAATGTTAATGAAGACTCCCCATAGACACATACATGAAAGGATCTTACTAATTTCTGGAGTCTGTGTGCCATTCACATCTGTTACTGCAGAATGCTGGACAATAAACCTGTGAAGATATTTTACCTGGGCGTGTGAGATGCATGCAGTGCTTTACTTTAGGACTACTGCTCATACAGAGGTGCAGTCTAGCTTGAAATACTTACCCAAGAAATCAAGGGGGAAAAAACCTGAGAATTTTCTGATGAGCTTCAGGTATCACTGGAGTTCCTGAGCTGTCCAGCTGAAAGTGCCTTTATTTGACAGTTAAATACTTGATGCTTGAATACAGAAGTTGGAATATTACATTTTGAGGGCTCTAATATCTCCAGATGAAAATCTCTGCTATAAGACTAAAATTCAATATTATGTCATATAATATTTTGCTCCTACACAGTGAAATTGCAGCACATTCATCTCCGGAAGAGTTTCCAGGAATTATTAGGCTTCTGCAGGAGATGCATCAGAAATGAAAAAAAAAAAAAAAAGTCTTTGAATCAGACAAAGGCAAACCTGTTGAAAGAAATACGGGGTGCAACAGTACCACAGAGAACAAGGCCATATTGGGTGTGGGAGTACATCAGCATTGCTCCATTGAAGACAAATGGATGATCTGGCCTGAATTTTGAGTCCTACAGGGATCTTAGGTAATTTCTTTCTGAGCCTCTCTTCTGTCTGCAAGCTGGTCGATTGCACCGTAAGAGAATCTAAATGTTATCATTTCAAATGTGTCTTCTTTTTACAATAAATATTAATGAAAATTAATTTCAAACTCTGGTTTGTCAAGATCTAAATACAAGTAATATCCAGCTAGGATACAGGCGAAGCACAAAGCCTTTTCTCATTATACAGTTATCAGAAACACTAAAAAACTGGGAAAGACATTCTTTGCTATTTTGATCTATGAGTAATTATATAAAATAGAAGGGTTTTTTTAGAGAAGGCTGCAGAATGATAATTCTGTGACTTGAAGAGAAAGGAACAAAAGGTTGTAGTTGTAAAAATTATATTTTTTTCTTGAAGAAAAAATGTGAAAGAAAAATCAACCTCCAGCAAAGGAGCTAGATGTGGTTAGAAGAAAGATATAAAAGTGATCCCTAAAGAGTGAAAAGTAGAAACTCTTCTAAGAGGTGGCTGAAAGGCAGAAAGGATCAACTACCAGGCCTCTCTAGAGGAGTTATTCATAGCAAAATGCTGAAGAAAAATGAGTATACTAAAGACTCGCTGTGTAGTATGGATTCAGGCTCAGATAAATATTCACATTTCACAGCCTTTGCAAGAGTAGCTCCTGTGAATGTTTTAACACTAACCTGGTGATCACCTGTAAAAGCTGTCACTGTTATTTCATACTCTCTGTACTGGGTTGTTTTGTTTTGGTTTTTTTATTGGGAGCTGTGGTTAGTGTGAAAAACCTGATGGATCAATTAGGAATGCTTCCTACTTCAAATATGGTTGAGTGGATTTGCCACTATGAGAGAATCTTATGACTGATTTTGATTCAAATTTCATACCTTTTTACACTAAGCAGTGTGTCAGAATCAGACCGTCTGCTGTGAGGTGGAGTCCAGGAAGGGTGCCCATGAGATTACAAAATTCAGGTGTTTTCATTCCCACCAGTCCTTCATCCCAGTGCAAGTTCCTGTGTCTTTGTAAGGCTTTCCACAGCAGAGTTTTGCCAAAACAACAGGTCATGGTGCTGGGCCAGCAGTGAGCAGGGATTAGGGCTTAGTGTGGAAACTTAAAACAGCACAGAACTACCCCCTGCTGCTCTCAGGTGAATTAAATAGGAGCAGGATTAAGCCACATGTGGGATTGCTGCAGATGCTTCTTCATATCTGAATACCTAGCAATTTTTATGGGGTCTTTACGTGCCTAAGGACCAGTAATGCGAGGTCTGTGATATTGGATAGAAAACCAGTTTGAAAGCTTTCAGAAATCATTGAACAGTTAAAAAATGGGAGACTGCCTTTTAGGGGGTTCTGGAGAAGTACGTAAGTAATGTAACTGTCTGTGCTCCCTGCCATATATTAGACTGATTTCTAAAAGAAAACAGAATTTCTGAATCCTTTTCCAGTTTTAAAGACTTTCTCAGGTTTTCGGGGGTTTTTTATAAGTCTTAATGGTACAGTTTGAAGTTTACAGCATTTCTTCTGCTGTACCAAGAAATTCTGTGGACTTCATTTGGGATTTTCCTCTTGGCTGGTCAAATATTTCAAACAGTTCTATCATTTGGGGGAGATATGAAATTAGAAAAGGAGCAACTCACTGGCTGAATGTGGCCACTTTTAATTTTTGAAATCAGGTCCCTCCCACAAATCAGGTAAGTATCTTTTATTAACACCTTGTTTGTTAAGATATTAATATTTCTGTGGCTTCCTTATGGACTTTTTACTGTGAATAATTAATATTTGAATAGTGTGAATGGATGTCTAATCACATGGTATTACCTCTGTTCCTTGAGTGGATGCCCACAATGCTTTTAATCAGAAAATGAATTTTGGTAGGGCCTGTTAGGCAATTATTGCCTTAAAAAAAAAAAAAAGGAGAGATGGCTCTATAAAGGGGAAGGGTACAATATTCTGTTTGTGTTCCTGAATATTGCACATGAAATAGCAAGCACTGCCTGCCTACCTCAATGTTAGCCTATAGCAGTTTTATTTGTTTTATCTTTAGCTGTTTTCTCTTCAGTGCCCTTCCATGCTCCTCTTAGCCTTGCTCCCTACAGAGAATTTCAGAGATGAAAGTATAAACTTTTCTGACATAAGGTCTATTTGTGTGTGAATACACTTAGAGAGGGTCCATGAACACTGGTGTGAATGAGAAAGGTCTGTACAGACATTGAAATGCTCATCAGAAGATGAAAGGAAAAAGCCATTTTCCCTTATCCCCAATCTCTGAGGCAGGATGAGCACATTCAGAACAGCCATGACAAGAGTATTTCTAAAATCTTTTAAGAACAGGTGATTAATTGGTGAGGGCAGATTCTCAGTTGATATAAACTACATATTTCATTCATTAATCTTGCTATGCTGATTTTCACTGAGAACCATCTCCATAATTTTCAGAATATCATCCTACATGCATATTGCCCAGAGTGCTGTCTCACAGGATGGTCAGATATGATGACAATGGATGTGGTATAAATAGGCAGAGATAGATCTCTGAAGGGATCATTTTGAAAGAGCCAGATGGCAGCAACCACATTTATTTTTTTCCCAATGTCACAAATATGCTTTGCAGTTGGGCTGTGTTTTTTCATTCCAAATGAACCCAAACAAAACCCCATGTATCTTTTCCATGTACATTTCAGTTCCTCAGGGAGACATCTGTGGGCACAATTATACAAAGTCCAAGCCTCATTTTACTGATTTACCATCCAGGAAATGCAGTGACATAACCAGATTGCTTATAATTGTGGTTTTTTAATTGGCTTCCTGAAACATTAAAAAAGAAACAGTGAGAAGCAGAGTTGCTGATACAGGGTCCCATGCATACCACTGCTTTGCATGAATAAGCCTCTGATTAATTCTGAGATCCCTTAAAACACATCGTAGTCATCCTAAAAATCTAAACAACATTTCTGTGTTCAAATTAACATCCACATCACTCACTCAGTACTTTGCTCTTTATATTTCTTCCACCTCTCTGCCAATTTTTTTCCTGGTCTGTCTTGCTGGCAGAAGTTCATACCTTCACCTTGATAATTCTTGTATATAGGAGACAGAAACTTTCAGATAAATAAAGTCAGTGTCTCTTCCCTTACTATGTCTATAGGCAGCTGAAAGCATTTCTTTCTGTAGCAGAGGTAACACTACCCTATCCAGAGCAGGTGTACTTTTGGCACTAAGTACATGTGTACCAGTTGAGTCAAAAGACTCATTAGCTGAGATGTAATCATGCTGTATAAAATTTTGGATTCTGGATTTTTAAACTCCATACCAGACGTGGGACCATACGTGTGCCTTTTCTGCTTTTGCCAAGTTTTTACTAATGATCGTTAAGAAGTACAGTTAGATCCAGCATTTTTCAGCATAAGTCTTCACTGATTTGTTGAGCCTTTTTTACATACCAAGGATTGCAATTTATAACGTTATAATGAAGATGGGCAGAACTTCCAGAGGGCAGGTTCCCACTGAAGCACAGCTCCTGTTCACAGGAGGGAGGAGATAAACCCAGTCCCTTGCTGGTCATTTACATTGACCCTAAGGTGAGGCTACCCAGCTAACATGCAGGAAGGGCTTTGCTCAAGGGTTGCTCTCACTCAGTCTCTGCTGTGGGAGCTGCCTCTGCCCTATCTGTTAAGTGTTTTGAAGGCTGTAATCCTGTTTGGGATGTCTGTTTCCTCCTCCTCTTCACTGTGAGTTTGCATTCCCCTTCCATGAGGAGCCGTGCGGGCGATGGAGAGATGCTCAGAGCAGTGAGACGGCAGAGGAGCTGAGAAGGCTCAGGGCTGGCAGATGCAGTCTCAGCCCACCCTGTTCTCAGGCTCAGACTGAACAGTGTCCAAGGCAGATGACCTGACCTGGGTAGGAAATGCAGGCTTTAGAGCTGTCTTTGTGCCAGCTCTGTCAGGTGATCACACTATCAGCTACCTGATCTTTCAATATGTGATACTGGCCTGAATGTGGTAGGCAGTACACTGGGAAAACACAGGGAAATACATTTCTTTTTATTTTCAAACTGTTGTCTGAATGGGGAGGCAAGGGATTTTTTGTATATTTTTATTTCTGCTCAGGGGGAGTTAAGGGCCATTTTTGGTCTAAGTCTGTCTTATGTTTGGGGACAGTAAAATAAAGGAAGCAATAAGCCTCTGTAAATGCAATTTTCTGGAGTAGAGTGGCAATGATACTGATTAATGATAAGTGCACTATTGTTCCTTGATATCTCTATGAAGTGGAGGCACAAGTATTTTGCTCCCTGGTGATCACTCACTTGAGGATAACTTTTCGTAGGAATTTATGCTCAGCTGTATTCTGCCCTATTTCCTGGTATTTTTGGTAAATCAAACTGGAGCCTTCAGCACGCTTGCCTTTGTACTTTGAATGGATTGTCATTTCAGAGATGACAAATCCTTTATACAAATTTGAAGGATAAAAACTCTGTATGGCTTTTATATTCAAATTTGTTTACAGAATGATATTTGCAGATAACTCTTTAAGTCACCCTCTTTTTTCTTTTTATTTTTTTTAAGTGATGTAGTCAGTAGCTTGTTCTGTGCTTGGAGGTGTATTTCTTTTATTATGTTCATTATTCATGATGGTTCTGTAGTTATGCTATGGGAATCTGCTGCATTCGTTAAATACCATTTCGTAAAATTGATGGACTGTAGCTGGCACAAGTTTATCCATAATATTTTTGAAGAGAATTTATCATGTAACCAGCTTGTAAGATAAGCTTATGAGTTTTAAAACATATACAGATTTACTATGCGTTTTCTGGTTGCATTGCTCCATCACCTCCATGACCAAGTCTAGATGCCTCTTGGAGCTAGAACTTGTAACTATTTTGCTGCTGACATAAAGTAAGCGCTCTTTAGGATTTCCTCTGCTATGTGACCTTGTAGATACTTATGGAAAAATACGAAGATTTCAATTCTTGTAATCATTGCATTTTAACTAACTTAATTCCTTCTGCTAGTTTTAACAAGGGAAATTTCTTCATTTTCTCTGTCAAATACTTGTGATGCAATTTCAGTGCTGCACACCAATGTCTCTATACAGGCATTGTTTATGGGGTAAAGGTGAATAACCACTACAACATAGTGAAAAATTACAAAGAATTTTGAGATCCCCAGGGTTTCATTTTTGTATACACATGTAGGGAAAATTGTTGTTGTTATGACGGTCTAAGAATACAGATAAGGCAAGGTTTTCAAGAAAAAGTCATATATGTTATTACAACAGCTATTACAATTTTTGAGGGGAAAAAACCCCCTCACTTGACCTTGTGCTCCCAAAGCTGGGCTGTTTGTCCTTACTGTGTTCGCTTGTATAATAAAAGATATCACCTCTCCCTAATGTGTCAAATTTACATTTTCATAAAAGCTGACCTTGCTTTTGCATTCAGCAAGTAAAATTTTCTCATAGCCACCGCCTTTTTTTTTTTTTTTTTGGGGGGGGGGGGAGGGGACGGGATTTATAATAAAAAAAAAGAATTAATAAAGA
>VZTH01014147.1:1858404-2056510 GCA_013397815.1 Aleadryas rufinucha | reverse complement strand
TCTTGTTTTTTTGTTTCTGATAAAAATTTTTTTCTTTGTCCCTGCTTTTTTTTTTTTTTTTTTGGGGGGGGGGGAAGTGTGACTGCATTATAATAATGAACTAGAAGCTATATAGCAAGGAGATTGTTATTATAGTGGACAACACAAACATGGTGTCTTCTGCACTCATCACTGTAAAAGTAAATTGCAGATGGTGGGAAGTGCTGTGGTCATCTGATTGCTTTAATGTGATAATACATTAGCTTAATGTATTGAAGTTCAGGAAGTGTACATCTCAGTGGCACTAAACTGGAAATCTGCAGAATGTAACAGAAACCAGCAACAATTCATTGTCATTAAGAAATTAATTTAGCCAAAGAGAACTATTTCCAAGCAGTAGTGAAGAGCAGAGGGCTATAGACCTGTATGCAATTTTACAACCACCTTGTCTCAAGGAATGTTTTATTTGCCAAGTGCCACTCTTCCTGCAGACACAGTTACAATAGCTTCTCCTTATGCACACTGGTTACAGAAATCTATCCATTAAGAATCAGAAATACAGGTACTGCAGGATGCAAGAAGATTATTGAACACTGATGTTTAGTGATTTGGTGGTTTGTATGAATTCTCATTTCATCCAGATTATTTTGTAGGTCAGACTTGTAGGTCTAGAAATATGCTCTGGATTCTGTGAGCACACAAATCTACTTAGCATTTCACAAATTCTAGAGTTTGTTAGGCTGTTCTTTGCTGGATATGAATTGGTTTTGTTAAGCTGTTCATTAAGAGATGTAAGAACATATAAAGCAAAGTACGAGACAACTAATTTTCTTTGCACTGATCTGCTGATGCACTGGAAGACGTGACACAACCAGAAAGCCTAGCAACTTCAGTATGTTCCTGGGTTGGTACTGAGGTAATAATGACAAAACATTTTTGGCAAAGCATTTCTTAATCCTGGGCACATTTTTCTCAAAGACTTTAGAGCACTGAAAGTCTGAAGACAAGAAAATTCTTTTTGATCGATCTTGCTTCACCTTCAATTCTCATTCTGCTCAGCAACCTTGGTTCGAATAGATCCCTCCTGCCTTTTCTTCTTCCAGCTAGTTCTGCTTCCTAGTTGCAATAAAATGGATCTCACTTTTCAGGCAGCTCCTCAAACTCAGTGTTCAGGTAGACAAACTGCAGCTTTCAGAGCAAACCATGGGAGAATTTCACCTCTTTCCTATGCAGGCTACTTTCCGAAGTCCATTCAAAGACTTTACTGCTTGCAAACTCTCTTTTGTTGAGGATGAGACATACAGAGTTGAGATCCCACAATGACTCTCAAGTTTGTAGTGGTTTACATGGTTTCTCTCTCCTGTCACTGTATGGATGGTTTAGTCCTAAATGGAGCTTGTAATGCAACAAGCCAATGACAAAACATTTGCCTTTAGCTTTCAGTACGGAGCTATCATCTTTCAAAATGGACAAGTCAGAAATACTGATCTCAATGGCAGAGCACTTCTGAATGCTTTCTACCATTAGCAATGCTTCTGCTGAATTTCATTATTCTACTTGAGTGACCCAGCAATAAAGAGAGCTTTAATTATTTCCATTGTAATCTGAAATGTGGTGTGGCTGTCAGCAAGCCTACAGTATTGCTTAGTTTATGACAGGTGAAGAATTTTACACTGTAAATTCTGTGCAGTCCTTTCCCAAGATTTACAACTACATTATATGTGTATCCATGTCTAGTTCTTATGGTGCTCTTAATTTCTGAACTGATCCTAAGCTGAACTGGAGAAGCTGAGCTTCCATCTCATTAGTCTAATTTTAATTTTTTTTTTTCTTTTAGCAGCCAAAAGAGCAGCACATACAAATGACTGGTTAGAAACATTTAAGAAATAAAACATAGTTATATGGTCAGTTTACAAAACAGTATTTTTTAAGAATATATACGTGTTTTTCTTCCCCTTTCTTGTCTTTAGTCAAAAGGATGGTGTATTACTGGATATTTAGTGAATTACTTTTTGTGGTATAATGCTGCTTAGAAAGGTGTGCAAGCAGCCTAAATTTGATGGGAATATGCAAATGTCATGCAATACGACAGCTCATGCTAGAGTGGAGGAACATGGTGGATCTCAGTTTTATAACAAGGTGGTTTGTTGTTTTTAATGAGGCCATTGGGCAGAATAAAAAGGGTGTGACCTTTTTTTCACTCATTGCAAATATATCTCTCTGATCTTCCTTATTCTCTTATCTTTGGATGAGCTAGATTATAATAGGAGCCCTCAGAATCCTTTGTATTATTGGAGCCTTTCATATCTCTTATCTGAGAAATCATCTTTCTTTTATAACAGACTTTCTAATGTAGCTTTCTAGTTGGCCTGTTAAACTGCTTTTTCAGATCTGTTCTGTTTGTCCAGTAACTGAAAGAACCTGGTTTGTCACATTTCCCAGTAACTCTCCTACAGACTGAAAAACATCCTGCCTCAGAACACTCCACTCATAACCCAGTGTGCAGACATTACCACCTGCTTCCCTATTTCATCACTCATTGGCAATTATGTGACTCATGCATGCAAATTAGGGATAAACAATTCTCATGAAATTTGAGTTTACCCAGACTTTCTAAACATTTTCTGATGTTTGCAGATGTACTTTAAGTTTGTGAAACTTTGGGAGGCATGATTTGTTTTTTCTTTTGAACAACAACATCTTGGTGCTAGCTATGAAGATGCCGGTCCAGTTCTAAAGCTTAGAAGAAATCTAAGCAAGTAAATGCCCTTGTCTTATAAATAATATAGTCTAGTTGCACTCTCTAAAAATGCAACCATGCATAGAGTTACCTTTTACTGTCTGAAAAAATTACAGATAATCATTAAAAGTATGTGAGCTAATTATTCATATTTATTTCCCCAACATAGTGAGAATTCAGAGGTTTATAAGTTATTTCAGTTAGGAACTTGATGCTGTAGTCTGGTGACAGGAAATGTCTAACTTCTGACAGACCAGACCTGGGACAGTCTGTCACAATCAGTGCCATTGGAGCTGATGTTTCCCATTCATCTTACTGAGTAGCCAGTGGCAGGAATATTGTGGATATTCTGCTCAGCCTATTTAAAGCCTTTCTTCACTACCCACTGTGCTCTTCACAGACACACCTTTGGATGTATTTTTAGGAATGTTGACAGATATATCTTGCATTGTAGAGTTTCTATCTTCCAACTTAGAAACACCTACATGGGTGTACACAAAGCAGCTTGGATCCAAAACATCCCCTTAGTGTCACAGCAGGGATTCTTGGCTTGGTCCCAGCGCCGTTTGATCAACACAGTCCTGCTTCCAGATCTGAGCTGTGGTGTCTGTGTGGTGCTGTACCGGCCTTGGAGTGCACTGATACACAGAACTGTCCTCCATTTCACTGCACAGTTGCCCCAACACAGTAAGGGGAGTTCCTTCCGTTTTTTTGTGAAAAGAGAATGTTTCTTTGAGAAGAACCTCTTGGGAAAACAGGGCAAATCCTTGGTTAGCAAGCTCTCATACTCTGGTAACATTTAATTTAAAAGTTTTCACTTGTAGACAGTCTACCATGTAATAAGACCATATTTGAAGCAGACAGATGGAGCTAAATGAACCAGGAAAACCTACAGCTCATTTTAAAAGGTCTGCTGTAGCACGAGAATAAAACAAACAAAAAAAAAAGGAAGAAAAAAAGAAAAGAGAAGCTTTATAGGATAATCCTGAGCGTCTGTCCCTAGTGTATTGACTATCTGAATGGCAATTTTTAGAATTCAGCAATCAATTATATCAGCACATTCAAGAAGATTAAAAATTAACCAGTCTTGCTTTATCCTTTCCTGCAGTCCTTATCTTTTTAACAATGACTTTCTGTACTATTTGAAAGATAATCATGCTACAAAAAGCACATATGTTGTAAGAAGTTTCAGAAGGTATAAGAGCTAGGGCTTCTTTCTGAAGGATAATGAGCAGAGGGGCATCCAGATGAATATGTACAGCTTGTAGAGAAAAAAGCACAAACTCCTCTCAGCAATTTCTGAGGAAAAAGGAAGTTAGCAAGAAAGAGAAAATTGATATAAACATACTGTCTGACTTATATAAATGCTGAATACCAGCAATTAAAACATTTAAAAGATGGCACTGCCTGTTAATGCTTCTTCAAAGACAGTGTCTATTCTTCTCTAGTCTTGTGTAATATGCATCATCTCTGGGAAGCTGAAAAATTTGAAGGGAGGTCTTCAAAATACTGTTCCTCCTTCTGAGTGAATCATTCTTCCCAGAGATAGTTAACTATTGCCATCTCTTTGCCATAAACCAAATGATAACCTAAACTCAATTGTAATAGCAATGTGGTTTTCAGTAGCATCATTTCAAAGCAGAGAACCTGAGGATATGTTTATTTATTGCTTGGTGAACAAATATATTCTCAGCAGATGACAACTGAGGATAACACCCTGCTTTAATGGCACTTTTTCATGGTATGTTTTTTTCCACTTTCCTTCATACTCCCCTTCTTGTATTTTCTATTTACTGGTTTCTGATGTGCACATCAACACTAATCAAACAGGCTATGCTTTTAAGGCTTCGATCTTAGTCATGCTTGGGTTGAATGTGTGAAAACACCACCTTCCCAGCCAGAGACACCACTGATACATTGCAGTCTAGAGAGAGCTCTAATAATCGAGGCACTGATGAAACAGCCACTTGCACACTGAAAGATATAATTTGCATGCTGATGCAATACATTGCTAGTGTAAGTGTGGTCAGAAAACTCTACAGCAATGTCTTAGGGAAGATGAAGGAAACAAGGAGGAAGTATATGTGGGGAAAGAAACATAAATTATAGTATCATGACATTTTGTCTGGCAGGCATGTTTAATAAGTGATGGTATAAGTGTCACTAACTTCAGGGTATACTTTAAGGTAAATAAAGTTCTCTTCCAGGGGAATTAGCATACTGTATTTTCTCACTTTATCACTCACAAGTCATCTGCAAGGATATATATTTCTATATTTCAGGAATAAATAAACTGCCTGCATTTCAGAAGTAAATGAGTTCCAACTCTGGACAAGTAATATGGGGTTATGTATATCTCAGAACTCCTTAGTGGTCTTCTCTGCTGTTTCTAGAACATGTTTCTCCATAGCCTATATGGTCCCCACTCCTAAGTTTGAAGGGCCTTCTGTTCTCAGTGATCTGGGGACTCATTTTCAGCAACTGACGCTTCCTGAGGAAAGTATGCAGGGAATATGTGTATATTGAACCAGTTCCATAGAGTAACCAAAGCATGCAACGAAAATACCACAGTGCAAGTGGGACATCTGATACACATTAAGAATAGCTTGATTTTCATTTCATGTTCCTCTTAAACAGACACCTTTTTAAGTCAGTAGGTCAATCTTCAACTCACTCTTTCATTCTCAAAATTAGTTCCCATGCTACGAAACTGATAGCCAAAGCTCAAAGCTACTTTTCCATACCCACGTTCACAGACTGGCCTTGGGCCTAAATCACCTACTGAATAATTTAGAGCAAACTGGAACATTTTTATGGTCCCTCATAGCAGTTTTTCAACTGCTTTAAGCAGCCATAGCTACATTAAACAGGCAACGTTTGTCCCAGAACCTGAACCAAATCCATACAGATTGCTAGTCATCGTGCTGTTAGAGCCAAGATTTAACCTATTTTTGTACATGTTCATTTCTGTGATCTTAGCAAAGCCCTTGAAAAGAATTTTGTTAGTGCATAAGGTTTTGATTACTTTGTTCCTGGCCTTAAAAAGGCATTCATAAGGCACTATGGTTTGTGTCTTTTAAGACTCTTCCTCAATTAGTTGATCCTGTTTTCTTTGCCTTTGAAAGGCAAGTCTTGATTTCTTTCTAACCATCTTCACCAAATGATAAAATATGAGTCCTGAGGCCCTTTCTTTGGTTATACTCTGCCATTCCAACCTAAATCTATATTAAAGTTTTGAGCTCTTCTGTGGGAACAGCTGAGATCTGAAGTGTATGTAATAAATCGATCATGATGCACTGAATGAAGTAGAAAGCTAATCAACACAGACTGATTATTAGTTGGGCTTAGAATGTATGTTTTAAAAACAATTCCATGACCTGGTGTAGAACGTTTAAGTTCCACAATGCTTAACACAGAGTCACCAGTTAAATCATTGGCCTGAGCAAGGTTGGCATGGCTGTCCTCTGAATTTCTATCAGATCACTGAATATGTGGACAAACAACACATCCTGTATCTTTTACCAAAACTTTCACGGACTTCCCACCCTTAATTGTTGACTCTGACTGTCTAAAGGAAACTAGTTTTAAAAATTATATATTGCTTTAATCAAACATTACACTTCCACACAAAACAATTGAGGCTTTCTTGTACAGCCTTCCTTGTTTCACCTGGACCACTCTTTACTTCTTTCCATTCACTTATGCCCTCACTTGGATGTATACAGCTGAAAATTAAGCAAGCCAAATAAATTATATCCGAATCCCAGTGTGGGAATTTTGTAAGGTGCCTAATGGGTCGGGCACCTAATCTGTCTTGATAAGAGACAACTAATACTTAATATTTCCAATTGTGAAAAGTAGCTACTTAGACTGCTTAGAGGGTACCTTAAATTTTTGCATGCTATTTATTTTTCATTTCTGTATGTTCTTAAACATCTTCCTCTGCCTGTTTGTTGACTGATAAATCTGGCTGTTATAGTCTTGGTGTAGACATCATTTATACCTAGAAAAGCATATCTGAAAATACATTACCTTTAAATAGCAGGATCCATCACATCTGAGCTCCCATGTCTGATAGCCAAAAAGCTCCATTTCATTTCAGAAGAAAAATTGCTTCTGTCAAGGTAAACAGAATGCATTATCCCCCTTTAATAACCATTTTTAAGCATGCTTCTGTATTTCTTTTTTCACAGCTGTATTGCAATAAGCCTTAGAGTAATTGCCAGTTCTTCTGTCTAATAGGTTCATTATTCTTTTGCCATAATTGCAGCCATTAAATGTCCAATTGTTAAATTTCCACTCCTACATTTACTTAGTGTTACTTTTTATAATGGGCTATGTCATTACAGCACCCCAGTGGCTACAGCTGTTGTTCAAAGTGTTTCTAAAAGTCAATGAGACCTATTTGAGATATGTCTGTATCCTTGATTTTTCACAGATTCCCTCCACTGCACTCTGTCATCTTTTTTTAGCCTTTATAAAGATAGCTGCATTTAGATACCCTTTACTGAAAGTTTAAGAACCTGACCTATTCAAGAAGACATAAAACTATGACTTTAATATTTCTAAAGCACCATTTTTTCACTTTTATGAAATGATTCATATATAACAAGGTGATGGAGCAAAGATTTAACTAAGGGAAATTAACACTTATGGCTTAATAGCTTTTTGAGAGCACTGATTTCTCTTTTGTCATGTTAAATTTGTTGGGCTTTTTCTTTGTTGTAAAAGAAGCCTAGCTCCTAGTGTTAGCTACAGTTGTGGTAATAAAACCACCTTTCCAATGCCCCTTGCTTCATTACTTGGCATTTCTAGATACGTTAATAAGCATGCTAGGGTTTACTTCTTATTTGTGTGAGAGGGACTTCTTGATTTGAAATGTTGCATTTAGACCTGATAATGAAGCTTTACTAAAAAAAAAAAAAAAAGTAAAAATTATTAGGAATCCTTTTTTTTTCTTGTAAGACACTGTCATCTACCTGGTTTGTGTGTGACATCTGGTCACAATTTGGTTTATTTTAATAACACTGAAAAATGGCTTTGAGACACCTCTACTAACACTTGTATTAGTTTTTCTTGCTGACAAGCATGGAGAAGCTGTCCTGGAAATTGCTGGTAACAACCACTGTCAGCCCCAGTCAGCTTCCTGGGAAAGCTGATACATGATACCCAGTAACTGTGAGGTTTTCCAGCCTCTTTTTAGGCTATAACTTCATGTCACTTTAAAACTTTCATAGGCAGTATGTCATTTTTATTACTTAGATTTCATCCTCCTCCATAAGGGGTTGATTAAAACTGCATTTGAAATGTATATCACATAAGGTTTTTTTATAGACCACATTTTCATTCTTAACCTCGTTACCAAGCTATAATTTTTTTCAGTGATTAACCTAAAATTGCAGCATTTCCTATCAGTATATGCGGTATCTCCTACCTTCTCCCTCACACATTATAATAAAAATAATATGATATGGAGTGTGTTTGATTTACAGAAAAAAATATATTTTTATTTAAATACTTTTAAAGAGAAACATTTTTACTATTCAAATTCCCTCCCATATTGTAGAGCATATACTGAAGACAAAAACAGAAAGAAAAGAGGTCACAAAGAAAATCAGCTTGTTTTTTTCTGTGTGGAACTAGTCTTTCCACAGAGGAAGGCAGAGACCCTCCTGATCTCTACTTCTAAATTGCAGTTCAAATCTACATCATTATCAAAGTAGAAAGTTGTTACCACATCATGTCTGTGTACATGACATTTATCTGCTTGTTATGATCATGTTTCCAGTGCTGAGGTACTAGGTAATTAATTCTTTCAGTGTCTGGCACCAGATCACAGTTATACTAGATACGCCAAGGTGTTGAAGATGCCATTCAGGTGTTCTGTTCTCTTGTGGAGGGGTTCTTTTTGAGCAGAGTAGATGTAGCAAATTTCTAATGTAATTGTCAGCTTTACAGCTACAGAACAGCTTTGCTTTCCAGAATCCCTGGATTATAAAACTCAAGGAGATGCAAAGTCTGAGAGGAAAAAAACACCAGCCAGTAATTTGAAAAAAAAATTACAATGGGATTAGTGTTAATATAAGCAAATAGATAGTAGAATATATCTAATTAATTTCACCCTGTTTTTAGCTCTTCGGGGTTCTGGGTAGAAGAAAAACATATTCTTCATTTAAAATCCAAGAGTATCACAGTCAGCAGATTATCAGACCGTGAATTTCAGATGTTTTAACCAGATGTACAATTCACAAGTAAATCACAGGCCATTCTGCAAGCCATAACACTTAGTTAATAGAATTTGCAATTCACACAGGCTAGAAATAATTCTCATTTACATTTTTCATTAGAATTGTTACAAGTATCATCATCTTCTCTCTTTTACCCACCAACCGTTGTGTCTACAGCAGCACAATTGTGCAGAAATCATCAGTTCAACTCAGCAGTGCTATCAAGAGGAGGCTGCAAATGCTGAAACTCCTCCTGGCTGGCCGTGCAGCCTACAAACTTGCCCATGCTCCTTAGGCAATTCCTTACACCTATAGGATGTGTGGGTAGGCCTGTGAGGTTGGGGGAATAGTTTGCAGCATAATCTGAACAGTATGGCAAGACTTTTGCAGTGTTTTTTCATACATGAGTTTAAAAGTTCAAGTTGTTCAAGGCTCATGCTCACAGGTCAAATTTCACTGAGAGTTAGGACCATCCATAAGCCAAATGTGAAGGCAAAGCGTTACCTAAGGGGAGGACCAGAGTGCCATGTCACTGGGGCTTGAGTGCTGGATGGGGATTTGGGATATATTGTGATCTTTAAAATGTGCTAGAAGTAATGTCAGGGGTAGGCTCTATTCTGGCCAAGCTCTGTGAAAGTATAAAGGCTTCTGCCTGTTGAAAAGGCTGCTCCTTAACTTTGTGGAGGAGGAAAATGATGTGTTTTTTCCTACCAGACAGCACTGACATCACTATTGAAAGGCAGAGCTGAGCCTACTTTTATGGGGGCAAATAAAGGTACACATAGCAGTGATCTGGAAACATGTTTCTATGGCACTGATGGATGCCCAACACCATTTTTAAGGCTTGAAGAGCCAAAGAACCTCGAAAACGTTCCCACTCCCCAGAATGCTGCATGGGAGTGGGAGAGGAGTGCATGTGTTCTTAGGCATTATGTTATTTAAATGGTAAAGTTCTATAACAACTTGTGCTTGTTCGTCCAACTGAAGTATTTGTTCAGCAATAAACAGGACCTTTTTTCTGTCTGTTCTACATGAACACCCTCAACTACATTCCAGATGTAAAAGTAGTAGTGAAAAAAAAAAAGGAAGAGATGTAGTTTAACTCTCAGTTCCCAAATTATGGCTCTTGTTCACATTGTATTAATTGCAAACAAGACCAATCCTTGCATCTTGTAGACTATTAGCTGTAAAGCAAGTCTCCTGTGGTTTGGGAGTAGAATGACTTTGATATGGTATCATTGGTGTAGACTCTAACCCACAGTGGATCTGCCCTTTTTTTGTATGGAGTCATTATTACAGTGATTTTTCTGACTGACTCTGCTTTTACTCCTGCTATTGTATTCTTTTCCTTTCTCCCAACAGTACACCAGCATATCAGCTTGAGCTTGAAATAATAATAACATTTTAGATAGTTTATGACACAGCCTTAACCTTCTTTAATAGCCGTTTTATGTATTCAATATTCTGCTCCTCTAGTTGGCTTGCAGTCTTTCAGAAGCGCTGGTCACTAAATAAAATAAAGTTCATATTTATTGCTATGTGTCATCTAAAAGCAATCACTCAAAACAAGAATTATAAGATCTTCTATAGATGAAAATGTTTTTGTGATAGAAGTTGGCAAGGCCAATCTGTTATCATGAGGCATGGAGAAGAAAGGCCAATGTTCTTGACTGTTTAGTGAATGCACTTATTTTCTTTTTGCAATTTTCATTATGGCAAATTGTTTGACCTAGCAGAGAGACACCTTCTCAAGGCTGGGATCATATTGTTTTGCTAGTATAATTCCATCACAGTCAACAATGGATATAAATGGAAAAATGAGGCAGAAGGGTGCAACAGTATAGAATGATATGTTTTCAGATCAGTAATCAGTGTCTATTTAAAATAAAATAGAAATATATTAAATGATATGCTTTGACTCCATTTTATTAAGGTGAAATGAAGTTTTATTACTAGTCTTATGATCAAATGAAGGAATATAGGGGTAGTGAGAGCTATGCACAGGAGAATAAAGGCAAGCAGCTAAAAATCTGCTATATTAACCTAACAGTTTTTGACATTCTGTAAAGTCATTGAGATGTGATTTTTCATCCAAAGTGAAAAAGTTTCTGCGATAGTATTTGTTAAATAAAAAAAGGAAAATAGAAGTCCTGGATATTGTGTATATCTCCACTGCAGGAGACATACGTTTTTGATTTTTTAGGACAGTGTAAAAGAATAAAAATGCTAATTTTTCGCATCTAAATTCTAGAGAATAAATAGAAAAATAATAGCTGAAATTGTGAAAATTACTTGCAGAATAGTAACTTCTGCAAACAGAAGCACTTCTTTTTCTATTACCTTGCCAAGTCAATACAATGGTGTTTAACTGTATGTATTCTTACTTTCTTTTTAAAATCTTTTGTTAGATTTTTCAATGTAATGAAAATATAAAGCCTACAGTCATTCTTTCTTCAATTTTTATAAGTTAGCAAATATTATTTTACAGTATAAACCAGTATGTGAAGGAGCATCAGCCCTTAATTTATGCTTATGCAGCCCAGTACTCACGTGTAGTTACACTGGACCAAATTTAACAATACTGAAAGAGAAAAACAGACACAGGTTGACCTTATGAACTTTTAAAGACGTGAGGTGCTTGCTCATGTCTGTAGTTCCACAGAAGTTAAATTGAATTATGCAAATAAGACCACATGTGTACATGCTGTCAGGTTCCAGTTAAATGGTCTTACTCCTCTGTTATTTTCATTAACTATACAAAAAAGATGCTTATGTAGACACTTCCTCAAAAAATATGAATAAAATTTTCTATGAGATGAGAAAAATAACACCATTTAATCTGGCTGTGAATGAAACTGCAAATACAGTGTTTCACTTTCTGAATTTCTGAACCATTTTAATTACATTATGAATTTATCTCCATATGGTTGCTGACATGCATTGAAACCGTAGTTATTAGCCATTTGAATTTATATTGTGCTGGTTTTTGGTGGGGTTTGATTCTAATTTACACGAAGAGTCTGACACCTGTTGAGCAATGGAGAGGAGCATTTAAAAGGATCTGCTGAGATTTGCCCCCGGTTTACATCCTCATGACATGGCCAAAAGCAGATACAGTTTCCTTAGTGCAAATTATAATCAGACCCAATACTTTCATGCATCTTTATTTTAGATCCTGGCATTGCAGGTGTAAATGTGTACCCATGTCATAAGAGAGTGGACAATTACTAGAAACCTGCATTTTTTTATGGCAGTGATCTCTGGAAGGAATCACTGCCCATGTACACACACATGCATATAAATACCCACAGGACTGTCTGCAAGCACCAGTGCCTTTCAGAGCTTAACCAGCAGAGATGCACAAGGGTTATGACAATCTTCAGCAGCTTTTGCCAGCTTTTGCAATACTCCTCAAGCACATGACTCAAACACGCTCACAAACACCGGGCATCGTGCCCTGCCTCACACGGCCTTTTGATCACCAGTGGTTTGGCTTCTTGAGAGATGCTGAGGGAAGTGAATCTAGTCTTTAGTCTTAGTTTCCTCGGGGTGTGCAAATGGAGTAAGGAGATATGATAAAAAGAGGTCTGCCTTGCCATGTATTAGATCACGTTCAGACTTAGTAGTAGTTCAGACTACTGCAAACCAGCTCAGAGAAATGGGAGGAAATACTGCTGTGCCCTTTCTCTCACATCCCTACATCGATGTGTTTTTGACTAGTCCTGCACTCAGAGGTAGCTGAGCATAGAGTGGAAATAGTTGCCTTGAAAGAGAGAAAACTTAGTAAAAAAAGGTTATTTTATTTAGTCGCTGCTTGCCAAGATATTTCTTTAAAACACAATTTTTTTTTAATTTTACTTACGCTTTTTAGAATGAGGTGAAGGTTTTTGAGTTTGAGACCATGACAAATCTAACTGTTTAACAATCTGTTTTTTAAAAAGTTATTTATGACTGACCTATGAGTTACAAATCAACTCAATCTTTATTATTGTCTGTTTCATTTTTGAGCTTTATTGATAGTGATGAGTCATATGAAAAAGACTTCACATATGTTAGTGGTTACTGGAATTGTTAATACAGTCAGCAATGACTTGCCAGAGCATTGGATAAAAATGTTTTAATGGAAAAGATCTCTTGAGTGGGAGCTCATTTTGAACATATATTAAGGAGTGTCTGGCCGTGTTTGTCCCCTCTTTTCTTCCAAAATTTTGAGAAGTCTGCTATATCTAATTTACAAAACACTTAAAATGGTTGTAAAATTTACCTTTAAAAAGGAAGGGGTTTTATCCATTTTCTCAACACTCTGAATTTAATAGACTGACAACTGAGATTTTCCAAAGAAACCCATTTAAGCTACAAGAGGAAAATACTAGTTCATATTTTCACTTTGGTTACTCCAACTCTATTAATTTCAAAGGAGTTAACCAACAGAAAGATGCTGGTCCTGAAAACATATATATCCACAATCTCGTATCATTGGTTCATTACTGATCAGACTGTCTGAAGTCCAGATGTTGACTGTGTGAGTTCCTGCATTGTCTTGCTTTAAGACTGGGTAAACAAATAACAAACTGCAGGCACTCAAATGGAGCCCTTATGTCAAAGATGTTGCTCACTTACCTGTTTAAACTATGTACTCTCTAAGTACACTGCTTAATTGAAGTAACAGTGAGAACAATCAAGCTGACTGGGGTGTTTTTTCAGTGTTTATTAGGCTGTAAGGACTGTGAATATGTTTTTTCCCAAGTGTTAGTGAGGATTCCTTGTCCTGTGCAACAGGCATAGTCCAGGTGAGTGCACTGTCTATTAATTTGCCATTATAAATTCCAGTCTGAAAGCAGTCAGGGGAGTGAATATTTGACCTAGTCTAAAATCAGTGTAAACTATCAGTTATTGACAGCATTTATTATATATTTTAAGAGAAAATTTATTATCAAATGGAGTAATTAAGTGTGGCTCCTCCATATCTTAAGATTTGTGCAGAAATGTATTTATTTGAAGAATCCAAAATAAATTTAAATTACTGCATACTTCTGACATTCTCAATCCTACACTTTCCAAAATTGGATTCAATTTTATCTTCTTTATAGGCTTCGGGAATATTTTAGAAGCTGTTTTACCGTACTATTTTATCTTCATGAGGCTTTTTTGAATGAGCTCAAATTCTTCAAGGCTGCAGAGAAACGGTTCTACAGTAGTTTTGTTTCAGGTATACTGACAATTGTGACAGCAAGCACTTGTGACTGTACAGCAATGGAGGATAAAAGAATAGTCTGGGCTTTCTCTGGAAGTTACCATCGAGAACAGATGAACTGTCAGCGCTTTAAGCAACAGAAGTCACGTCCACGCCACTGAGATGCCAATTAGCCAACTTTGAACATAGTCCATTCGTCAGATTTTAGGGAGCCAGTGTTGCTGGTAGCTAGAAGCAAGAGATGCTTCTCTACAGGGAAAGCTATTACTGGCGTAACACATGGAAATATTCAATTGTTCTCTACAAGCTGGAACTTTGTTTCATCCGCAAGTATGGAAGCAAACCTGGCTAGGCTTCCTGACTAGCAATTGTAGCACAGCTTTCTTTCATCAGATTTTGATAACTTCGTCAGAGACAGGTAGCAATCTCTGGATTTTGATATTGTCAATTTAATATAACTTGATAAAATCTCTGAAACAGATTAAAAGACTGATAAGTTTCACCTTTTAAATTTTTCTTGATGCTTTTGTGCTAGGGCACAGTATGAATATTAAAAATAATGTCTAAGGTAATGCAGAGCTGTCTGCCAAAACAAAAAAATTCCATTCGTTATCTCTGGTTTTTTCCACTATTTTCTCTATCCATGGCGATTGTTGGAGTACAGAAGCAGTCATGTACCTAATATTTCTCTGTTTAGGTTTTTCGGGAAAATGTCTGTCAATAAATTGTGGGAGCTTCTACAGAGCCATGACTAAAGCTAGTTATTTAAAAATAAATCACAGGATAGGTTTTTTTAAAATCAATAAATATACATGGACTGCAGTTGAACATACACCTTTTCATAGTCTGATTTATGTATTAAAACCAGATTTGAACAGCGTTTTTGAAACAACATATTGTGGTAGAAACAATGGAAATACTAAGAAGTGACTTCTTCCATAGAAAAAGAGGATTTATGTGTATCAGTTGAAGGACTAGTACTTTCCTCTTGTTTAATCATTTTGAGACATTCTCCAAGCCTCCTGTTCAAGTCCTATGTCAGTTACTAAAGTCTTTGCTTCTTTTACATAAGGCCAAATCTCGAAGGCAAGGGATAATTGCAAATGTTTTACTCTCGGGGAGAGTGGCCCAACAGGCTGCACCCTGTTACCCAGAATAAAATGACAGTGATACCAAATCTTTACATGCTCATGTGGGACGCGTTGTCTCGCTTCTGAAAATCCCTGCGGCAGAATTGTCTTGTATCGGCTGTGGCCCATTCCTCTCTGTTCAGGCTGCTCTGCTGGGGCTCATGTTAACCCTTGTAACCTATTTAGATTGTCAGTTCCTTGGTCCTTGTCCCCTTTTTTGTTTACCTGACACTCTTAGGGTTCAATAATTAAAGCTATAACAGATATCAAAATACATGGCATGCCCCAGTTGACCTCCATCTCACTTATAAGGCAGGATCAATTATGTGAAGAGGAAAGGGGTATATTGCATAGAATTAAAGTTTCAGTTCTCATTTATTTGGTAGGATGTTTTTTATTTCAAGTTGCATCTTTCTATGATTCCTAGTAATCTAACTGAATCCAATCTAATTGTGTCATCCTTGTGACCAGGACACTCCTTTTTTCCTTTGGTAACTTCCTCCTTTGCTGCTCAGCTGCTCAGACAAGAGCACAACTAAAATTCCATTTGTTTTTTAACAGTAGTGAGCAATGATTATTCATTAAGTCTGAGAAATATCTTTAATAGCACTTTTGCCTGACTTGATCATCTTTCACTGCCTTCTGGAAAGGTTTACTAAGAGATCCTATTTTTCAAACTCTGTACTTCAAATTGAATCTGGAGTCTAGTTTCTGATAACATTAAGTGAGATAGAAAGTGAGATGGAAGTTAGATGACACTCTATCATATACTGAGAAAGTTCATTAAGATGAACATCCATTTCTTGACTTTCACTGAGTTTCTCAAGCGAATTCTGCTACAGATGACAAAGGGAGTTTCTTTCATTTACAGTAAACACATACCTTGGCCACAGACTTAGGAAGCTCCTTCTAATATTCTGGTTATGTTTGGATTTTTGCCTTCATTTTGTAATTCATTATTGCAATTTATTGTATAACTGAAAAAATTACTTCACTTTTTTCTTGTCAAATGTAGATGTTTGTAGATGTTATAATATTCCCTATAGCCTTTCTTTAGCAAATCTTAACAGTTCTTTTAATCCTTCTTCAAAAGCATTCTCTCTAATCTACACACACCCTTTTAGGTCTTTTCTGAATTGTTTAGTTTACTGACAACTTTCCAGTATTAGAGTGCCAAAAGCTGTGTACAGAATTCCATGTGCAGTCTCACGAAAGCCACAGGGAGAAAGATTATCACCTCATTGGGCTGTGATACAATATTTCTACAACACAGAGCCAGTTGCTGTTTTGGCTTCTTCAGATCTTCACTTTAAGGTTTAATTTACCATGCTTGGCTCTCTCTTTGGACTTTCTAGTGTGTCCTTTCTCATGGAGTTGAAGTGCATCACAAAGCGTGACTTGGATTTTTGGAGGAAGGATTTAATTCTTAATTTAATATTTTTACTCATATTTCTAACATTTAAGAGGGTTTTTTGTATGATTGCTCTTTGACTAAAATATAAACCTGGCAAATTTATTATGGAATTGTATGTTGATATATGAAATATATGAAATATTTATTTTCTACTTCCTTTAAATTGTCACTGTTAAAGCATTCTGGCCTCCTGTTTGTGGCAATTTTTGCTTGCTGTTGGTAAAACAGTGATCACATCTGATATAATTTCAATACATTTTTAATAAGATTTTGTGAGAGAGATTTTGCAAAGTCTGTTGATACATCAAACTCTAAAGACAAAACAAGTGCAATCCCAGAGCGATCCTTCCTGTGTCTGGTTTTGTAAGCATTTTGGTATTGATTGAGATGGTGAAACAGAGGATTAAAAAAAAAAAAGAAATTCAATGTAGATCAGACCAAAAGGTTGGGAGGGTCTGTAAGGGGGAGATTAAAACTGAAAATGGTGATGGAAAAACATTGCCAAATGTTGGATAAACATTCTGAAATCAGTGAGGTGACATCCAATAGAGGCAGATCTTTAGATGGAAACACCAGCTCACTGTGAATTGATTAGCTGTGCAAAATCACTGCAGATAATTATCTGGCCATAAACTGAATAGGAATCACATCACAAATGTGATGCTGGATGAAAAAGAAAGCAAATGCTATTCTGAAGTGTGGAACAAGAGTGTGATCTAATTATGCCATGATTTTTAGTACTGCTGGGGCTCTCCAGGACCACTGTACTCCACTTGCAATCTCACACTTAAATGTGTGGACAGTTTGGAGAAAGCTGAAAGAATGCCAGTAAGAACACAAGGTTTAGAAATGAAAGGTTGATAGAATTTATTGCTAAAGAAGCAGCTGAATGTAATAATCACCTGCAAGGAATGTTGTAATGAAAAAGACAATGATATGGGGGTTTTATTTTCCTGTTTCTACTGACAATAAAAAGAAAGAAATTGATCTGTTTGAAACACGTGATGTTTTCTGATGTTATGAAATCCTTTTGATTTATAGGAAAAGAACTGTGAGCAGGCTACCTCTGGAAGTTTTGCAAGCTTTTGCAGAGGATTTTGGGAAAAAGAAATAAGCTAACTATTACCTATTCTGTCTCAGAGTAAGGAGAACTCCTCTTAAAGCCTTGTCTAGCTCCCTATAGTCATACATGTCCATGCACAGTTCTCAGAATTAAGCAATATAAACTGAGTCAGAGAGGACTGACTTAATACAAATGCCTTATTTTATGGCCCAACCAGCCTGAGGATCCCTCTTGCAAGTGTTGGTCTAGCTTGTTAGAGAAATACACTGAAGTCAAGTTTCATTGATAACAACAGTTCATTGAAATTTTTTGGGTTCAGCAAACTTTCCCTTAAGTGAAGGTAGAGATCTGGGGAAAACATGCCTGTCTCCAGTGAGTCTGCCCTAGGGAGGAGTGGTAAAACTTTGGTCTCCTGAGCCAGGCAGAGAAATAGCAGATTTTCTTTGCTTCTTAACTCTCCATACCACCTTTCTTTGTTTCTCTTTTTTACAGACCAAACTTGAAAATAAAATAAAAAAAAACCCCTAAAGCCATAATGTGGGCAGCTCAGTCATGTTTTGAATTATTAGTAAGATAATCCTCCTGATCATTTATTACCTGGTCTGATTTCTCATTAGTGTACTTTTTCTTCTCTATATCTTCAAATATTCTTTTATTCACGGTTTCTTCTTTAACTAAAATAACCTCAGTGCACATTCACCTGCTCTAAGCTTTGTCCAGCTCTGCTCATTTATATATAATTCTTTCAATTTCCAGATTATTCTTGCTGTCCTCCATTCTTTGAATAGACATTTGGGAAGCTGTACTGGCTGCTTGGCATTTTCCTTCCTTTATCAGAATGATTTTATTGTATTCTGATGCCTCTCAGGAGTCTCAGCATCCTTGAACTTCAGTATCTACCACTCTAGGAATCCATTCTTTAGCATGCACCAAAGGACTAATGGGCACTACTAGGGAGCATCCCTATTATTTAAAATCAGCTCATAGTATGAATAATTGCAGTGATGAATGTTTGATCCATGTTGAACATTCTTTGTCTAGAATCTTTACTTTTATGACTCATGAAATTGTCTCTTGTATACCTTAATTTTCAGATTTAAACTCCATTATTTTGCCTTTTTGCAATTACAAAGGAGCTATATCCAGGTCTTATACAGCCTTCTATATATATTCAGGAACTATAACCAGCCCTAGAAATTATTACCTGTATGTAGAGGTCAGGAGAGAGATACTCCAAAACCACACTGGGGCTCATTTTAATTGTCACTGTTTTGTTGGCATAGGTAATGGGATTCAAGTAAAAGTAGTATGAAGAATTACTCCTTAGGCAGCTGTCAAACAGGGAAACTGTGAATCCCTCTTTGCATTTTTCACACTGTTTCTAAAGGGAATAGCAATCAGAAAACCAAATGGAGAACCAAGGTTGGTCATTAATTCACACTGGCCATCCAAAAGTGTTTGGCCAGCTTGAAGTTTTTCTGTATATGGTTACTATAACCCTCACTGCATACTCCATTAGTATTACAGATTTTACCTGAATTCTTCTGTGGCCACTCTCTCAACAGTTCTGGAATGTCTCACAGCCATTAAACTTGTCTATCCACACACCATTTCCACAAAGCCACAGTTATTACTGCTTTCTACGTAGGAAAAGTGAGTGCCAGGTAAAAGTCATGTTTAAAGTCATAAAGTCTTGTGGCAAATCCCAGGTCTATAGGAACCCTAATGTTATATGTTAGTTCAGATTATTGAGAGCAGAAATACTCTAAGATGGAATGAAATGAAATAATCTTTAAATAACAAAAAATCATCATTGGCTGTGGCCACTATATATCTTACTTCTCTAGGAGCAGCAAGTGACTTCTGCTAAGTATAATGAAACCGGAAAATAAAATTTGACAAAATCAACAGATTCTGAATGTCCTCCTCAACTTTGATTTAAAACACCATGTTTTTAGTACTTGAAGTCCCTTTAATGAAACAATGCCAGTCAGTTCTACAGAAAACAGGACTTAGCAGTCCCAGCTAATAAAACCTGGAATTTTTGGGGACTGCAGATTTAGAAGTTCATGACTGAGTGGTTTAAAGAGTAAAGTTTTTATTTGTGCTAGGGATCCATGAAAGTCAGGCAGCAAGAAAGGTGAAACCATAAGATGCAGAGGTATATGTCATCAGGTACTGATGCAGTCATAGGTAGATGGAGGTAAATGCAACTGCTCTGCTTTTAATTTAGAATAATTTGATAATATGTCTTATCACATCCATGTTTACCATTATACCATCGTCTGCAAAATAGACACATGTAGTACCTCTGGAAACTGGGCTTTTACAGCTATTGCAGCCATCACTTGCAAAACAGTAGCCACAGTTTGAACTTGAAATATGCCCCTTCAACCTTTTGATTTGTGGAATATATTAAGCTGTAGAAATGTAAATAGGTATACAAGAGTATACCTATTAACTAGATTACATTCTTGGTTCACAAAAGCAAAGCAAGACTGACAAACAGGACATATACTGCCTGTCTTATGGGAAGATCCATGTGTGTTGGATAAGGGAAGTAATACCCCATCATCCACTTTTTAAGCAGCTCTTGAGGAACACGTTCCACATAACACAGCCAGAAAAAGCTCTGTAGATGAAAGCAGGAGATAGTGGGCACAGACAAAGTCAGCCCATGAGCCATGGCATGCAATGTTCAGAGAACAAAGCAGAGACTCAAAAATGCAATACAGAAACAAAGCAAAAAGCATATTAAATAGTTGTATGGAGTGGTATTGACATTTGCAATAATAAAAAATATTTTTGTGACCTCCTATAAAGCTTGTCTTTCTTCAGATTATTAATTTTACTCTATTGATAATCATGTAGAAAGAAAAAAGAAAGTACTGTCTTTATTGTATATTCTTGGTATAACAGGAAGGAAATCTCAGATGTGTTTGAATGAAATATTTAATTTAATTTTCTTTGCACTGCAGTGGCACTTGGACCACTCAGTCAAGCCAGACATGAGTGGGTAGTGGGAATTGCAGACCTGCATTTGGTTTTACATGTTTTCACCTTTTTTTGTTTACATGTTTTGATCTGCATTTGCTTTTACATGTTTTGAATGGTAACTCGTTCAGTCATCTTTAGTTTTCTTCCTGGGGCCTGATGGAAGCCCCAGATTTGAGCTCAGACTGCAGTATTACCAAGAAAGTGGGCTAATAAAAACATATTGCAGTTGACTGCTTAGTAACCAGGTGAAGTCGAGATTGATTTGTAGGAAATTTGAACTGTGTCCTACTACAGGAATGAGCAAAGGAAATGACTCATTCCTGTATTAAAGCAAGGTAACAACTGGGAATATAGATACCTCTATTTTCCAAAAAGTGGACCCTAAGTCAATCTTACTAAACAGACAGCAAATATTGTAAGATCTGATTGGTGTGTAAGCTGATGGCTTTATAACCTTAAAACCTTTATGACCCATCTCTGCAGGCAGGGAGGGTATGTTTTGATTTTGTCCTGGATTACAGTCTACAGTTGCTAGAGAATGACTGACAGCCTAGAAAATCAAAACAGCATTTTTTTTTGTACACCCATATGTGTCTGTGTATATATTTCTATCCATAAAGCCTTAGAAAATTCAAAAACAACTTGAGGACCATGTTGATTGGGTCATATGATGATTTTATTCCAGCAAAATTCCTGTTCAGTTTGGAAAAATTAGAAAAGGATGGCAAAGACCTGTCCTTAATCATCAGAATGGCATTCTTCCGTAGCAATTTATGTCCCTGGCTGGTCCACATACAAAATTCTTAGATGTATATCCTATATCTTTCTGCCAGGATCTGAGTCCAGAAAAAATCATACTTGGCAAGTGAGTAGAACTAAAAGTAATTTTCAAATGCTTTGTTCTAAACTAATTCATCAATATTTGGGAGCCAAAAGTAGCTTTAGCCTTTTAGATCGAGGTCTGCTGAAGACTTTCATCAGGCTTGACTCTTAAGCACATCAGTCAGCCTTTAGATATAAACATGTCTGCTAAATTGCAGAAAGTAAAATATGTGTATTTGTCCTTGTAGGATGAAGGCTTTGAACTATGGGTGAAACTTTGCAAATTGTTTTGTCACTGAATTGTTTCACAACTTTACTTCAAGTATCAAAAATTAATTAATTGACAGCATACGTTAATTGCAGGAAACTTTGGTCTTTACATAGACCTCAAAAACATCTTAAGCCAATGGGTTAAACAGTGCAGAAAGGATCCAAAAATATTGCAGCTTCATGCCATTCTTCAGTAATTTTTATGCTCATTATTATTTCTTATTTATAAATCCCTAGAAATAGGTGTATCCAATAGATCTGCCGATAGATCCTGAACGAGAGTCACACAAATGGCACGTTGTAATTGGACAGGGGGTGGGGGAATGAGTCTGATGTTCTGCCAGAACTCATTAAAGTAGGCTGTGCATTTCAGTGCATAGGACATTGCTCATGACTGGTAACAGAAGAGAATATTACTGGCTGGATAGGGAGGAGAACAAGAAATTATTTTTCTAAAAACTGGGGAAAAAAATGTAAAAGAATGGGGAAGTAAAAAGAAGAGTGATTCTTATTTTCAAGGACTGAGATAACACTGTTCTGACCAAGTGTTGGTGAACCAAAATGCAATCGTTTATTAGCAGGGCAAAGGTTTACTGCTCAGAGGTGCCAAAGCCAGAGTTAGTGTCTGTACTGCCTAATCTGACTGGCATTTATTTGGCAAGGTGCAATAATTTTTTGGCAGATCTGGTAGTTGCACTTGCCAATCATGTCCTATACATTCCTGTGCATTTATATTTGACAGTATAAAAAGATGTGTGTGGTGCCATGAGCTGCCATTTCTCGTTAAAGCTGATGCAGTTCTAGAAAGCATTTGATTTGGGGATAACTTTTATGCATTCTTACTTATCCTTGCTTTCTAATAGCCAGTTTTTGACCCTGAAGGATGCTTTTAATATACAGATAACATAGATCATCACTTGTCCCAGCAAGGTCAAACGAAACACAAATTGCTGTCTGGCAGCCTTGGCTTTGCTGTGCTTACTTCGGCCAGACAGAATGGACACCCTGCATGTGGTAGAAGAAGAGAGGTGGGAAAAATACTGTTGAATGCAGTAACTGACTCATGAAGCTTATTTTGCAAACAAATGTTCTGTAGTTCACAGAAAGGTAAAAAGCAGTGAAGCAGGAGCATGTACAACAAAACAGCCTTAGGTGCATTGATACCCACTAAAAAAAAAAAACCAAACCAAAAAACCAAAACTGTATAAAATACTGAGAAATGGTGAAAAATGAGAGCAGATGTGGACTTGAAATGAAGGGTTAGGGTAAGCTGTTTAGTAACCAATTAACAAAATGAGTGTAATGAAGCTTTCTGTTAAAAATGCAAGAATATTTCCCTTCTGGTGACTCCCACGTAAGAGGAAGCTTTGGCGAGTCTGAAGGTTATTTCAGTCGTAGCATGTCAGAGCAGGAGGCCAAATTTCAGCACCTCTTCTGCACACATCTTGAGAGAGAACATAAGTCCTTAAAGGTCTAACATTATCTGTTAAATACTTCTCTGGCTTTCATAAACTTTGTCTTCGTATAAGATATAATTATTCTGTAAATCCTGTACCAAGTAAAATATCATTCTCATTTATATAGGGCAGGTGAGAGGACTTATCCCCAGTTTGGTTAAACTGAAGAATTGAACAGAAATCCTTTTAGTAAATGGTATCTCGCAGCAAACTAGATTTGTGATTCCTTGTTTGAATGCTATTCCAATATCCTAGGGACATATTGTATCCATATTACATGAACAATATTGCCCCTGTTCATTACTTATTGATCAGAGATAATAAAACTCCCTGGATCCGGGTCTGATTTCAGCTGTAATCCTATAAATCTAATGGAAAAGCAAAGCTGATAACTTTTCCTCTGTAGGAACAGGTGAATCCAGACTGAACACCTGCCAGCCATTCCTAATCCAAATCCCAAACAAATGACCACATATTAACGTATCAGTGTAAGACTACACATGGTGAGACGAGGTACTGACAGAAATGCTAATGAAAAACAACCCATCTCCATTCTGGGGAAAGCAAATAGCAGAATCAGCTCTAAGGCTTGCTTTGGTAGCTGCTCTGGAGCTGGTGGCCGTATGTGGATTGACATTTGCTGAGAATCTGGGATAGAGGTTCTCTCCTGTACACAGTAATTTGGGACTGGACCTTACAAACCAAGACAAGCATGGAAATCATGGCTACTTGGAAAGCAAAGTTTTCAGTGCTTCTGCTTCTACTGCTCTACTGTGTTCTCAGCTACAGTCATAACTCTTTTCAATCAATGCCAATGGCTGGACAAGCTTTGCAAATGCATAAAAAAGTTTTCATGACAAAATCTAGGGAACAGCAGAGAAAGGTCCTGGGAGAGGAGAATTTTCAGTCTCTGTGGCATATTGTAACTGGTGAAATGGAGCAGTCAACTGTGCTATCAGCAGCTCTGAACTAAGAGGTTTTAGGATGTAGGTCAAGATCACGCTGATAACTTGTTTAAGGTATCATGCAAATTCTCAACTTAGAACAAAAAAACCTACAATTATTCCTAATACTAAACATACAAATTTATGGTAAAGGCTGGGAATATGTCCAGGCCTCTACAATACTTCCTACATTTACTCTCTTCCTTATTCAAAGTTGCTCTTTGTAAATGTATGAACAGGTGTTAAGATGAAGCAGTAAAGAGGTTACAAGAATATTAATTGCTGCTTTGAAGTGTTATCTTTAGGGAAAGTAAATTAAAACATAAACAAAGCAAGTAATAAGTATGCTCCCGAGGCAACAGATAAGACTCACTCAGAGAAGTTTCAACACCAAATGACCAAGCATTTTACTGCCACTGAGGGAGCAGGAAGGCCGTCCTCTATCACAAGAGACCATTCCTGAAGTCAGGGAGGTGTTTAAAGTGGATACCAATTTCTTGTTGTTCTGAAGTGGGAAATTCAGAGCTTTTATACCAGGTCTTCACCAGAGGACTATTCTTTAATTAGCCGAATCTGCACGTGTCCGGCTAAATGGATGCTCTAGCTGTTTTGTACAGTGTGTCTGGAGGCCTAGCACACTCTTTGTGTGGTAACTTGTCCATCTGGGTATTTGAGAGTTTTTTTTACCCGAGTAAACTCCTAGGATGCTTAATTGCAACTCTGTCACACGTGGGATAGCACTTACAACCTTGAAGTTTACTAACAGTTGAATGAAATCTGGATAAAGGCAAGGAAATTCATCTTTCTTTGGCAAGAATAATTTTGCCTTTGAATTCAATGGTACAGAAAATGTTTTTATCCAGTATGTGTAAATCTGACTCTTTTCTTTTGATCACAGAGCCATCTTGATCTTAGTTGTACACCATGACCCATTCAGAATCAAAGCACTGTGTCAGTTATTGTGATGAATTCCCAAGGTGTATTCCCAGTGCTGGATTGCTTGCTAGGTTTTGGTTCTATTCAGTCATTTTTGTTTCAGCTCTGGGATTTGACATTTCATATTAATAAATGGTGTTTGTGTGACAGTGGGCATTAATATCTGAGTGGGTAGGTGCTTTACTGACCCTGACATTTGATGAAGAGCTCATCTACCTACATAAATCAGCTTGGTTACTGGAAGACTTTGTGATGTGTTTATTTCTGAACAATACCATAAGCCAAACAGATACATCAGTAAAGGGAAAGGAAGAACATATCAACAGGAGTCTGAATGGAGGCCAAATACTGATGAGAATGAAACCTTATCTCAGGATGCAGGAGCTGGCATTCCCTGCTGCCAACAGCTTTCACAAACCAAAGAAGAGAGAGAAATGTTTTATAAAAATTATAAAGAAGTTGGGAGACCCCCTTAGATAACTATCCACCTACATGTAGCTGTCCCTGAAAAACGAAACAGCAGGAATAAAATCCAATAAATGCTTATTCTTCAGTACAGCCAAATGTCAGCTGTGGGGCTTCAGTGAAATGAACAAGCTCTGTCCTGAGTAAATATATATATTAATAGCTTGGAGATGCACTATCAAAGAAAAACAGCTGAACAGTGGAGCAACAAAACAAAGCTCTGAGGCCTTCCACTGCCTACAGCAATGTGCAGTTCAAGATGAATACTCTGCTCATTTCCATTCTAAACTAAACTCTATCTTCAATGCCATCAATATTACCAGTGTCATTACTGCAACTGCAGCACGAGTTTAATGCAATAGCTATTAATTAGACCATTTTGCCCTCCTCCAAAAACAACCCTAGTGCATGAGTTCCTAATGGAGTTTATCTTACTGTATTTTGATGTTGCTCAGAGCAGCCTTTCTGAATTGTAAGTTACTGTAAGGTAATTCAAAGTACAGCAAAGGTTATAGAATACCCTTCATACTTTACCAGTTCATCTGCTTCACAACATTACACACCAGCAGCACAAACAGCCAACTCAATAATGAAGAATGCTGACATAAAAAATAGCACTCTGCAATCACACACTCCAAGTCTTTTCACTCCTCTCTCAGTGGTCAGCAAGGTGAACAAAATTGGGAATGTCAAAGAGAGAGGGTAAACCAGTTAAAACTTCACTTTTAGAGGTAAGAACTACTCATCCTTAAAACATCATCAGCTGTTCCATTTGTTTTACACCACAGTGGTTATCCTGTATAGCTTCAATACTCCTGGATTAGTGTAAATCTCATCTTTTCTTTTGTCTGCCTATATTTAGCATGTTATCTAAATTGCTGCTTGGAGTTTTTCCATTGGTACATGAAACAGCAGTAAGTTAATTTGCATTGTAGGAGCACAGGTTGCTGCATCATCACTGCACAGGGAGTGATGCACAGCTGCCTGTACTGACATCACTGTGGCTCCTGCCTCCCTTAGTGAGTAGAGATAGGACAAGGAATACATGCCTTTTCTTTTCTAGCTGTCTCCTCTGGTCCTTTGTGTTTTCATAGTCCCCATCAAAAACAGAGCTCAGCTGCTCAGCTTCAGCAAAATGAAAAAAGAAAAACTCAGGGTGTCTTCTGAAAACCCACCTCCTTCAGTCTGTTGCAGACACTAGCCACAAAGATGTTGTAAAGATTTCCCAACATTCCTACCAACATTCAGTTCCCTTTCCTAATTGGTGGAGATGACAGTTGTTTCCCATCAATTCATGAAAATGTAAACTGATATTTGCCTACAATTTTGGAAGAGGACAATGGGTTTTATTGATCATTGCTGTTGTAATCCTTGCTGCTATTGTGGGTGAGTTTCTGCTTTCTCTCTCAAACAAATTATCTAAGGTTTAAGAGCTATCCTTCCTATCAACCAAGGAAGTTTTGATATCTATCCTCACATATGTATGCATAGATAGATATACACACACACATTAGTGTGTATGGTAGAATCATCTGTTCCATGAAATTGCTGTTTCCTGGCTTTGGATTGGGGTATATTTTGAAGGAAAGAACATTCTGGTCAAATTTCATTTCAGTAATTAGTGAGATATGTGGGCATGGGGTTTTTTTAATGGAAGAGAAATTAAATGAAACCTAATTTTTTGAAACTGAAAAATGCTTTGACTCATATTTGGTTCCAATTTCTGCTTTCCAAGTTTATCATAACCTGTAAGCCAACATGTAACTAGATTGCAGGCATCTGATCCAGCAGCTTCTATGCAAGGAAACCCCTCACTGACGCCTGCTGACTTAAGGGAAGCATCTTATTGCTACTGATGATGAGTTTGAGTTCCTACAAGTGTGAAGCTTTAGGTCCAAATGTGCTGAGAGGCTTAAAAATATCCATGAAGAGAACTATAGATAATCAGTGTTGCTGAAATGTCAGAGAAGTTACTCAAAAGTGTCATGATGCAGTTTCCTTATCACTGAAGTAATCCCTGAAAGGAAAGGAAAGGAAAGAAAACCACAGGGGTTTCCATAATCTTTTTATAAAATCATTATGGCTTCATCCCTTTAGAACACTTGATACTCTTGGCTCCCTGGAGTGGAACTGGAATGAAGTGAGCACATGGGATACTTAGTCCTGAAATCTTTGATTTTGAGATTCAGTGCAAGTTCTGCCTGAGTGATTTATGAGGTAAATGTTAGGAAGGAGGCTTGAGGATTTAGCCCTATATGTCTCTCTGGTTTGGACTCACAAGTATTTAAAACTCCATTATTGTCTTAGTAAAGCTGTTTAAGAATTTGCTGAAAACACTGTCTCCCTTGATTCTTAGTGTCTACAGGATATTTCTTATGATAAATATTAATAATTTTCAAGGACATGGATGAATGCATTTTTATAATTATCAAAACCCAGACATACTGGTTTAGTGTTTAAAATTAATTATAGTATGGAAACCAGCATTCCATAAGGGAATTATATTAACTCATCAGAATGAGTTCATTTTGCCTTTCAATTTACATTTGTTGAATTTTATTTACTGATTTTATATTTAACTTCTAAGCACTTACTGAAATCTCAATTTTTATAACTAGAGGGCCTTACTCCTAAGTGTTTGACTTGATGTGTTTTTAATTTAGATCACCATGTATTTGAACCTGTAACAAGTACATAAATACAAATAACTTCAGAGGAGAGTAAGAGTAGCAAATTTTCAAAAAGTGCCTTCAGTTGCAACATTCTTTATGGCATGAGAATGGAAGAGTAGTATTTAAGCATTTTAGATTGGTTTTCCTTCAGGATACGTCAGTTTCCCATGTTACTGAAAGGTAAAGGTGAGCAAGAACAAATGGCAGTTCAACAATGCTGATTTCAGGGCCCAGTGAATGTCCTGTCATCTCGCCTGGTTCTCCTGTGTGCTACAATAAGGATTACATTCCACCCAAGAACTGTATTTCATTGGCCGTGAAGTGTTACCAACAATCATTTTCATAGTGAGAATGATGATCTGATTGCACTTAACTGCAGAAGCCTGTGATAAATAGAACCAGCTGCTTAGTGGGTTTCCTCAGGTACCTCTCAGCATTCCACTTGGACTTTGCAGATTTCCCTGTTGCCATAGGGACTAATTCTAGCTTCCCAAATCTGTAGCATTGAGACTGGTGGGGGTTACAGGTTATGGCTCTAAGTGAGCTGGCAGTGGAAGGATCTCTGCAAACACCTGTCTGCAAGAAATTCCAAGTTTATCTGGTGCATGAGAGAACAGCAAAAGCAGCTAGGGATGGGAAAGACTCAAGTAAGGCTTGATGTGCACTGGAGAGTACCTTTGGGGTAGGATGTTCTCTTAGCATTATTGATGCAGGAAAGCAAGACAAAATGCAGGAAAGCAGTACGAAAAAAGTCTAAAATATCATAGAAAAGGGTTCTTATATTTAATGTGGGGAAGCAGAAAGCCAAGGCATGGAAGAAGGACCTGGACTGCAGTTGCTTACATGATGCCTGGTTTGACTGAAGGTATTTTCTTTGTGTTTGTAGAGTCAAAGGCTTATTCGTCCTAATACTGCTGGTGTACTTCTGACTCTTTCAGAACACTGAAGAAATGTAATAAATAAATTGTCTAGCCTTTTGAGAATTCGTAAGGATTCGTCCTTTATCTTCATGGTGGTATGTCTTACTGCAAGGGGAGGAGCCACTTTTCCTTACATCCCCGCCAGTGATCACAGTGTGGGAGAACAGTCCATAATGCTTCTAAAGAATTCTTCCTTCATAAAATCATGTGAAAATCCAAGTCTGAAGTAAAGTATTTTTTCATTTGAAGCCCCACTGCACCACATGCAGGCTATTGTGAAGGTCCTCAGACTTGCGAGTTTTCAGTTTAGCAGTTAGTGAGGGACTCAGAGTTATCATGACTTCAGGTCCAAAATTTTTAGCTGAACCCTAATCCACTGCATATTTTGGAAGTAGTTTAGAACCTGTAGTTCCCTGCAGACTCTGTTTTAGAGTCTCCAAAGGGTTACTAATGTATAACAAAATGGGAACATCACTTCAAGGGCAGTTCTGCAAATACAAGCTCTCAGCTCTAATGCATTCTACTTTAGAGTCTCCACCNCGGCTAGTGGTCAGCGCGGCAGATTGGTTTGCTTCTATTTGCAAAACTAGCACTGGAAGTGGGCACCCTTGACTAGTCTCCCTCGAAAGTCAAAATTGAGATAGTATTGTGACATTAGTATGCATCCTTGCTCGGAACAGTGTAACTGATGCAATACATTTACAGCAAATTTTAAAATTTCCATCATAGTAAAGAGAAACTGTCATTCAATCCAGTGAAATGCTTTCTCAGCGTCAAAAGATGCTATTACCACAGGACTAGCATCATTTTTCATCTTAAAGAGGATATTAAATAAGCACAGCAAATTCTTGCAGGTGAGCCCACTGTACTAAACATAAAATAAAACCACGCATTGTTCAGGATGAATTATTTTAATGCTTATACTTTGAGTCAAATGGCCAATAACTTTGCCAATTTGTTAATACCTGTATTAGGAATAAAATGCATCTATGTAACCTATATTGCTATATGTTTCAGTCTGTTTCAATGTTGCCAGAATCAGCACCCTGCAGTCTGTGAAGTATCTGCTGGTCAGCACCTGGTTTGCATAATGTAGTGTTACAAAGATGAAAAAAACAGCCAACATCAGCTGGCAAAAAAAAAAAGTTCCCCTTTTGAAATGTGAAGGCTAACCTTGTCTAATGATTACAAGATTTATGAACAATTCAATAGCAATAGACTATGAAAGTGATAGGTCAGGCCACGTGTACACAAAGACTGAGCAGCTTTGAGTGAGATAAAAGATAAGGCAAGATCCGGCTTAGATCCAGAGCTGTATTTTCAAGACAGCCTAGCATGCTGAGCAGTAACATCTTTATACAGAAATACTTAGGTTTGAGTTTAGGAACAGATTTTAATCATATAGAATTGAATAAACCATCTCCCTTTCCATGGATCTTGAGCTTCAGGCAGAGGAAAGCAGTGTTATTTCCCTTTATACCACTTCTTTATTAAGATTCAGAAATGATACTTCACCTATATTAGGTATGATCAGGGAGCATCCATTGCATACCATACTTTCTGTGTACCATCTTCAACTTCTACTAAATCCTGATTAGCTGGCTTGAAATGTCAGCAGCCGTGGGCAACTTTAGGCCCCAAAGATTTCTTTTCTGTTTATGTGACTGAAACTGTGCAGATCAGACATACCTTTCATAATGTTTTGATTGACTTCTTGACTGTCTGTGATGCTAAGACATTGTTTATCCCTGAAACACCCTTCAAAATGCTTCCCATCCTGCACTGTTTCTGTATTTGCTGCATATACTTTCTGCCTTCCTCTAATCCCTTCCCCTCTCACTCTTCAAATACGTAAAGCTGTGAAGAGAGCAGTCTTTCTTCTGCATGTTAGTTAATAATATCCAGACTGTGAAACTAAAACTTACAGTACTGCATTTCTAATTAATCAGAAAGACATGCTATAATAATATAGCTACAGACAAGGAGCTCTGCTAGCAACCACCCAGGGCTCTGTTGAAAAGCAACTTGCCAAGCAGACCTATCATTAGCCAGTTACATCATGGAGCTCTGTATGGAGTGGATTTGGTACATATGTGGTAGAGCAGATGGTGGGGAAGAGTAGCCAGGGAGGACCTAGTCCAGCTGCTCAATGGCTGGACAAATGAAAGTTAAAAAAAAAAAAAAAGAAAAGAGCATAAAAGGGTTTTAGTTGAAGATGAGGGTGAGGGGAGTTGAGAACAGTTTCTGCAGGGTGTTAGATGTAAGTGTATTATGTTGGAATAATCAGTACACGTAATTTGAAAGTACTGCAGTGATCATGGCTCCTGGATGTTTGTGGTTCAGGTCTGCATGGTTTCTTGTAGGTCCTTGCGCCTTGCTGTCTAGAGAGGCAATACAAAGCAAAAAGGGCTGAGCAAAGCCCTTGCAAAAGCTGAGGAAAGGAAACTGCAAACTAGAGTTGGACCATATGCCTAAAACATTTGCTAATAGAGGCTGGCTCAGTTTCTCATGAAATGAGCCTGTGCATAGCCCATTTTTGTCTTCTGGTGAGAGTGAAGAAAACAGGTTTTTTCCATGCCCATTAGTCTCCAGTGTGTCTCATCAGCTTTTGAAAACTGCTAATGGTAATTCAGGAAAGACTGTGAAGTTTCATAATTTATGGTAGCTAGAAATGTGCAGAATCAGAGTCAAATAATGTTCTAGGCCAGCATGGTATGAGGTCACTTCCCATCCAATTCTGTTTGAAACTTCTTTCAAGCTGAGATGGGAGATGTTGCTATTGCAGCAATCCTCGAGTGATGCTGAAAAATAAGAATTCTTAGGTTTGAGAAGTCAGGAAGGTTCAGATTTCCAAAACAGCCTTCTAATTTTCAGTGCCCAGCTTTAGGCTTTGTGAGTTTCAATACCCAAGGTACTGAATACTCATAGCTAAAAGATGACTGCTTGGAGTTGAGTGAGCAGCATTCACTTCACTACCTTTGCTACACAACAGCCTTCTGGAAATAGGGATGAAGCTACATAGATGTTGTGAGGACTAGTTAGTGTGTAGACAATCCTTGAATATGAATAGTGCTTTGGAAAAAATCTTTGAGGATCCAAAGAAATTTTAGTTTCATTGATTAAAATGATTGAGCCAGCTATACAAACAACACTGGTACATAATTCCTTCTCTCTTCACTTAGGAAGAAACACTGTCCATGTTTGCTTACCAGCAGGATATTAAAATAGATATCAAAAAATCTCCAAAAGCAGTGACTGAACAAACATAGAGCAACTATTACATTATTTCATACTAATACATCATGCCCATTTATTCACTTCTCTGCTAAGCTTTGGTTCTTCTTTACTGTTTGCAAGTTCTTGAACCACATCCCACAGTCCTTCAACCCAGCAGACTGCTCATGAGTTGGAGCTGATGTGCAGATGGACCCAAGCTCCTCTGCACAGGCTCCAGATTGGGTGATGTGAGCCAGCTTTATCCCAGAAGGCTTTAGTCACAGTGATGTGGTTCTGTGCCTGAATTAATGTGCCAGAATAGACGTGCTTTCAGATTCTAAGCTCCGCATTTTCCAGACTGATATTGCTTAGACGCAGAGAAGCTCTCATTTATCAATGGACAGAAACTGAACCCGCCAAAGTGCAGGAACCATTGCTGGAGAGTGACTCAGGATTGTGACAGAGATGAAGTGGTAGGAGACTGAGCAGAGGAAGCTCATACAATGAGCAAGAACAGCTTGTGTCACGTTACCACCTGTTCCTTTGACATCTGAATTTATGGTCTAAACCATAAATGGCCTAAGACCTCATTTATTTGAAGTCAAGACAGAAACAACACATGCTCTACAGAGCTCAGCTTCACATTTGAAGTACTGAGCATATGCAAAACTGAACAAACCTTATGGAATTTGGGGGCTTTTGGTAACAAATAAAGTTAGATACCATGTAAAACTACTGTAAAGGAAAAGACATCACATTAATCCCTTCTAAACTAAAATAAATCATAAACAAAAAGGGAAAATAAAGTAAATAGATAAATATGAGTGCTTCAGGCCAAATGTAATTCCCACCAAGGAAATAATCAGATGTAAAAGTACTGTGGCAAAACTCGAGTTAGTATGTTCCTGGCCCTGTAGTTTATGGGAGAGAATATATATATATTCATATAATCATCACCTTGAATAAAATATATACCATGATTGGGAAAAGTATGGGATTTTTCAAAGTGCTATCATTTGAATAAAAACCACAAGGCAGGTGGTGACGACAAAGGCTAGGGAATGTGATAGCATGTATTAATAGCAATTAAAAGAAAGAAAGGTACAGCTGCTGTAGGAAATGTTGGATCCAGCTCTGCAGCTGAGCTGAACTTGGTCCTCTGCCCTGAAGTGTTAGAAAGAAAAATGAGGGTATGTAGCCATGGATTTGCTCTAATCCATGATTTGAGGATGCCAGTAGACACCCAAGGTATCCATCCTGTACGGAACAGAGAATACTTGTTTTCTGTATTTGTTTAAGAGTGACAAATATCAATAATATGGCAGAAATGTTTAAACAAGGACACAGCACATTGCAAAGGAAAACAATCCATCTGTTTCAGCAGCTGGTTTGAAGCATCCAGTTAGGTATCTATTGCAGTGAAGAAACTCTCCCACTGTTTCAGGCTAGTTTCTAAAATACTCATTTATCCTGGCTAGAAGAGTTGTCTAGGGTGGTTTGCAAGACCTGATTTGGACACAAGGAATAATTTTATAGCTGCTCTGTACTCTCTTGTAGGTTCAGATTCCACGCCCAATTGCAATTAACCAAGTAAGCTGCATACACTGTCTCCATACCTTTCACACAGCTGCACCCTGGCCTGAGATCTCTGGTGTCTGGTATCAGAGGTCTGTCCCCATCTGACTCTGCAAATGACCGGAACCAACACTGCCTTAACAGGCAGCTCACCTGAACGCAGAGACCCTCCTTCAATCTCTGTTAACTTCCTTAGGAAGCAAGAGTCCTCAGGATCTCTCAGCAGTAAGGTGAGCCTGCCAACATGTTATTTGTCTGTCTCTGGAGTATGCTGGGTAAATGGAAGACATTTGTACATTACAAAGGTGGCCACTACATAATTTTGGGACCACACATGACTCAAGCATGAAATTGCTGAGGAATGACAGAAGTCACTGACAGCTACTCTCACACTGTACATTAACAAACTTATTGGTCTGAATTAGCACATATGCATATATAGTGATATACTATGTGAATAGTAAAGATGATTTCTCTAAAACTGTAGATAAGAACAGTAGCTATTACCAACATAAGATCTATATAGCTTAGTCACTGAAGGACTTTACTTGATTCTATGACTGTGCCTTTTCAGTTGGATTCTAGTGGATCCCCTTGTTGCCACAGCTGTTGTTCAGCCTGTCATCATAAGTGATGTTTGTGTTTGTGTCAGACATAGCAGGAGAGTTTTCTATTGACTTTCTAATAACACATAAAGAACTGCAAACCAATCCATAATGAGCACTTATCTTTCTTTGCTTCCTTTTTTGCTCTAATGCTTCACGTCATATTTGCTTGGTAATTTTTTTTTAAAGTTTAGAAATTCTGTTTCATTAACTCTTTGACTTCCTGTTGGGGTAGTTTTTCTCTCCAAAGGAACAAACACACATACACTGAAAACTGAGCCATTCAGGATCCTCTTGAGATCTCATATATTACAGCAAAAATATCCCCATATTTAAATTTATCCAATCTCTCACCAAATTGTAGTAATTATGTCCACAGTTGCTTTAGTCCTTGTGTTAAATCTGTGCTCTGTTTATAGGATGTATGCTTTCCTTCTCTTGTTTTGGTAGTGAACAGTAAAACAAAAGGCCATGAAGAGGTTCCTGGTCACGCCTGCTTGGCTTCCACCAGTGGTACTGGGTACACTCCATTTCAAGCCTCCTGTGCTAATTTCTTAATCTTCAAAGTTTCTGACTTCAGATGAGAAATTTTGAGTGCACTGTATATTCCAGGATATGTCTTGTTTAATTTCTCCAGAAAAGTGATTAGAATCAAGTACAGTGTTTCATGTGTGGTTTTAAAGCAGATGAATTGGTTCAGTTGAGCTAGACATTGTTTCTGAAATATCCAATACCTTTATTTAGACTGGGGAGAAAACGAAGAAATAAGAAGAAAAAAACCAGCAGATTCAGCAGATCTTATCTCACTATCTCCTCCTCCTGTTTTCATTTGCACTTCTATTTCCATGCAATATTTCGTTTCTTTATGCATCTATCACTGTTCGCTTCTGTCAGAAGTTCAAAGGCAGCCTGCTTTCATAAAGGAGAGACAGTATTGACTGATCTATAATATTGTTTCTACCTTTTTTGACCAATCCTCAATGCATATTTCCAGTTTTGAGAAGCATTTCATGAATCACTGGACAGTTTGAAAAATCTATAGTGTAGGCTCATTACTTTGCTGGCTGCTGAATGTTTTCCATTGGTTGTGTTGCAAGGCAAAAATGCAGCCCTTTCTCTCAGGAAAAAGAGGTTAAAACTTTGTATATACATAAATAATAAAACAACACATGGAGGTGATATCAGTGTGATATATTTCATTTCCTATATACTTTTGACTGCCCTGCTGCCCATTAATCCACACAAACTTCTATCATATTCCAACCTCTTTAGCACCTTTAGTCTCACTTTTCTAGGTAGTCAGTCAAAAAAACTTGCTTCTTTCCTCTGAAATGTGGCACTCCCAGCCATCCTCCCAAATGTCACTGGCTGCAGGCCCAGGACAAGCAATATTCTGTTCTACACTAGTGATCATGGTTTAAGCTCAAACCTCATAAGGCCGCAGAAGTGGGAGCTTTATACTTCCAAATGAGCTCCTTGTCCGAGCAAGCAGAGAGGGATAAAATGGCTATAGGAGTTTATTTCAGTGGGGCCAGGAAGCCCAGCTCCTGAGGAGACAGATCCAGGGCTTCACAGACGACAGAATATAATGGAAATGACAAAATGATGCAACTTACCAGGAGTCACTTTTAGATTAATTTTAAATTTTTAACAATTTTTTTCTCATGTTTACCCACCTATAGAATCTTAGTAACTCAGATTCTGCATTTCAAAGTGGTCCCAATACAGTTAACTTCTCCCCTCCAATCTATTTTAAGCACTTCTATCACCAATATTTTTCTGAAAAACACCTTCATACCCATAGTGTGATGGGAATGTATTTAAGTGCTTTCAACACTCCTGCAGAGTGACATGTAGAACTCACATAGAGTTTAACTACTTATATCACACCATATCCCTTTTCTTCTCAGTCTTTTCTGAAGGGAAGTAGATAAACAAAAACTTCCTTTTTCTTATTCTCTTTAAAATTAGGCACAGACCTAAATCAGTTCTCTAAAATATTATCTTTTTTTTTTCAGCAAAGGAGCCACACTGCCATCAATGAGTCACAAAAAAAATAAAGACTGTCTGGGCTTTTGTTCTGAGGAGGTGACAAGGTTAAAGGGTAGCTGCAGCTTCCAGTTTAGAGGCATTCTGTGTACTGACTGCATGTGCAAACACCCTGCCTCTGGTCTTGGCGGAAACGAGACAGGGACAGCAAGGTCACACAGGTAGCTGACAGTGCACTTAGGGAAAACAACATCTGGGTCATCAACAGAAACACCAACCATTGCCCTCATCCCAACTTCCACTGAATATTTTGGCTACCAGTTGCTGAGGTGCGCTGGCATAGAGGCTCCTCCACTAGAGTACTCATTCCAGGCCAACCATAATGTGTAAAGTATGTTTATAATTTTTCATTATATTAAGAGTGATGAGTGCTTAATATTATATTAAGATGTGAATTATGCTCTATAATCTTTCTATGAACTTCATGAGAAATCAGCCATAGCTTGAAAGGGTTATTTTATATCTACCTAAGGAAGTCTCTCAAAGACAATTTGGACTAAAATGCATTATAAAAAGGTAGTTATTTCCTACATCCAGACGTCTCAGGGAAAGTTGCTGTTTAAGCAGTTTTATTTAGGAATCAGTGAAAGAGCTCTGTTGCTCCAAGTCCATTGTCAGTTTTGAGAGGTTTGTCTCTCTCTGCACCACTGCTTCTTACACAGATTTCTCACTCTGCATGGATTTTTCTGTTGTCATTAGCGTCTTAGGTCCTCCTGAAGCTGCCACAAGCAGATTTTTATTCCATATGGCTATTTTGTCAGCCTGTAGCTACCAGAAAGATGAAAATGAGAGGGTAAGTTGGAAGAGGAGACAACCCAGATCATTCGATCAAACGAAAAGTTCTCCTCTGTCAGACTTGGTAGAAAAGCCCTACTACCACTCTGCCACTTTTTCTCCTGGGCTAGGGGAAGTGGCTATTTATGTTTTAATCTGTCTTTACCCCCAGCTCTAAGAAGGAATAGAAATGCATGGATAGTTCATTATCCCTTGCATATAGAAAACAAATTCGTTGAAGCAGAAAGTCAAATGGACTTAAAGAAGTTTTCTGTATTGACTCATTTCCAAGTTGATTAAATGCTTGTAAGTGCAGCCTGTGCTCTTCTCCTTGCAAATCTAGCTATTGGGTATACAGATTCATATTTACATGTATGCAGATTCCAATAGTGTTAAAAGAAACAAACCTCCAGATAGCTAGAACTATTAATTCATAGGAATTTAAAATTAAATTAAATAGCTGGGCTGTTTTCCAGATGATTTCTAAAGTTCCTGTGCTTACACAAAAACCTCTATAGGATTTACATTACACTACTGTATTTGTTTCAGTGAGCATTTGACTGCCAAGAATACGGTCTATGACCAAAATGGCAATCTAATTAAATATTTGACAAGCAGAAAGCTGGACATTATTCAAGTCAAGCATTAAATTAGAAAATTTAGTTTGTCTCCTGTATCAGTAGATTTTTAAATCAGCCTATTCTACCAAAACCCATAAGTTTAATGAATTTGGTCAGACATACTGTGTAACAGATGTCTAACATACAGCCATGAGCCTAAATCATAAAAATCATGCTTCACTTTGGCACGGCAAAATATATATGAAAGACTCAGAAAGGTCAGTCACCAGCAACCCGCTTGCTGGTAGTTGAGAAACAGCACTGTAAAATGCATGAGCTACCTTTTGTAGTCTCTCATAGAAAGCCTTGGAGAGCCACAGATAATTTGCTTTCAATGATTCATCAAGTTGGCCCTTTGTTTCACTAATTTGAGTGTCAAGTGCAACCACATAATAATTACCAAGACCTGATAAGATTCTTCTTATATTGCTCCGTTTGTCTTAACAACTGGTACTGTTGAAACCAACCCCACAAACAGCTTAAACAGCAAGTGTGTGTGCAACATGGCATCTTCTGAGAAATGATAAAATGTGTTTACTGCATTATCTGCTGATGTACCACACCTTCATGTTTCTTTTTCCTTTCTTAAAAGGCACTAATTGCTGCATGCTGTGCCCATGCTAGAGATGGCATTTGTTTCACTGTTAGTCTTCCAATGAATTAGCAAAGATAAAAAATGGATTTCAATGACAATTCCAGCCTTGAGAAAGGTGCTATTGTGACCATGGTTGAGTTACCCTGCTGACAGTTTTCTCCTTAATGTAATTTTTAATACTACATAGGTGTAGGTTAGATGTGAAGCCATATTTAAGAACTCCTATTTAGATGAATAGTTTCAAGTGAAATAACTTCATTATTAGGAGATAGATCTCTTTTTTTAATGCTGTCAGTCTAATAACTTCGTAAGAGATCAATCCTAAAAATGGCTTGTTTAGAAGGGGCACATTTATTAACGTGGAACTCCCAGAGCAAAAGATCTATGTAATTTGAGGTCTGATAAAGTTTTCACAACTGAACCAAACATTATTAATACAAAGAAAGAATAAAAAACTTTAGAAGGCTGCTTGTGAGAGTGGGAAAATGTCCGCCTTCAGAAACCAGAGAGATGCCATGGGGCGCAAGTCTGTGAGATTTGCTTTAGAAGACGAAGAAAGCTTCTGTCAAAAGGGTTTGAAACCGGTTGTTACAGCTTAGGAAAGATTGTGTGAGAGGCTATTGTCAGCGCTGCATAAGGAGTTGAGGGCGTCGATTTTTTTACTAACGTGAATTTAAAGTATTGCTTGATCGCTGCCAGCTCCAGGAAACTCAGGTAGCAGTGGGAGAACGAGAAATTTTCCGCTAGGGAACAACACAAATAATGTAACGTGAAGGTCGTGCCCGGTGCCACAAGCAGGACAGAGGCCTGGGCAGAGGGAGGAAGGAAAGGAAGGAGTTTCTGCCCCTGCTCCTGCTCGCTCGGGGCCGGAAAGGCGCCGCCCGCCCGGTGCCCGCCCGGTGCCCGCGGCGATCCCNCCCCCCGGGTCCCCGCCGGGTGCCCGGGCCCATCCCGCCACTGCCGCCCCCGTGCCGCGGGCTTGCCGGCGGAGCAGCGCCCGAGCGGGAGGCAGAAGTTAACTTCCACCTGCCCTGAAGTCGCCGCTGCGCTGGCAGCAGGAGGCGGAGGCGGAGGCGGAGGCAGGCGGGGCAGCCGAGGACCCGGCTCTGGCAGGCTCCGAGGGTCCGGCCGAGTGTAATTCCCCCCTAATCCCCGCCACGGCGGCGCTTCCCTGGCCGAGCCATGTCTGCGGCTTCCCCGCCATGCCGAGCCTAGCGGGGAGCGGGAGGACTGGCGGCCGAGAGGCGCACAAAATGAAGACCCTGATGGTAAGTGCATTGTTGGCACGGCTCATCCCGGCTCCGGCGGCGGGGAGGAGAGCGGGGGAGAGGCGCGGAGCGGGGCTGCCCCGGGCACCCTGTACGCGCTCCAGCCTTCCCCGGGCTGCATCCCCGCGGCTCTCCGGGATCGCGTGAAGGCGACCAAACCTCGGTGGCGGCGACCAAGAACTTTCAGCCTGCTTTCTTTTATTCGTGTTGCTCGTGGTTTGGGGGTTTTGTGTGTGTGTGCGTTTTAAGGAGCGTACAGAAAACCGGTCTGCTTAAAGGACGAGGCTGGAGGTAGCTGGGCGGAGAGAAGCGCTACAGTCCCTAACACTCGTTAAAATACACGAATGAGATGCCCAAAGGGGGACGGCTGCACGGGAATGAGAAGCGCGGGGTACCGGGCGCACGGAGGGGAGAATAGGCGAGGAAGCAGGGCTGGGGGAGAAGGAGGGAGGCACGGGAGCGGGCTGGCGAGGGGGCAGGAGGAGGACGGAGGGGCTTCCCCAGGTCACTCCTCGCACTTGTGCCGGGTGGCTGGCGGGTGAAACTTGCGGGTGCGCCGGCGGGAAGCGGCGCGCCCCGCTGGGCCCCGCGGCGGGGGGAGCCCGCTGAGCCGGCTCTCTCTCTGCCCCCTGCAGCGCCACGGGCTGGCCGTCTGCCTGGCTCTCACCACCATGTGCACCAGCTTGTTGCTCATGTACGGCGGCATCGGCATCGGCGGGGGCCGCCCGGAGCCGCGGCGGCGGCAGCAGCAGGTGGCGGCGGTGCCCAGCCGCCCGCCGGAACGCGGCCAGCGCCACCCGGCTCTGCCCGTCGGGGCCGGCCTCCTGGAGGGCTACATCAGCGTCCTGGAGCACAAGGTGAGCCGCCGGCCGCGGGACCGCCCCTCCCTCCCGGCCTCCCTCGGGGGGCACCGACCCCGAACCTGCCGAGCTCTCCCTCCTGCCCGCCGTGAGATGCCCGGTTTCCCTCGGCAGGGTCGCCGTGCCCTGCGTGCCTGGCTGTCGGGGTTGGCTTACGCGGCCTCTGGGTGCCGTCGCGCCTGGCCCGAGGGCAGGAATTAGCGAGGTCAGGAGTCGGGCTCCAGCCCGCCGTTGGGTATTTGTGCAATGCTGCTTCTCTTCTCCCTTGCACAGTAGAAGAGGGGGGAGGTGACGTGTGTTGTTTCTAATGCTCTAGGTAGAGTACAAATGTATGTTTATGATGATATTAGTAAGGGTTAAAGAATGAAGTTTATTTACTGGAAGACAAAGTCAATAGGTAGGTGTTTATTCTTAGCTCATTTTGTCATAGGAAAATTAAAAAAAAAAACTCTCCTGCACAAATGACCTTTTCATCCCCCTTCTGGGAAGCAGAAGTTGTCGACCGTAGTTTCCATTCTAGAAGTTGGGGGCACTTCTTTAACGGTGTACAAAATGATGTCCCTCCCCTTGACAGAGGAATTACCAGGCTGTATTGTCAGACTATAATACTTGTTTACCAGAGACAGGCAGGCTAAGCTTTGATAGCTCACAGGACAGATGTAGTGACATAAAGTGAGCAAGGTGGCACATCCATGCCAAAGAGATACTTGAGCTTCAGTAATTTTCTCACAAGGCAGATTCCTCTATTTTTTCTGTGGTGTTTGGTTTGTTGCTTTCACCCGGAAATTCCAAGGTCTCCCTCTTCCAAAACCCCAGATAATGTTTAGACACATCTTGCAGTAAAAATTTACTGTAAAAAATAAGAAAGGGAAGTGAGGATTCTCAACTTTTTTATGTTTTCACATCCAGACCGACAACTTTCTGAAAGATATGTTGTCAAACAAGTTACTGGGCTCAGTTTAGAGGTACTGTGTGAAGACTGGTGACTTTGATATACAGAGATTTTTATTGTTCCTTCTGGCATAACTTTCTATGCAAGAGTTATCTGTAGGGCTCTTAGCACAGAAAAATAGCACATGATAGTGCCTTGTAGGCTTTATTTGCTTTTTTACATGGTTCTCCTGGAAATTCTCAAATGTAATGTCTATAGAAAAAGCAAGTTTGGCCATGGGCTTCCTACTGTCTGACATGTACTCTTGTAATTCTTTTGTTCTTCTTGAACATGACTGTAGTGATAGGTGTAGATATATGTGCACATGATTTTTGTAAACAGCAGTAAGTGAAAAGACATCTGTGGGTTTTTTGGGATGCATGTGTGAGTCGCCTTCTGATTCTGATAACACACTGGTTTCTCCAGACTCACAAACACCCTTCATTAACAGGCTATACTTAAAATCACTATTTTATTATTTTCCAGAGTAATTTTAATGATTCCCTGTGTTTTGGTGAAATATGATTCTTTAGCTTTTTAATATATTGTAATATGGCCCAAACCCCACAGATACTCCATTTCTAAATTTCATTTCACACAGCTCATGCCTCACAGTAATAACCTGCTGAAGGTTTAATAACTTTTCCACCTAACTTCTATGGGTCAAAAAGAATATTGTGCAATCCCTGCTGTGTTCCCAGCTTGCTTTGTCTTATTTTAATGCACGTGAGATCATGCAGAGAGCTGTGCCACTGTGGTATACAGAGCAATGAGGACACTGCATTATCATAAGGAGACGGAGGAGAAAGGGGCTTTGTCTCTTAATAATGTATTTCTTTTTGTAATTTAATTTGGTAATCCATGTGCTTGACATGGATTACCATCCCAGAATACATAGGTTTCATGTGTAATAAAAAATGGAAAATGGAAATGATTGCAGGCATTCATGGTTTGGGAAAAGAAGGATGAAGGATTTGTGATGGTGAGAATAGGGAGAGAGATAGCAAGAACTGAGAAATCGTGAGACATGTTCAGAGAACATGTGGTTTGAATAGGACACTGGAAACTGCAGAGAAGACAGCTTGAATAGCAAGTGGAATGAGGGCATTGGGGAAGTTTTAAGGAACGTGAAGAGAGCTGCAAGAAGAGAGCAAGGTAAAATTCTGTAGCTGTGAGAAGGACATGATATTTGAAGAGACGGAGAGGTCTGGAAGGAGATGAGAAGTATCTGTTGTTTGAAGACAACAGGCTTGCAAAGGTAAGGCAGGAATGACTTCAGCAATGGTACGTGTTATTTTGATAGCACAGAGGTGATGGTGTGAAATGACAATGAATGGTAGATTTTTCACAGTATAGCTTCCTTAATTTCCCGTATAGAATCTTGGAATTATCTGACAGGTTGAATGACCCGAAGCTGAGTGAACATTATAAGAAATTCACCCGTGGTATGTGTTCATGCCTGAATGACAGGTAGCAGTAAACTAAATGTCTGGATGATTCTCGTCCTTGTTGCTGGATCCCATAATTTGCTTTAATAGGAAATCTCCTTTCACGTTCGTGGTGTTGTACCCATTCTGGTGCATTTAATGAGAGTAAGTATGCACGTATGTGACAAGTACTGAAGTTATTATTAATCCATAATCACAATGTGAGTATTGACACACAAGCTGTGTATGTGGTAGTATAGATGTTTCTCTTCAGGGATAAAATTTAACAGTTGTCCTCATTGTGAAATATCATGTGTTACAAATATCTGTCAGTACTAGCAATACAGCTCATTTAGTAGTGCTGGATGATCATGTATGGAGACAATTTGCCAGAAAATCTGGGCACTTAGTAAAGTAACAATGATTTTGAAATATAGCCTGCAATACTGTAATTACCAATTATGTTTATCCTTTTATTTTATATTCAGTAAGAATTGTAGTTCCTCATCCATACTGTCAAGATAAGCAGGCAGTCTCTGAGAATACAGTAAAATATGTCTTTTTTTTTTTTTTTTACTGGGTAGAAGAGGTTATTTTGCAGGAGTTTCTAGTCTTTGCCTTCATGGTTTCTGCAAGCCCATTTTTCCATCAGTCAAGCATCAGAGATCAGAAGCCCTGTACTTAGCTTTAGTAGCCTTTCACAGTTTAGCAGTGCATCCTTAATTTTTGTTGAGCTGAATTCTTGGAATAAAAGAAATCAGAAATGCTGTGGATTCAGAGATGCAAGTGGATTCTTGTCATTTCACCTCTGCATGTCCCAGAGTAGCAGCAGTTGACAGACATTGTTGATGGATGTTTGAAATGGATAAATAGTATCTCTTTTTGTTCCCAGTAGCCAGATGTTGTATCCTAAAACAATCTCACATATTGAACAGAAAATATGGTTTGCTGGTAGTTGCTATTGAGAGGTCAAGGACTGAAACAAAGTGAAGAAGTGGGAGCTTCTGGTTCGAGGAGCTGTTGCTTCCTGCAGAGGCACATTGAGTGTAGCACTGCTTAGCTACTGCATCTGCTCTGCAGTTACAAAGGACAAGAGTCCTACACTGTCAAAGTGACATATTCCATGGATTCTTTGGGTGTTATCCTGAAATTAAAGAGGTTTTGTCACTGGCATTGAGGGAAGCAGAATTATGCTCTTCTGTGGGGAGGTGTGGGGATAGGCCTTTCTGTTGATTTATCATAGTGCTAGCAAGAAATTACAATGCTAATATTTTTAAAGCAATTATTGCATACAAATAAGAGAATGATAATGAAAGTAGGAAACCTAGCACTATTCCAGAACTTGCAAGAAATAAATATTTAACCATTGTATTACTATTCTGAAATGAATGCGAGAACATATCTCTGGATAGTTAAAAAGCTTTTTACCCAGTATTGACTCAACAGTTGGTGCTGCAAATAAAATACAAGTTGTCACGTATGTAATTGAATAATATTTCAAGCCATCAAGGATTTTGTTTCTTAGAAAATAAAAAAGAAAATCAAAATCAATCCTGCAGTCAAAATGTATGATTTATTAGAAATACTTTTAAATACCTGAAGAGCACATTGAGATCAACATGATAATTTAAGTGATCGCAAAGATTTCTTAATTTATGATAATGTGAATTATCATATGCAAAGAAATCTTTGTGATCCCTCTAAATTAATGCAGATCAGAGAATAGTGTAGTTAATGAAGTGTTTGAGGAAAAGTCATTCTGCAAATAGTGCTGCTATAGCTCCTTAATCTCTGTGTTGCAAAAAGTTGCTCTTGGGTGAAACTATTTTTTTTAGGATAATAAACTTTGTGCACTTAAAATCCAGTGGGAATCTTGCCATGTTTTATATTATTTTTAGTAATTATTAAATCAAATGTGTTTGGAATTGAATTTTTACCTCATTAAACCACTGACAGTTTGGGGATGGACAGTTTGGGGGAGCTTCCCTAAACCAGCCGTCATAACTAATTGTAGAGATGAGAAGGAATCAAATTATTTTCAGGATTTTGGTGTCTTTTAAATGAATTTATCACGGAACCATAATGTATCTTACAGCAAAACAGCTTGTCTTGCCTGAGGTGAGATCAAGCCCACAGAGTTAAGTAAACCATGTACCATAATTTCATTACATGTTCCTATTTGCCCCTGAAATTCTTACCTGCAAAGGAAGGAACACAAACTTTATTATGCAATTAAGGATTTGATGGAGTTTTTATTATGTGAGAGATCCACAAGGGGGAGACTTTATTCTAGAATAACCTTGTTGGGGACACTTCCATCCATCAGAGACCTAGGCAAGGTGGGAATCCAAACGCCCTTTTCTCAGTGCTCTCTTGGCTTCCTGGCTTTTTTTTATTTTTAGGTGCCACTGATAAGCTGTAGGTTTATTTAAATCCTTATCAAGTTGGCATCTTAAAAAAAAAAGAAGACGACCATGACAGGGAATGTAACTGAATATCTGCATACATAGAGCAGAGACAACTGTTTTTCCAGATTGACCCAGCTTTTGAACAATGTCTGTCCTGTGCTTTATAATTTCTTACTTTTGAGCTGCTGCCGTAGTGTGCTTTTTTGGGCTAACATTCATTTTGATGACCCTTGTCTAAAATTTTTAGCAGTTTCTGTGCACACCAGCTGCTCATACAGGGCAATACAGAGCACACAGCAATGACAGCACATGATGGTACATCTTCCTGTTTTCCAGGTTGCTTGGCATCTCTGCAAAGAACCAGTAGTTCTAGTGTGGCACTACTCCTACTTTGAATATCTTGAAATATTTTTAAATGTTTACATGTAGGTGTCAGTTGCTGTGCAGTTATGAAAAAGGCTGTGTGTAGTTGGACACATCTTTTTGGACACATCTGACTCCAGTGTATACTTGAGAGAGAAATGTTAGCTAAGATAATAAAAAACTAGTATTTTACAGTTATCACTGTTGCCTAATTCTTTCTAAAACAAGTGCTGTTAAAGAAGAAATCTAACTAGCAGGGGTAATGGGTCCAGGCAGAGGTCAGTATCTGTTGCTTAAAAAATCCTCTCAAAAGAGCACAGGTACTATTAAATGTTGAAATGTCCCTGAAAACTGAAAGATGTTTGTTATGCATCTAGTACATGATGTTGTAAATGTTCATTAATGTAGCGTGATGCATAAAAACGTACCCATCCACAAACTAGCCATGTTCTGATCATTTCCTGGTGATTGGGAAGATAAAGGGGAGAAAATCTTTGTTATAATACTGAAAACAAGAGAAGATTTTGGAGTTTATACCAGGTGAAGGTCTTGCCCTATGTAGTTTGTGACATTTTTTGATACAGCTTTGTTCTTTCATAGAAACTGAAGCAAAAAGATTATTTCAGAGACTGTATCACACGATATTGATGATTTATTTCAGTACAAACATTAATAGTAGGTAGTCAGGTTGACAGTTGATGCAGAGTTGTGTTTTAATTTTCTCGCATTTTAAAAAAGTCACATCTCACAGACTGATATCACTTCTGTGATATCATACATATCACATCTGATACCATATATTGGTCATAATATGTTGTCTTATTTTTGCAACTGACCAGGACAAAGTGGATTTTTTCTTTTTTTTCCTTCTTTTTTTGTTTGTAAAAGAAAAATTGCAGAAGCATGAAGATGTTAATTTTTGCATTTCTTTTTTTGACTGATTCTGGATTATGAATTTTTCACAAATTATCCTGATTTGTGAAAAGTGAAGAATGAGTAAATATGCTCTTTTCCATTTTATGAATATCTTACACATCATATTTTAATAAGTGGGTGCTGTCTGTTTCCCTCATCTGCTTACTTGTCTTCTTTTGTGAACATACAAAATTCTTAATTCAATGGATGTGCAAAATACTTTCAGGAAGGGAATTGGTGACACTTTGCTGGTGAAATTTGTTCATCTCTCATGCAAAATTCCTTAATTTTTTTTCTCTTCACTTTCAGCATTAATTTCAATGACCACATTTATATTTTTAATATGTGTTGAAGTATACTACATTTGATAACCATTTAAAGTTGCTATATTGTGCACATCTTTTTCACATGATCTTTCACTGTGAGCATTTTAGGCTATTTTCATCTTCCTGTGAAGACAAAGTGTTCTTTTGAAGGTTTTTAATCCTTAGTGGAAGCAAGTCTGAACTAAATGAGATTTTCAATGACAGGAAATGTAATTTTTGCTCACAGCTGATGGATATCTCTCAATAGAGTTCCTTAAATTCTCCCTTTCTGCTTGTCCTGGGGCATAAGTGGATATTGAGTGTCATTCTAACTATGTGATATCCTCAAAACATAGACTGCAGGATGTTTCCTTTTCCCAGTGACCTTCCTTGTGAGTTTAAGCTGTATTGCTCAGGAACACTCCGTATGCACATCCTTGATGCTGAGGTGGCATTGATAGAACAACTCAGTGCATTAATTGAACTTCTAATTAGGGCAATTATGATCAAATCAGCAGTCGTTTGGTGCTGATATAAGCAGATGTGACAGCACAAAAGCTACTTTGAAGGTGAGGTGAAGCATCATGGTATTTAACCTCACTCCATTTCACCTCATCCCTAAGCAATCTCCATTAGTCATCACTCTTTCTGTATAACAGTTAAAGCCTAAAGTGTTAAGACCAGGTTAACTACTAAAGTTTGGTGTCAGCTGGAGAAGCAAGTATTTTCAGTTCAAAAACTGCTATTAGTTGTTCTCTATTGTCATTCTGAAAATAGCCAAATGCAGTTAAAAATAGGAGTCATATAGAAAGTGAGGGAACGAGTCAAGGCTGAAACTTTCTCCCTTCAGAGAGTCTGTTTGCAACAGAAGTGCAAAATACAGATGGAGAAGTGGAGCTCTGAGGTGTCCCTTGATAGTCTGTATGAAAGACAGAGCTGGGCACTGAGAAACGTACACACTACTGTAGAGAATGCAGCACATTTGAACTGAGGTTAGGCAAATCTGGTAACACTTTTTGTGTCTGGGCTGTATTCAGAGAGAAACAGGAAGGAAGAGAAGTGCAATGTGTTTATTACATGTGATGATGAATACTGAATCCTTACTGAAACCTTGTGAGAGAACGTCAGAATAAGATTGAGTTATTTTAAAACACAGAGAGGGAAAACTGATATATTTAATAGATAAGTAATGTTTCACAATGACAGTGTAGTACAAAATGTTCATTGTCCAAGATAAGGGAACAATAATGGGTTTATATGGTATACAGGCAGCATAGATCAGGTTTTCTTAATTCAGATTTAATAATATGGACTGTTGTAAGTAACACAGAACAAGAATATATAAATGTGTCTTGTTGCTGAATACAGCATGTTAGGAATTCATTGCAGCTGTAGAAAAATTTCCATTACGGAATGGATGGCTTAGTTAGAAATAACCTGGAAGAGGAAAATGTTTCTCAATAAACATTCAGTATATTTGGAATATGCATTTTTGTTTAGCAAATAATATATTTTGATTTTTGTGTGTTATTAGCATCTTCAGGTATTGGCATGATGTTAATATTGCAGAAACAAAATACTCTGTAAATTTTGTACTGTTAAAATATATCTTGCTCACAGCTATAGCAGGTCATAAAAGTAGATGTAATAACACTCAGCAGAGCATCAGTCTAAAAGTTAGCTCTAAAGAAAAGAAAAATTCCACAGTGTAGTTTTGTGCAAATGTACATCTGTACCAAGCTTTGTGCACAGGGAAGTTAAAGGAACTATTATTATGTTTAAGAAATGTCTGGCTGAGAAACAGCGNAGGCCAATGGGCCAATAGAAGAGACAGAGCTGGGGTACATCTCTGTAACAGAACAGGGCATTCTGAGAGAGACCTTTTTAGTCACTTTAACCTGGGGAGAATTTCTCCACTTAACTCCAGGGGGTTCTTATAATCCCTGGTGTCATGAGCTCACTGTCTACAACAGGGTTCTAGAGACCGCATTCATCACCGAGTATGTGCTGCTTACCAGTTTGCTTGCATGAGGTTAAAACCTTTTCTCCCAGTTTGAGATACCAGGCAGTGTTTTGCAGGCAGTGACATCCAGGCTCATTCTGTTCTAAACTTTCTTGCCTGCATTACTGTTCTCTGTGGATAGACATTTTTGCTCCATTTCAATGAACTTCACGCTTGTGACTTGTACAAAACATAAGCATCTGACAAAGCATGTAACTACAAAATCATAGAATTCTACAATGGTTTGGCTTGGAAGGGACCTTAAAGATTATTTTGTTCCACTCCCTGCCCTGCAGTGGACAAGGACACTACCCACTACCCAGGTTGTTCCAAGCCTTGTAGTACCTGGCCTTGAACGCTTCCAGGGATGGGGCGACCACAGCTTCTCTGGGCATTCCGTGCCAGGGCCTCACCACACTCATAGTGAAGAATTTTCTCCTAATATCCAATCAACACTTATTCTCTTTCAGTTCAAAGCCATTCCCTCTTGTCGTAGGATATGATGTTTTCTACTTCAGCTCATGTATTTCATATATGGTGCACACCAGATTTAATAAAGTGAGGTATGTAATCTAAGAGTATATTTTAAACAACCACAGTTGACACAGCAGACAGGAAGGTAGCACATGGCTGTGGGCTGATGAAATGATGCAGAGATTCCAAGGCTGGCAGTGGCTGGGTCAGGAAGTCTATCTAGTGTAGTTTGAGACAACCTTGTTAGCTTGAAACCAAAATAGTCCCGCTGTATCCGAGCAAGTAAATCCTGATCTTTGGCAGGCACATTTTTTCTGGAGATGGGTGGGCTCTGCACTGTATTTTCTGTAGCACTTGAAGGTCAAGATATGTGGAAGCTACATGGAGTGCCCAGGGAATAGTGGTAAAGACATGCCAACAACACATCTGGACAACTCTCAAGTGCAGTGCCAAGGACTGAAATTGCTTTTGGTATTGTAGCTGTTCTTTAACTTTAGCCATCCAAATTATGTACACCTTGTACTTGAAGAGACCGAACCTTTGGCCACAGGAAACACGTGTTTAGAAAACATGGTTTTCAAGACTTGTCCATGGTCCTTATGAGAAAGCTTTTGGCCAAATGCATGGAAGCAGTGCTTTCCCAGCTTTATCCTCAGTCTTTGTGCAGAGCTCAGAGGCTCACAGGGAGTATGTGCTGTTGTATAACCTGTGCTATCCCTTCCCTGCTCTCCTGCAGCTTTCAATGTGGTATCTTTGGGTCAGTTCTTCTGACACGTGGCCTAATTTCATCCATGAAGATTAAAATAACCTCGCGTGCTCCTAAATTTGGTTGCAGTCCGTTTTAGTCCTAATGCAACTGTAAAAGGGTTAGTTTTACACATCTCAGCATATTGGTTGACTCTAAAATAGAAACATAAAACCTCAAAATACAGCCAGTGGTCTGAATGCAGCTGCCAAAGCAATGCAGAGTTAGCACTACCTGTCCTTGCTCAGCTCATCTGCCTGCGCCTGGATAATTGCAGGTGAACTCCTCTTTTAAAAAAACAAAATGTAACAAAACACTTCATGTTTTATTTAGGTAATTTCTTTTTTAGAGTTTATATTCCATAAAACGGTCATTGCTGATATTATTGATGACTATCCAAAACACATTTTACAAACAAAACACCTACAACAAAGTCACTGCTATTTCCATTTGTTCACCTACTTATGTATTCTCTTTGTAACACCGCTCCAGATTTCTTTCTGGTTTTAATAGTGATTCATGAGCCTTACAAAGACTGAGACAGTTTGTTCTAATATTGCTCACATTATCCACGAGAACTACCTCGGCCATGAATGGGACTGTACATAATACCCAGCCCTTCAGTGAGGGTTTTCCCAGTGCCAGCTGACATGATGTCTAAGCATATGTCAGGATGGGATTTTGCCAGCAGACGGAAGCACGCTCTGCCCTCCCTTTGAGCTGGTTGGAGATGAACAGGCTCAGCTCTGGCAGTAGAGCCACTGCAGTTTGCCTGTTGCTAAGCCAGAACTAATAAGCTTGACTGAAAGGCAGGGTTTATTGTCCTGGGCTCAGCATATGTGGTGTGCTTATGTAGCTTTCACATGGAGCTTCTGTGAGTCTTACAGTTGACTCGTGGGCAGCACTGGTATGTGGTTGGCTGTATGGAGCATGGCCAGTGTTTGCTTGCATCTGCCAGCAAAAAACTGCTAGTCCATATCCTAATGGCTTCCTAACCCTGTCCTCTGCCACACTGCCAAGAGTTTTCTACCGTATATGACTGGAGAAAACTCACAGTACTCTTGTCACTTAAATTTTGGTCATTAGATTGCCGCATTTAGTACACTTAACAAAAAGGACTATTTTTCATTATTTCTTTCTTGTACCGCAGCCTAATATGATAGATGATGTTGTGGATCAGGTTTTCAAAGTTTGAAATGAGACACTAAATTAGGTTCACAGAGCATGATTTAGTCATCTGAGTCACCACTTACAACAAAATCTGCTGTTTTCACCAGGCAGATACTTGCTGAAGAAAACATTTTAATTTCTTTGCTTAACAAAATCATGTTTGAGAATGAAGCTGTGTGGTTTTTGCTTGTACCATGGCTATTTCTATATGCACAGGTTATTTAATTTGTAATGTTTGCATTTTCATTTGTCTTTTCTGACATTCTTACCATGTATATGTTTCTTTGGAAGTAGTGACAACTGTATGTTAATTTTGGTCAGTGAAGAATTGTTGCTGATAGGATATTTAGTAATGTCTTCACTGACAAGACTGTTTTGCCTTTGAGCCTTAATGTTACTCTTTCCATATGTAATTATCATATTGATGGCTTTAATTTTGATTTAATTTTTATGAATAGCCAAAAGCTCTGGTTTTTTACAAGTAGAATCAAAACGAGAGCTGCATTTTTCACTTCTGCTGTATCTGCTTTATGTCTCAGTAGCAGTGCAAAGAAGCAATAAACCTAGTTACAGATATGCTGAATATTCTTTCTCAGGGGTAGTGTTGGTGTGTCCCTGATGGTTTAAGGGCATAATTGAGGTACTTTGTGCAGCGGGTAGATGTGGAGGAGGGATATCAGGGCCAGGAGGGTATCTCTGGTATTAATGTGTCTGATTTCTTCCAGCACTGTGAACCCTTTTGATCTGTAGCAGTTTATGTAATACAGAACGGCTTTCAGGGTATCTTTAATTATGCCTGTGGACATTTTGGCCTGGAAAGTGAAATGAGGCTTTAGAATCACCTTTCACTCCCAGCTATGCTGATTTGAAACTGGCACAGCTTGTTACCCACCTGTAAGTGTAGGGATCATGTTCCTGCTCTCATGAAAGACAGTGCATGTGCAGCATCCTGGGCTTCAGCAGAAAGTGCAGGTGGCTCTCAGTCTTTCTGTCAGAGCTCTCCGTGCTGTCAGGATGGAATAGCAATATATCCCATACACAGACATACATATAAACTGTAATGGCATGTATCTTCAGATCAAATCAAGATTTGAGACACCTCACAGGACCTGAAGACCTGTCTTTGAGGTTTCATATTGCTAAGGAGCACAGTGAGGCAGCTGTACTAGGAGCACCTAGAAGCAGAGTGTATGCTAAAAAGAGACTGAGCCATTGTGCTTCTATCAGTGCTCTCAGACACATATAGAATAAATTGACTGATGTTATGATGCATCAACTTTATTAAAAGTTTCTCGGAAATGATATTTTTTAATTATGCCACTTTCTAGGGAAATTTTTCAATGTGTTATGAAGATGACATATCATATTTGTACTGCATAATGTGAAAAAAATCAGTTTAACCTGAAAATTAATGTCCTAGCATTTGAACTTTCAGGTATGATGGTTAATTTTCATGGTGTATAGCAAATAAAAAAAGAAGATTAATTCTTTTTGAAGGTGCAAGAGGTGATCTCATCCATGTCATACTAAGTCTGAGGGCTAACAGTTATTTAAGTTCTCAAAACTTCTTAAAATGGAGTGCATTGTTCACAGCAAGTGGATGAAAACCTTGTGGCTGAGATCAGGGGTAAAAACAGCTATAACAGAGCAGTGTGTAAGCCAGTTTAGCTGAAATTGAGTCCCTCATGATTGTGAATGATGAGGTTGCATCTGCTTGTCTCGTTTTTTGGGGTTTTTTTGAATTGCTTTTTTGTATACTCAGTCCTTCACTGAGACTGAAATTCAAAATAGAAGTAATCTTTAAAAAATAGTTTCCCTTGGAAAACAAATAGATCTGTCAAATTATTTTTTGCTTCATATCCCATACTTGACATCAGTAAAACTACTGAAAATTACATTACACCGTGTTTATTAAAGTTGTGCTTCTATGCAGTAATACACATAAGACATACTGCCTTAAGGATTAAGTTAAGCTCCTTTGTCAAGCCTGTTGGTATGGCAGGACTGTTAATCTTTAACTGTCAGAGGCTGGTTAGATCCTTCTTTAGGCTGAGGCCATGGCTAAGTGCAAAGAAATTAAAACGAATCAAGTCCTAGTATTTATGCTTTCATATTTTTGCACAGAGCAATCAATAAAATGAGAAGCTGGTTTAGACACACATATTTCTATAAGAAGATTGTATTTCAAGATGTTATTTAGCAGCATCATATTTGCTTTATGTTTATGATTGTGAAATATGAAGACAAAGTTGGCAGTGTTCAAAATACTAAATTCATGAAAGTAAGATATGCACAGGGTGACAGCTCATTGAAAGGAGGACAGAGGATAATTTTGTGAACCTACATTTCCTAGTTAAAATTCCATAGAGTTATCTACAGTATATCCATATTTTATTATTACATCAGTAATTATTCTTACATTTTCCTTTCAAGTTACAACATTAAGTCACAAAAGAAGAAATGTGTTGTAGTTGCAGCATATTTAGACGTGACAACACTTGAAACAAAAATGTATGAAAAAGAAGGTGAAGCTGGGAGGCAAAGTTAAATTCACTGTGAAAGAGAAAAGTTAGCATTTTAGCCCTAGAAGGGTACAAAACTGGTTGTAAGGAACCACGGTATTGTACTATATGTATCAAAGGTTTGTGTTTTACTGTCGATGTCTGTACCATTTAATCAATGTTGTTCTAACTAAAATTTGTGAAGAGGAATTTTTAAATAATTATCTGATAATAGCCAACTAGTGCAATTTGTAAAAATATTCATTTTTACAGTGATACAGGTTGTATGTTGAAGCAGTAGGTAAAATATACTGCAAAGAAGCTTTTGCATTTGATAGGTGCCTAAATTGTACTCTTCTAATCAGGCTATATTTTTTTTTAGTAATAGGAAAAGAAGCCCTCAAGAAATACAGTTTTCTTTACATACTCCTTCAAGTGTAGTTTCAAGTGGTTGTTTTTGCATTTTATGCACTTATAACCTTCCCATTTTTCTGAAACGAGATTCTTTCCCTCAGATCATTAAATAATAATTCTTTCTGCTTACGTATCACCTTGCTTCTGAGGATCCCCAAGTGCCATGGAAGCATTAAGTGGAGACTCCTACCATAAAGTACAGGAGTATTAATTCCTTATGACATAGGAGGATAGTGGAACAAATAAGTTCAAACCATAGTTTTGGTCTTGAGTGTCCAAGGAGGAATTTAATGTAGGAATTTGGAAAGCTCTGGAGTGTTGAAAACTGAGGGGACTCAACCTTGGGATAGGCACATGAGCAATCACTTTGAGATACCTGACTTTCATGCACGGCTTGGAAATTAAATTTCAGACCTCCAATCAATGCAGCACTGGAGTTGTATACAGTGGATTGGGAGAGTGATGCACCTGAAATGGATTTGAGATACGTGCTCTGCTGTGCAGAGCTGCCCATCAGAAAAACATGTAAGTGTGCTTTCAGTCCAGCCCATCTCTTTGTACAGGGCTGTGGTGGGGGATGGCTTAGCTCAGGTAACAGATAACAAAAGAGAACACAATTTGTGGTTTTGAGTCGCAGATCTTACATGGAAATGGTGTGTAGAGGGTTCGAGTTCCTTCTCCAGGAGCTGTTAAAACACATATTTTGAGTTGGAGATTACAACTCTTTGGGGCTTTCCAAAGAACTTTCTGATCTGTTTTATGGAGCTGTGTAACTCTTCCAGCTTCATCGCAGGTGGCAATGTTGGATGTCCTGTGAGGCTGCCAGATTTACCCTTCAGACACACAGAAAGAGCAGTTCCTTAAATGCAGATTTGTGTGGTGGCTGAATGAGGCTTTTGTAGACCACACAAAGGTTCTGGCTTTCAGGTTCTGTCAAAGTGTCATCAGCTGTGTCTGAGACACTGAGATCTCATTCTAAATTAATACACAGGCACTTAAATTAATGCCTTGATTTTTAGAGTATATTGAGCCAGATACACTTTGCAACAGCTCTGGTGGCTTAGGGCAGGTTAACTCTTTAGGCATAATAGTTGATGTGCACAGCAGGGCTGCACATCGCAGTGTTTTGGGCTCTAATAAACTTCAATGGGGCGTGCACACACAGGCACTGAACAGCATTAAATAGGAACCCTCGGGTCCTTAGGGAAACAGTCTATTCATCATACTGGCACCAACTACTTATTTTACATTAATTTATTATGCCTTGAAATATTTGCTGTGTATTTTATACGGTACTGTATCATGCATTTGGTATTTCTTATATGACATTTTATTAAAAATATATTATGTTTAAAAATAAAATAACGTGAATTTCATTGACGGGGAGAAGAATCATGGTAACACATTTTAGACTTCTTTTTGCATATTCAAATAGTCCCATCTTAGTTTAAAGCGAAAATAAAATCCTTTCCTGGCTCCAGAGGATGACCAACAAATAGGATGATTTAAAGGATATTTGAATATAAATGCAGCCAGTAACTGACTGATGGTTTTGGAGTATGAAGTCTATCATACAGTCCTATGAAACAAGAGTAATTTGGGAAGAGCAGGAAAAAATCCTGCTGTATACCTGTAAAGAACATTTTTAAGCACAAAGATAGAAGTAGTGTTTAGGCTGCCAATTGAGTCCTTAACCTCTCCAGGAATGCTGATCCAGAGTTTCCTTGGACACTGAGTTGTGGTAAAATCACTTGGGTTGTGACTGTGTTTAACCTAGTAGATTAAAACAGTGGTTCTCTTTAAATTCTGTAGACTGTAAGGGCATCCACTGTATGCTTGGTCTTTAGATAGTCCTCAGTATTCTTTGCCTAAAATTTGCAAAGTCTAAAGAACGAGTAACGGAAATCATAAATACAAGAGTGCAGACAAAAGGTTTCAATTATTTTATGTGTAGCAGTAGTGAGATATGAGCAACTGGGTACAGAAATACAGGATTTATGAAGTATGACCTTTGAAAAAAATTGAGGTCTTCTTTCAAGCTTCACATTATGCAGCAAAAGATTAAATGACCTCAGTTTTCTTTGCTTTCCATGGATTAGGAATAAATATTTTTCTCTTCCCTTCCAAAGGGTAAAAATAAAGATAGGACAGTTCTATTCTTCTCATTTAAATTAGGCAAGTTTGAGAAGAGAACTGCAAGTAATGAATCATGTTATCATGGATAACAAAACTGCAATAAAAGCTGTTGGGCACCCTTTTCAGAATGAGGGTGTACAGACCAGGCCATTCTGATTAGACACTGAGATACACGTATTCCTGCCACAGAGTTGTAGCTTAAGGTGGATACGTGACTCACAAATGGTGAACCCTGGCAAATCATCCATCAAGTGATGTTGAGACTCTGTCAGGGAAAGCAACCTCAAATAACTTTTTGTTTTCTTTATTATAATCCATCACTTCTTGCTGTGTGTCTCCTAACACTCTTATATTGACAGACATTCTTGTAACTCTTTTTCCCTTTGTATGTCTTGGGAGAACAAAAGCGTAGCATTGGATGACTGGGGCCATTCCCACATGCTGCTTTGCAGAGCTGGTGAGAGACACACAAGGTCAGGAAATGCTATGAATGAAATATTATCCAAAGACCCCAGCCTTGCTTCTGCTAAAACTCTGTGGAATTCTCCCCTGGAAATCAGTGGAAGCAGGATTAGTGCCCAAGTCTGCAGCCCAATCAATTGTTATTAGCAGGAGCTGCCAGTGCTGGAGGTGCAGGCTGCAAGATGTTAAGCATCAGATGCTGATCACCTCTCCCATGTTGGCGCATAGATGTTTTCTGATTCTGCTGTGAAATGTTGAAGTCTATAGATCAATAAAATTTGAAGACAGAAAGGGCAAGGGTCAGACCAGCTCTGTCAGGTTCATAGAGATTAGGAAAAAGAGTGTGAGGCTGCAGTCTACGGTAGCTGAGTTGTTCTGCCTGAAAAGGAGGTTGTAGACAGGTGAGAGTTGGTCTCTTCTAGGTAATAAATTTCTTCACTGGATGGGTGGTCAAGCATTGGAACAGGCTGCCAGGGGAAGTGGTGGTGTTACCATCCCTGGAAGTGTTCAAAACACACGTGAATATGGTGCTCAGTGGCATGGTTCAGTGTTAAGGGTGACAGTGCTGGGTTAATGTTTGAACTTTCATTGGTCTTTTCCAACCTTAATAATTCTATGGTTCTGTGATGATTGACTCTGAATCTTTGTCTTTTTCTTCTTGAAACTAGCACTGAGCTCAAGTCCCAGGAGTTCCCTGAAGGGACAGGACTTCTTGCATAAACAACTGACCTTTCTTCTTGATTACCTTTGTGAACTGGTGCTGTCTTTCAGTTTATAGAACTTTGTAATCAGGGAGCTAAGAGGGATAAAATAAAGCGACATATTTTGCTGCTGGTTAGATGTTAATGTGAGTACTGAATGCCTTTTAAATATGTTATTCTAAATCTGAGGAAACAGAGAAAAACTCTTGTATGTATTAAAAAGCCTAGAAAAGCAAACAAAATAACATTTGGCCGATGAGATTGAAGGATGTGTCACATGACTTAAAACTGGAGATACAGATACAGAAACCATTATAAGTGCAAAACTACAGTGCTTTTGTATACTTTTGCATGCTTTTTTTTGGAGATTTACTATTTTAAATATAAATCCTATTTGTAAATATTACTACACTGCAAAAGACTTTGGGTTTTGTCCTGTAGCTGAAAGAGAAATTCAAACAGAGTATTTCTGGAACTGTAAGACTGTATTGCTCTTGTTCCTTATTGAGAGTTAGAGCAGCTTCATGCCATCTCTGAATTTATTCTCTCCTTTTGGTAATATCATTTGCAATGGTAAACAAAGTAGTTCAATTCTGTACTGTTTCCTGCTGTCTATACTAATGGCTCAGGGAGAGGTTGGTGTGAAGCCATTTTTGGACACTTCACAATATCTGCCTACTTGAACACTCCTATATAATATTTTAAAAGTATGAAATGCACTTACTGCAAAATAGAACCAGGCTAACTAGTCCTATTTTGGAATCTTTAGATTAAAACTCCAGCCCTTCTAGTGAATCTCTCTGTGTCTGGATGTGCCTCAGGTTTTAGAGAGGGTGCCCCCAGCCAAGAAAATTCAGTCTCTGCATCCTGAGGTGCTACGATCTTTCCGTAGTAGAGCATATGGTTGATAACTTTGTCTCAGGCATTAGCAGCATATTTTAGATGAGAGTGAGAGCTCCATGTCTCCTAACCTTAGCTCAAACTCCCACTTTTAAACACTCAACTCTCATTCCTACAGAGTCTGTTGAGAAGTAGTGAAGACATAAAACAAAAGGTATCAGCACCATCATCTGACCACAAATTCAAGAGCCTCAGGAGGACATTTTCCTGTGTTAAGCATTTTTCTAAACACGGTGGACATATTCTTCTAGGACACCTCCCATGAGATGGTATTTACATGGTGCTTTGTTTTGAAAGCATTTAAGATAGGCAAATCATAATTTGGCTTTAGTGAATGATACTTGTCAGTTCATTTGCTTTCTTAATACTGAAATAAAAATAGTAGGACAATATGTAAGAAATTGTTTATTCAAGGCCATATAAGAAGGGAATTGTTACAAACAGACCTTGCTGTTGTTCCTGGCAATGGACTAGTTAGCTTTGAAAATAAGGTGTTTATTTATTTAACCTTATTCCTTTAAGCCTTCTTGCAGAGCGGGCTCTGAGGTGCCAGGTGCTTTCCAACAGGAGGCAAGGAGACACTCCCATTCTGTTGATTGTTCTGTTACCATGATGTACCTCGCACCTACAGAGCTCTTTCTTGAGTGCTTTGAGCCCTTAGGGTAACAAATGGATCAGTGTTATGGCTCTCATTTCAAAGATGAAATTCTAAGTGGTAATTTCACTACAAACCAGGCAGCCTATGGGCTCAGATTGGTCCACAGGGATGCTTCTGTGTCTGCTGTGGTTGATGAAATATAACAAATTCTTAAGTGTTTTAAGCGGCTGACTTACAGCCATGAAATGGGATAGAGACCGATGCCAGGTCTTTTTTTGCACAAGAAGGTAATTGGTGATCAATATCTCCCTGTCCTTGCCTCAACCCAGGAGCCTTTTGTTCTATTTTCTCTTCCCTGTCCTACTGAGGAGGAGAGTGACAGAGCAACTTTGGTGTGCACTTGGTGTCCAGCCAGGGTCAACCCATCACAGATGTTTCCACTTTTGAGTTCAACAATTGCCCTACAAAGTAGTGTAACTAAACTGTTTATGTCTGGTACCAGGTGAAGCATCACAATCCTTGGAAAACTATACACAGGGCATGATAACCTGTATTTTGCAAGCAGTTGACATGTACTTTTTTGTGGAATGACTCAGGGCAGTTAATTTTTATTTTACCTTGTGTGGCATATTTAACTGCAAAAGTAGCAGGCATTCTTTGGTATTTAATCCAGTGACATCTGTGAAATCACTGCTTTTGAAGATATGAGCAAGAGGACATCAGATTCAATATTCTCTCGTAGGTAAAGCTTATGGGAAGATTCATCAGTTGTGTCAGTCCAGATTTGTCTTTACGAATGGTCCATCTTCTTATTTGTAGTAAAAGTGAGGGTATGGATGGGGTGGGATACAGATGGGATTTGTAATTCACCTGTAGTGAAATTGTGATATATGGTGGATTTGGTTTAAAAGAAGGAATGATTTGTGCTTTGAAGCCCAATGATGACAATATAAATCAGCTTTTAGTTATATTGTAGCTGTGTTCACCTCAAATTATTTTTGAGACACCAGTGCTAAAGTGGAACATAGTGTAACATTTGTTGTAAAGTCAGAGAAACTCAGTCCTTGGTCCTCTTTCAGTAAAGGTTAAATCTTGTGTTGGAGAGCAGTACTTTAAAAAATCCCAGCTGTACTTCATATATCATCTCAGTGTGATTTCTTTTTTTTAAGTTCTTTTTCCTGTGTGTTATTTTCTCACCTCAGTGCAGTCTGTTGGTGAGCATTCAGATGAAATACACTGTTAAGATGTATAATACTTGAAAGTCTCTGCTCTAAAGTCCGGTGAGACACATTTTCTCTTTTACTAGTAGATGATGATAACATAAGTCTCTAATCTCATTAGTTTGTAAAAAACACCCCAAAGCACTTGTGTGCTTTAAAAAAGCAGGAGGTAGAAGAGACATGATTAAGTTTGTAAAAATTGTAAGAAAAATGTTTCTTCTGCAGTGACAATACACTTATATTAGTTCAGTATTAGTGTTTTGGAAGACAGGAGGGAGAGTCTGAAGTTAGTATACTCATGTCCTGCATGAAAAAACTTAGTATTTACATTAGTATGTTTGTGACATAACTACAAAATGGCATATTGATATCTTTTACTATATATAATTTGCCTTTCTGTCAATATTCTTTTTTTTTTTTTTTTTAATGTTATCACTTTGAAAGAGACAAGCCAGCAAGTTTGGTTTTGTTTATGATTACTTTCAGGTGTGTTTTGTTATTCTTTGTCATTACAGAATCTGTTAACTCTTCATAGACATGTTTAGTACGTAGCATTATATTATTCAAACCTTCAAATTTGACGTAAATTCATTTATTTGATATTTTGATATAATTGTGTATGCTTGTCTTAATACTGTTTCCCAGAAGATTAAGCATATGCTATAGAATCTAAATTCCAGGTTTTTGTGAGAAAATTGCTGATGATTTCCATGTTTGATTGAGATAGAAAATTAAGTTAGATAGGAGACAGACAAGAAGCAAGTGGTAAGAAAATAATTGTCAGATGAACTCTCCATGTATTTGTCATTCACCTGAGCAATTTTCTCCTCGTTTGTAGGTCCATCCTATGCTTCTGGATGTCACCAGTCTCTTATTCCTTTGTGCTATTCTTAAATGTAAATGTCAACTTAAATTTGTTTCTCAGCCTGTTTTGTTAAAAACATGAAAGAAGGCCAAAAGGTCAATCATATTTATCTTAATGCAAATTATTTTCAGTAATTGTATTTTCACTCCTCATTGATTCTAATGGGACATAATATAAGTGCCCTAAAATCAATATAAAATACAAAGTACTATTTATAACATTAGTTTAAAAAAAGAGAAATGTCTATTAATATTCATGTGATTTTTGTATGTGTTTTATTAGCTGTGCAGTATAATTTATCAGATATGGTACACTGAATCCCATTGAAATCAGTGAGAAATAGATATGTGACTATTCACTGTGCTCACTCATTGTAAAGTTTTGGTTATTTAGAGCTGCTAAGGGTTTATTACCAATATTCTGTCCCCTTTCTCCACCTCCTGGGAGGGGATTCTCTGAAATTCAATGCTTTTCCAAACTATCTACTCAAACATGTCTTTCTGTAGTGCACCTTTGGGTTGTGTCTTTTGGAATGTTAATGACTAGTACTTCCTTAGGGTTATCTTGGTTTTCATCCTGAATGTCAGGTAGCCTGATGTGGTGAACACAACATTAGGCATTCCAAGTATGTAGACAGAACTTTGATCTTGTACTTGGTAAGAATTTATTAAATGAAAATGTCTTGCATTAGATTCTGATGTCCTGGAGTCAGTACCAAATTCATCACTGACTTCTGTGGGGCACCTTAAGTAGTAAATACCAAAATATATTCTGTGATTCTATTGTTCTTGAGGGGAAAAAATATTTTCACTTTGGGATATACAGTCTCTTGTCTCAAGCAAGCTGCAAGATACATTCCCTTTTCCTTCATTTCCCAAGAACTTCCGGTTCTGTAGAATTGAAAGCCACAGTCCTGCTAGCATATAGGCTTTTGGGCTGTTGTAATAGTTGTAGTTGTATCAGTATTTTGTTTAGTAATGTATGTGACAAACATGAGAGGTTGTACTGTAGATCTGCAGTACTAAAACCAAAGGATGCTAAAGGACTGAGTTGCTCTAGCTTGAGCAGTAATGGACTGATCTGTGGTAGAATGCATTTATACTGGAGAGATATATGCAGAATGATGGAATCGTAGCATATACTTGGTGTCCAAAGTTCAATATTCTTTTCAAGTCACACTGTTAACCCAGCACTGCCAAGTCCGTATATGTGTGTGTGTGTGTATATGTATATATGTATAAAATGAGATCATATAATAGATTATTGTAATGTGCACACTGGAAACTATTTTGGTTCCTGGAATATGAGAAAAATTGAAATATGGAGGAACTTGTGTCATGAATCTTAACGCTGTAGCAAAATGGTTCTTGAATTAGAAACTTGACTTGTTCATGCACCATCTACTTGCAGCTTTTAAGCTGAACTGATTAACCTGTCTCCCATCCTATACATTCATTAGCACAACCTCTAGCTTTTTAAAATCATAAAAAAAGTGTTTTGAGCTTTGTAGCTGTCTGTCCTTTTGGAGTAAAATTATATGGGATTTTTTAAAATTATTTTTAAGATTCCAGTTTAAGTTCAACTGCTCTGAACACAATGTAGTATCATTCAGTCTTTTGAACACTTCTGCAATATTGGTAAAATGATTCCTTACTGTCTGCATGAGGCTGGAACTAAAGCAATTCATATACTTTCCTCTGAAAGTTAGGTCTTTCACTTTGGGTGTAAGAAAAGTCCTTTTCCATGTTCTTTTGTGTTCTCTGCAGGATTTCATTGGTGTTTTGCAAGTGTGTCTGAAGAGTTGGTGTGCCTTTGCATTAACTTAGTTCTTGTATTTTAAGATATGTGTGATACAGGGTCTGGTTTTCTGCACAGATCTAGGGAAAGGAGTATAATTCAAGCATTTTTAATCGACAAGTGTAGTCTCGTACCTCTAATAGCTCATTTACCTACTGCTGGTTTTGTATCGTAGAAGATTGGGATTGAAATTTTTCTCCCTGGAGGAGTAGTTTGAAAGTCAGAGCAGCAGCAGCAGCCACAGCCCTCGGTGCTTTTCATCCTGCTGGGTGCTGTGCCTGCAGTTCACCCTGGAGTCATCCTTTGTGGGGTTTGTGCTGTGTGGGGTTCATCCTGTGTGGGGTTTTTGCTGCGTGGGGTTCATCCTGTGTGGGGTTTGTCCTCAGTGGAGTTCATCCTGTGTGGAGTTTGTGCTCCAGCCCCCTCTCTCAGGAGCTTTCTCTCCTGTAAGCACCTCGTGCTGTATTATCTGGTTTGGTTGTCTGGTAGGTGGAGTGAGCTTTTGATCACCGTCCTTTTTTAACCAGGTTTTGATGTCAGGAAGAAAGCTGATGAATGGGGTTTTTTCTGCTCCTCTCTGTGAAGATATGTTTGAAGAACCATGAGTTGTGTTCCCGCTTACTGAAGAAATTATCGTTAAAAATTATCTCATGTCAGTATCCATTATATTTTCTAGTACTCTCTTTGAGACTTCTGGATTTTGTCTATTCCATAAATACTATTCTTCATGAAATTTCATGTTCTTGCCTTTAGTCCTGTCTCTTCTTTGCTTTCTGCTTTCTACTTCCTGCTTGCTTAGGTAATCCTGTTTCATGTTTTGTTTTATTTCTGCCTTTCAGTTTTCCCAGACTTCAGTTGTGTCTTTGTGCTAAGTACATCTTGGAGGCTTATGGCACTAATCGGGGCTTATGATGCTTGTTTTGCCTATTACATGTAAGAAGGATCAATACCTCAGCTTGATTCCGCCTAAGACTTCCATGTCTTTAAACAGGAATTAGGTTTGAGCCCCATAACTCTGGCTAATGCTAGACATCACATCTGTATTCCAACTACTGAGGACAGCTTTCCTGTTCAGGAACAGATGGAGATTTGGAGGACTGTAGCTCCTCCGTGACCACAGTCAAATTACCCAAAACTCTGAGCTCAAAAAAGCCAGGCCTCCCTGGAGTAAATCTAGTCAGGCATCCAGCCTGGAGCTGGACAGAATTTCTCAATCATATTTAATTTAACACAAGTCTATCTTTAAATTGTGTTTCTGCGGGTGCATTTATTTTGTCATAGAAAGTCTTAATCCTAAAAAAAGAGGGAGTTTAAATTTAAGCATTGAACAAATCTATGGTTAATTACAAACTACACTGTAATACAAGTAAAGTTAAATTTGATGCCATGTACACAAATCTTCATACTAGTTACTAATTTAAAGCTATCCTAAATGGTTAGTTATTTGCAGCTGTAAATATCCTTTGTTATTATGTATCAGGAGCTTTTATGGGTAGCTTGTTTGTTTGACTACAGTTGTAGATATGTTCTGACAACTGTACACATTTGTTTTTCCTTTGTCACTGATTGCTTGGAGAACAAAATTTGCCTTCTAATATCCTAATGAAGTTAAGTGTCAGGAATAGTCCAGAATATAACAAATGTTATTTTAGCTATTTAATGGATAAATTAATAGCCTGCACTTTTGCAAATTTTTAATGGACATTCATATATAACCTGTGGGAGAGAGGTAATCCCTCTGAGCATTGCTGTATGTTGTCCTAAAATGAGGCTGTGGTTTGGTGACTCTAGTTTGTGGAGAAATTAATGATCTTGAGTATACAAAATTACTTTAATATGCAGTAGATTTCCCTGTGTTTTGAAGATCAAAGAAAACATAAACATGAAAACAAATAGGATCTATTTACTTATTTTGCTCTAAGAGTGGAATCTCAAGTGAAATTAAGTTTATTTTAATTATTGATGTAATGTCAAATAACTTGCATGGTGAGAGTGTTTCTTCAGTTGTTTTTAAGTGAATGGAATGGATCTGAAAGTGTTGCATGTAGTTCATACACTTTGTGTTTACCAGTGAGCCATGTTAAAATAGTAGCGAGAGGATGAGTTTCTTTCATCATTCTCCCATATTATACTGTATATAAAGGGACTAGCCTTAAAAACCCTATACTTCTATATCAGTATATCTGGCTTCTTGTAGGGGCAACCTACCAGAAAGCAAAAACATTTAAAAATATATTTTAAGGGTTTGGGGTTTTTTAATTGTAAATATTTCAAAACCAGATTTTTATATTTCATATAACATATTTTTATATCTGGAATTTTTCTTTAAAAAAAGCATTTTAGGAAAACCAAGTAGACCTGATATTGAGAGGGAAAGCAGTTTCCAGGAGGCTTAGGTTTTGTTTGTTTTTCTAAATTAGCAATTTTCAAAACAGAAGTGTTTTTGAAGTATTTTCTGTGAAGAGAATCTGTGTTCAAATTGTGACCATCATCAGTATTTTGCTTTTCTTCAAGATGAATTGGTTAATAATGACTATGGTGTGATATTAGTTTGAGAGGTAAAGATGTGCAATTAAGAACTTGTATTCATTGTGCAAATCATTCATTATCTTTCACAGTCCTGTTAAAATGTTTTAAGTTTGACCATTAAATATATGTAACTGAAATATTTACCTACATCTGTAAATATTTCAGGCCAGGCCTCACCTACCTCCTTCCAAACAGTTCTCCTTGACTCTTAGTTAGTGCCTTCACTGTATAATTTCAGATTCTTAAATGAAAATAAACTCCTGAAAACTCAAAACTTATTTTGTAGTCTGTAACGTTCTGTTATGAACAGCATCTGATGCAGTAATTCAAGTTCCAATGTTACAGTATGTCAGGGGTTCAGTGAATAATCAGGGCAAGTCACATTTCTCTGTACTAACAAATTGGGTGTTTTCAAGTGTACCATCTTTTCAACTTGATAAATGTTTAATGATGACAGCATTTAATTATGTGTTCAAATTCCAAAGATTTTGTTTATCATGAATTATTTACTAGGATGAAGATTTTACTCATTTTTTTGTTCAGTATGGATTACTTTAGGAAAAGGGACTTCAGAACTGATTTAATGCCTATTTAATACCTAACTGACTTTGGCTTTGTGATGCTTCATAAAACCTTTGATGGGGGGTGGGGAATGGTAATGTTTAGTCAAATATTTAATCTTTGTTTCCAGGTCACAGGATATTCTGAGTAGGAAGGAACCCAAAAGGATCATCAAGTCCAGCTCTTAAGTGAATGGCCCATGCAAAAGTTGAACCCACCCCCATTTTCAGTTTCATGTTGTACCTTAAGATATGAAAATGCATTAATTATTGTGCATTTATTGTCAAAGTCTGTTTGAGAAGGATCAGAAAAAAGGAATCTTTTGGAACAGAGAGATCAATTGATATTGTGTGTAAATCAGCATACACTCCACGAATCCTTCAAAGTGCAGGTTATAGAGTGGTTTGTTTTGTTTTTCTTTCAAGGATGGTTAAATTCTACTTATTACATTTGGTCACGTGGGTCAAGCTGGGCTGAACTACCCTTTCTGTAGTTGTGATAGATTGCTGTGAGTGGAACAAATTTGCGTTACTTTGACTGGAGAACGGGAAAGAAATGAGCACTGGGATGTTGTTGGTGAGGTAGGGTCCCTAGAGAATTGCAGTAGAGAACCTTTTCTGTTACTGCGTATTTATTTTAAGGCACGAATGGGGAACCAAGCCCATATGTGCTGGGAAGTCTATGAACATGTAATAGATAGACCAATTGCCAGACCTAAAGAATTTGAGGACTGAGTCAGATAGAAGACAGTGGGTAAGGGAAGAAGTTGCAAGGTAAGGCACAAACTAACAGGTGACTGTTACAGTGTACTTGTGGCTGAACTCTGAGAAGTTTTCGTAAGTGCTGAAGATATTATAGATACTGATTATCTCATATTGATACAGTTATGTGATAGTTTAAATAATGTAACTGTGTCAAACACCAGGAAAAAAAAAGTGAACAAGAAAGTTGAGGCATCAGAGGATAAAATATGACTGAACTACCTACAAATGTCTGTGCTGCTTATATATGCCTCTGCAATGAAAGGTTCCAACAGTATTGCAAAATGGCCCGAAGGTTCTAAACCCCTATAACCCAAAGTGATTTGTTTTGTTAGTAGAAAGGAGGATCTTGGTACAAGTGTGAGGATGCATGCCTGTGTGTGTCACTCCTGGTTAGGCTGACTGGGTATGGTAGATAGAATAAAATGTTTTACAGTGTTTAAAAATATACTAGATGAGATTATCAACTACTTACTAGGCTGCAGAGGAAGGTTGAAATACTTCTTTAGAGCACTGATATCAAAGCAACATATCTGATGCATGTGAGACATCTGCTGTGGGGATTACTTCATATATCAGGTGCATTTTTTTGTTAATGTCTGTATGCCTGTTGCTTTCTCAGATCAGCCATCTTGTGTCCTCGAATTTGGTTGTGATCCATTAAGAATACAAAGGGGCATATTTTTCATACTACTCCAGCATCTGTAGAGGTATCACTTCAGGCATACAGTGAGAATAGGAGTTTTTGGAATATGCATTTTAGTGGCATATGAATATTGAAGAATTTTGGCATGATACATTTAATTTTTGAAGTATGTTCTGAAGGAGCAAGCTTAATATTTAGAGTAAGTTTTGAAAGAAAGATTCAGCCTCATTTGGGTTTGCTGTTGTGACACTGCTCATCAGCTGTGTAACGCTGTGAGGTACTTCAGCATCTGTCAGGCTTGTAATCTGATGAGCTATACTTGGAATAAACCTGAGCTGATGAAACAATCAGTGAGCCTTTGGCTCTCCCAGAACTGATTAGTGAAAATCTAGCTGGTCTTTGCTCATGTGACACCTAGCACTGTGCTCTATGTACTAAGGCTGAACCATCGAGATTTTGCACCGTGCCTGACCATTACTTAATTCTGATAGCTGCTGAGGGCATGGTCGCCTCATTAGAGAGAGCCTTCATCCTTGCGAACATCAGAATTGTGATTATGTAAATACTTCAGTATTTGCTAACAGGTTGGAGGGTTTCTTATTGATATTCCAGACAGCTCTGGTCATTTTTCCATAGATATCAGTAGTGCAGTGACTGCTAAATGTAGAGGAATGATTGATTCAAATTTATGCATGTTAATTTTCAAACTTCTGTCTAGACTCCGTAAAATTAACCAGTCATCCACGGAGATACAACTGAATTTCAAGGTATTGCTTGACACAGTCTGACACATGTTCATGCGACACCTGCACAAAAAGCAGTGACTGCTTGCTGCATAGCTGGTGTATGACACATACAATACCCTATGTGGAATATACTATTCCATGCATTTGGTCTGTAATAAATGCACTTAATGTGGTTTGGAGTAACCTTCTATTGGAGAAGGATTTGTACAAACCAGTTGATGTGATTACTCGCATATATCAGATTATGGGATTGGCCCTGAAGTCTGTGGATTTATTTGAAAGTACAGTCAAGGTTTATGGCTTTCATCTGCAAGCAAGCAAGAATACTACAAAACAAACTGATACAGTGTTATACTGAGTGACTTGATCCAAAATCTGTCAAATAATAATTCAGTGAAATTCCAGAATTTGGCACTCTACATTAGTATCAAGTAATTATCTCCAGCTAAGATAAAATGAGGGTCAAGATTGGTTCTGGCTCTGAGAGCTGGAGTGTTGCTTGTGTTATTGAATGTGTAAATTTAAAGCTGCATTAGGAAGAGATGAAAAAAAAATTCTCCAAAGTGAATTATCTAGTAACTTTTTTTAAAGACTGGTCTCAAGTTGTTTTTAGAAGTTGAAGGAGGATTATTGGCAATTAAATCTATGTTGGTTGGACAGACACAAGCTGCCATAAATTGCTGTTAGTGGAATACTTCTTGGGTTGAGCTTGGTATCTCGTGTTTAAGGCTCTTAACTGGAAAGATCTTACTTCTGGTTATAAAATGATTACACTAGGTTTACAATTTGGCATTTTGTAAAACTCATCAAAATTTTACATACGGGAGAAAGATCATAGCCTGCTGTCTTATCCTGACATACTTTAGACTAGTAAAACTGTAAATGATGCCACTTGGTTGGTGTGGCTTGGTGTAGTCCTGCCGTCACAGAATCATTGTACTAAGGAGTGACAAACAATGCCATCTAATGTTTTGTCTGGTACCTCTCAATATTATAAATACTATTTGACCTATGTGTCCTTTATTTGATGCCTAATTTCAGATCATTGGATATGACACTTGTGTTGCTGTGGATGTCATGCTGCAGCACAATTTCAGGGACTTTCCTGCCCAGCCTTTCCTTTATGACAAGACCCTTTCCCCACACATCGTCTTCTTCATGTGTGCTCCCCTCAAAACGTACAGACACTTTTTGCAGGGGTCACGCAGCAGTTCTGCTTTTGCTTTGGAGGAGGATGTGAACAGCTCTTCCCACCACTCCTGAGGCCCAGGAGCCCCATTTGAGCCCAGCCTGAGGCCCAGTGACACTGGCACCAATCCTTTAGGAGTGCCAGCCTCCAGCTGTGTCCCAGCCCTGCTCAGCCAGGCCCAACCCACAGGATGACATCCTGGCCTGGCCTTAGCCCATCCCTGTCCCCAGGGAACTGCTTGTGCCCAGGGCTGGGGCTGCCCCCCAAGCTGTCCTGTTCCCTGGCTGGAAAGGTGAGGCTGTGCCAGCTCCATGGGGAGCCCCCACTGCTTGTGCATCCCAGGGAGCTGCTGGACCTCACTGGCGCACAGGTGCCACGATAGCATGGTAGGATCAGCACCTGCTAGTTTTAATATAATTCAGTATTTCTTGGATTCAGGACCCTGATTTTACAGTGATATCAGCGTATTAGCCATCACCATGGGAGGGGATCACGCTGCACGGAACAATATTAATCCTTGAAACAGTTTAAAAGTGTTCAAAATTCTAATATGAGATTATTTTCTTCACTGAGGAGGGTGCTGCAAATCTCAGCTGATAGATTGTGTGACTAAGCCAATTTCTTTCCCGTGTGAATACATTAATTGTGATGATAATACCCTGAGAAATCCAGAGGGTCAGTTCTTCAAAAGTAGTTTGATGAAAATTTGCATTTATTTTGAACAGATTTCAGCATCTATCTGTTTTAAAGATCTAGGCCAAAATATTTTAAAATCTGCACCATTAAATAGGAATAATGAAATTTAATATTTTTTGGCTGTGACTCTATGTTAGGTGAATGTATTGGTTAGCTGTGCATCACTACTGTGATTCTCACCTAACTCTCTAAACCAGAATTTGTGTGGAGGTTTGTTGGAGTTAATCACTTTTTTATAATGATCCCTGTAAATCCAGATATAAAAATATATTCTCAGTTGTTTATATGCATTTCTTCTAGCACAAGAGGAATGCTTTAGAGTATGAATTTGCATCAGAATAATTCATAAAGCAGTTTGTTTGAGGGCTGTTTATTCCCTTCCAAGCCCTCTCACAAAGTAGCCACAGTAGAATTATGAATATTGAGGTATTTTCTTGAATCACTTGTACAGTTGTCCCACAGGAGCAACTTAATTCTGGACAGGGATTTAGTAGATCATGAGTGCAAGTTAGGATTGCAGGAGGCATTGCCAAAAAATGCAGCTGGAGATAACAGTGCTCAATGCCAGGGACAAACAACACAAACACTGACATGAGTTTCCACGCCCTATAGAGTGGGTGAAGAGATCCAAGCAAAGTAAGACATTATGTATGTTCATCCCAGCACATCACAGCTAAGAGGAGGAAAACCTCATGTAATGTAGTTGTTGGTGCCGCAGCAAAATATTTCAAATAGGTTGATGCCTGGAATCTATCTGGCCTGTATCTACATCTGCCCCCAGTAGGGGAAGGTGTAGTATTTTCACAATGAAAACAGCTTTGGTTGCACTCAAAAATTGTGTTGGTATTTCAGAGGAATGTGTGTGGTTAGCAAGGTAGGATGGTTCTGTCAGTGTGAGTCATTTCAGATTTACCAACAGATACTCCTGTCTGAGCAGCTGTCCTGCAGAGGTCTGTTGCTTTGCTTCTCAGACAGCTTTGCCTTGTAAACATTTTGGTTCTTATCAGCCCTGTCAGGAAGCAGACAGTCTGCTGCTCTGTCTATACATTAAATTGTATTCTGAAAATGGAAATATTTGGAACACAAATGCTTTGAATAAATATTTGAAGCAGCACGGTGATACAATGCAGCAAAAATAATGAAAATGCTAGGCTCAGTGTTGCAAAGTGATAACTCCATTGAAAGCACCTTGTGATGGTGGGTGTATTTCTGTTTGCTATAATTACACAATGTGGAGAACTATTAATGGAAAGCCTGTTTGTACAAACCCTGAGGAGGACATCACTGAGATGCAGAGTTCCCTTTGTGTTCGTAATGACATGCCTTTGATGTACAAACAAAAGACAACCAGTTTTTTTAAAATGCTTTTTTAATCAAGAACCTCATTTTGCCCTTTTCTGTCAAAACATGCCCTCTTTTGTTGGGACTGGTCTAGGTGCACTTTCCATTCCATTATGTTCACATCCCTAATGGAAATAGTTGTTTTCTGCCATGGGCATAGACGTATAGTGTCAAGATATCTTATCCCAGAGATGTCCTTTATTCTTGCTTTCTAAGACTCGCTTATCATGGAGCAAACACCTTTGTACCTCTAAGTCTCCATCCACATTGAGACAATTGTACCACTTTAATTACACTTTTATAATTAAATGATACGACTTCTGCACGTGCGCTGTATTTCATTGAACACATTGCTTTTAAAGTGTTTTTTTAAGATATCCATCTTATTCCTAACTTGTTTGTGTATAATCCTACCTCTCAGTACCAGTAGTCTATTATGTGTATCTAAGTCCCTGATGGTGCATTGTATCCTCAAGTCATTTAGCCCTTTCTCTGTTCATAATGACATGGCTGACCCCTCTGAGGCAATTCCTTGAAAGAAGATAACAGTTTTTACCCTGACCTTGACCACTGGGCTGACTGTTGTGTTCAGCTCTCCTGAGGACACTGTTCTGTTTCCCTCAGGAATGTGAAAAAGTAATTTCCCCAGATAACAGCCAAAAACCCAATTAAGCTTAGATTAAAGAAAAAGAGGATTTATTGGCATTTTATGGAATAGAGAGAAAAGGAAAATAAAAGATAGGAGATATTAAATTGCCTGAAGTAGAGACACAGAGTGTCCAGTTTCTAACATTACTCTTCAGTTTACTGAATAATTGGTGGAATTTTAGCTGGTTTTAACCACATAACAGTCGAACATTGTCTCTCTCGCAGCCCACAGCCATGTCTGTCTTTTTGTGTCAGAGCTGGAAAGCCTGTGACATGCTGTCTTTGAAACACTGTGTGAGGCTGGAAAAACCCCTCAGTGACTTGGTCTCTGAATTTGACATGAAGGTGTCAGTAGTTACAAAACATGTTTATTTTCCCTGTGGGATGCTAAAATACATGCAAATTGGAGCAAGTGCACAGGATTTTAATTTCCGTTTTCCTGGTACATTAACACCTTTTGTACAATGTCTTTCACATCTCATTGTGATCTTCCAGAGGATCCATTGTCTTCTCATTACCTATTTGAATGGGACACTAGGTACTTCCTAGTTTGAAACACGAGAACATGAATTATTTGCATATTTTTAATTAACCCTCTCTTTGTATAGGTTAAGATTGCCTTTAGTAACTGTCAGATTTCTTGGCCAGTTGAATAAACAGCTTCTTGCATGCATTTCAATTACTGCACTATTATATTGCTAATGAGTCTAAGCAACAGTTTCTTGGAGGCAATCTTAATTTAGTGATTTCGTTCACATTTTTGTACAGGTACAGTGTTCCAGCTATGTAATTAATGGTGCCATCTCAGCTTTAGAGGTGGATAGAGAATTAAAAATCAGCATGACGAATACGTCAGGTATAATTCAAATTGTGAAGCCATGTTGTAACATCTTAAGTTATTTTCATACCACAGAGTCCCAAACTGCTTTACAGTGTATACACAGAATGTACATTGTACAGACCATTCTGCCCTCAGAAGGCAGCAGTCAAGTGTGCAATATTTGACTTGGGAAGGTTTAGTCATGGCCAGAACACGACTGTTGTGAACCAGAAGTGCCATCTTCATCTCTGGGAGCAGACAGGGCTTCAGGGCTTTTATGGCCTTGTTGGGAGGGTTTCCTCATGACAAATGGAGTGAGCCTTGCAAGGTGAAAGGTTGAGCTTACCAGTCTTACCAATATAGCCAAATTCCTACCAAAACCAATATTTATGTGTACAGTTGTAAATTTTGAAGTTTCAGCAGCATACAGAATGCTCTGTGAAGCTGTGGGCTGATGGACAGCTGCAAAAGCAATGGGATAAACAGCAGTAGGATGATTTGTAAATAAACATTAGGTCTTTTGTAGTTAGAGGAAACCTGGTTAGAAATAATTCTCACTACACTATGAAAACTAGGGCTCAGCTTTTTGGCCAGATGATTCAAAGACAACTTTGGAGCTATAGTATTAGGAAAGCAACCAAAGAAATTCCAGGGTCAAATGTAAAACAGCATCAGGAAGGTCAGAGGGATGCATTTGCAAGTCAAGAAGACATTGAAGGGGATCTAATTATAGGCTTAATTGCTTTAGGTAAAATGACAATTCAAGCTGCTATATTTAACATAGCCTGGGTAGTATAACTGAGGTCATCCAACAAATGAATCAACAAATCCAAAGCAGATTTTCAGGAAACATTTAGAAAGAAAGGGCAAGTCCTAGACTCGCTGAAGCCAAGAGGACTTTTGCCAGTGAGCCAGGTTTTCCAGCAGAGCCCAGGTTTCACCCTTAGCACAGAAAGGCTGTGGCTTTGCTTCAGAAAACACCTTCAATGTGATAATTCATAAATTTCTAGTAATGTATCTGCTTATCATTTTGCTGGAGCAATGCCCATGATACTCTGTGGAGTTTAGAGCTGTAAGTTGATCCAGGGAGCTATGATCCCATTATCAGACCCATTTCTGGCTTGTGTGGTGACTTTGGCTGAGGAACGTGGGAATATTTTATGATTATTTGCTCCTTAGTCTCTCCACATCTAAACTACCAATCTATCTTCATAAAAAGCTTAAACATCTATGATGAATAGTCCTATGTAAGTGCAGTACCTTGATGCTCAAGGAGGAGACAAACAAGGCCCAGTGAATTACTTGACTTAAGTGGATGAAGTTGGTTGTGTTTACTGCATTCCTACTTGCCCATATTTGTAGTTCACAAAAGTGGAAACAATATGGTATTAATTCATGGTCTATAAAACAAAATCACATTTTTAGTCTTGCATTTCAGTTGGTCTAATTTTTATGAACTTTGCAGTTGTGTTTCACTTGGGATGTATTTGGCTGCTTGACAAAGTGACTGGAGATTTATAATTCCTTATTAGTAACTCAGGGCTCTAAAGGGAATAGCAGAGTACTTATTTACTTTTCTGGGTCAGACTCATGATGTAGGAGTTTAATGAACTTCTGCTAAACAGGAATTGAAGCAGAATTAAAATCTCAGAGTGCATCTGTCCAATAAGGTTATTAATCTTATTTTCTATAGGTTAGGTATTTCTTACTTGCACAGGGTGGTTTAGGCTGCATTTTCTAAGTAATCAGCCAAGAATATGAGACTGTCATACAGAACCTGGTATTAAGTCAATGCACTGATGTGATTTTGCTCTGAAATTGCATTATGTCAAATAACTGTATTTATGTATCAGTGTTTAGGGCAGTAAGATCCCAGTTCACGTGTGCTGAAAAACAGTTCATGATTCATGTTAGCAGCCTAACTATTGCTGCAATTTTGATGCCTCTCAGATGTTGTTTGTATCAATAAGGTGGGCACTTCTCTGTCAAGAACACGTTGAAATCTATCTTCAGGAAGAAAGGTACAGTATTTATGCTTCCCTGTTAGTGTGAAGGGAATACAGTATTTCATATTCTTACAGGAGATAAACATTGGGATTTACTTGATACTACAAGTATTAATGATGGAAATGCATGAAAGGAAGGCAAAAACATTACGTAAGTGGAGTCATGCTTTGCATTGGACTTGTATGGCAGGAAATAATATCTCTTCTTAGATAAAGAATTTGTATAACATTCAGAAAAGTCTGTGAAAGAGGGTAAAACAGTAATATACTTGAAGTATTTCAATTGATACTGTTTAAGCCTTAGAGGTGTAAATGTGTATGGACATAAAATGCCAAGTCTGCTTGGTTTATGGAGTATTCAGTAAATATATATCCATTAACATAGGTATAAGACAGAATATAGTTATCTGGGGGAAAAAACCCAAAAAACTTAAATATAAACCAAGAGATACTAGAAAACAATGAGTGAGGAATTGTCTTAAATATCTATCTTTTTGCTTATTCATAGCTCTGGGGAAACACCTTCCTTCACACTGTCCTAAACGCTGGTCCTGAAATAAGATCCTCTGCCCTTTTTTCAAAAATTGGAGATCAAGAGGAGGTCCTCTGCTTTGCCATGGAGCATAGCCTGGTGGTTAAGGTGCTTATCTACAGTGCAGGAGACAAAACCTTCGTTTTCCCTTGGTCAGAAGTGATTTACAATTCTTTCTCAAGAATACAACCCTAATCTTTAAACTACAAACTCACGTGGGGGTCAGACTACTTTGTGCTTCTGGTTGAAGCTGTGCCTGTAGGCACAGAGATCCAAGCAAGTGGGAGTGTGAGCTGAGTGCTGGGAAGAGCTGGGTTCAACCACTGCTGTCTACATCTTATCCAATGCCCATTTTACAGAGAGCTTGTGAAAGCCCTCAGGGTATTGATGAGCTTCTTGAGCTGTCAGGCAAGCATCTTGTGCAATCTCTGTTCACCATCTCCTCTCCTTATTCACTCTTTGGCTTATTTCTGCATTAACTAATGGAAAGGAGTATTGAACTTAAAATTCATTTTCTGCCTTACTCCTCATCAACCAAGTGGCCAACTGGCAGAGAGTTTAGAATCCTAATTACACTCTGTGATATGAGAGAAAGCACCTGGGATCCAAATATTGAGCTAGGCTCTAAGAGATACGGGAGAAAAACTAGGGTCTAAGAGATGCAGCCCTTTTATTAAACAAATCTAATGTGGAAGAGAGGGACGAGGGACTTTTTTATTTGCCTTTCTGGTTTTGACCAGAGAATTACTTGGCTCAAAAGCAGTGATCTACCATTATTCTTGTAAAAACCACTTAAGCAGAACTTCAATAGTAAGATGAAATTCCTATTTAGTAGTAATCAAGCAAGGCTGTTCTCATGTGACAGCTAAGCAGAGAAGTGGATAAAGGAGGCTTTCAAAGCGTTATTGGTCAGTCTGATTTTATAGTTGGTCAGTGCAAGGACTGGTTGTAGTTGTTGTTTGCCACAAAGGAAGACTAAAGCAGTAGGAAATTCTAGAGCTTTTGAGGGGAATGCCTCATCCAAACGGCAGTGGAGGTTGTAGCCTTCTGTAGGATGTGAATAATGAGAATAACTTCTTGTGTGCTACTGTTGATGATGATGGGAGGACATTAGACCCCAAACCTACACTAAGGAGCCACGTAGATGCTGAGAGAGGAGAAAAGATGTGATCACAACCAGGAACAGTTGTTTTAGAGGAGGCTGTAATGTAGAGGGATTTATAATGTAAATCTGGTGGAATTTGGCGTGATTGAAGGAGTGATGCAACTTGCTTAGTAAAAAGCACTTTTTTTACCATATAGCTGAATCTCTGCTAAGATTGCTTTTTCCCAACGTAATATTCTTGTTTTGCTATAACAATAACATGTCTCTAGAATAAAAATTGCCTAAGAATAGGAAAGGCTGACTACAGAGAAAGATTATCTCTCTTTCTCTTTGGGAGGGGTCAGTAGAGACAATAATATGATAATAGCATTCCTATCCTTTTCATTGCTATGGATTTTTTTTCCCGCTAAGATATATGAACTGCCTTGAGAACTGGGTCAGCCTAAATGCTGTCACAAGTGCTCATCACCAAGCATATATTGCTGCATACCTGTCACACTCAGCAGCTGGAACGAATTTCATGAAGAAACCAGGGTAAAAGGTGAAGCTCAGCAGGATTATTGGCTATGAAGGAATCACCCTTTTGCAGTTTTTCTGGTACAAAACAAAGAAAATGGGCAAAATTGTGCTTAATACTGATAAATACAAATAGTACTTTACTTTTTGTATTTAAACTGATACTTTTGTTAGTCAAATTTATTTGCATACATTTGGTAAATGCAGGATAATTCCCATGGTGGATTATTCTTGCTGCTTAAGAGACTGAATTTATTGACATATCTAGACATGGAAATTTACTGGGAATTGCTTTAAACCCTTTAGGGGTTGAAAGTTCTTTAAATGGAGTTAGTTTCAGTGTAATAATAGGCTTGTTGGTGATAAACTAAAATATTACATATTTTCTGCTCACCAGGGAAGAGCTTTTTAGAAGATGCTCCTTTTTTTATGCCAAAGTGAAGTTATGTGGATGAAATTCATGGTGTCTGCTCACAGCATTTCTTTGCTCCAGCCACTCCAGATCAGGGTTCATCACAGCTTAGGATTTGAGCTGGAGAACAGCAGCATCTCATCCCAGATGGACTGTCCAGCAGTACTTGGGGAGCAGTGGCCGGTATGATGGATGTGCCTCTGTGCTGCATGTGAACAGGGAGCTTGCCAGTCTGGTCAGGGCTCAAGCCTGCACTCTGTCACTGCCTGTGCAAGCTGGAAGCACCCCTTGGGACAGATCACAGGCTTTTGTGAGGAGGTAAGAAAGTGGTAGGGAGCTGTAGTTCAGGCTACCTCTACAGCTGAAGCCTGCCTAGGAGTAAGTGAGTCATCTGCATCCCTATCTGTTCAGTCCTTGGCTTTGTCCCTGAGAATACCTTCAGGATGCCAGAAGGCAGTGGTGGCTTTGTGATGCAAATAAGTTCTGCCAGGTCTAAGAAGGTAACTCATTCATTCCCCATCAATTTCTAAGGCAGCTTGTAACATGGCTCTCATATGGCATGAAGGACTTTGCCAAGTGTTTCAATCAGACAGTTACAATCTCACTCAAAATTCGTTTTAAAAAAATTCCCTTCACATTGTCACTCTGAGTTGTACATGAGTACCAAGAACTGAACTAAGAGACTGAAACAGATAAATTTTCTCTCCCGGGGTGAGAAGAAATTTTGCCTGTGAGAATGAGCTGAAGATTTGCTGGGTTTTCATGAGGAGGAAGGCAAGAGCAGAGAGGACAAAAATGGTCCAAATGACCATACTGTTGTTACCAGGACACGTGCCAGGTGACTCATTAGTAGCCAGTTCTCCAGAAGGAGAAGCAGCACAATAGTCTTTTGCCAAAGTGGGAAGAGTAAAGCAAATAGAGGCTCCAGTGCATCTGTTTGAGAGGGATGGAGTTGGGATAGATTTCCTGAAACATACGTGGCATGTTCTGGAGTTTAGGGATGGAGCCAGCAGCAGGGTGGGCAAGCAGAGAGGAGTTGCTGTGATGCTGAAGTCATGTTACCCTGCAGAAGCTTTGAGTATACAGGATATTCTCAGGTTTTGCTGCAGATCTGATTCTGGGGAGAAGGATGTATTAAACTGAGGCAGAGGAAATGCTGGGCTTAATTGGAGGCACAGCACTGTTCTCCAAAACCCTGGCAGGAATCCTCACACTAACAGGGTTAACAAGGAGAATATGGCACACTTCACTGTTAGGACTACTTAAAAACTCCTGGATAAAGAGTAGATACAGTTTAAACAGCAATATCTCAGTTGCGATAACTACAGAAGCCTGAAGTGGGCATATATGACCATTCTTCACGCATTCCCTAGATATCATATCTCAGTCTTTCTGAGAAACTCGCTCTTTTCTAATTCTGTCACCCCACATGCTGGAGATTTAAGAAAAAAACCCCAATATTATGAAATATATTTTAAAAATTTATTATTTGGCAGTATGGTAGGAAGAGTAAACAGATCATCTATCATCAAAGACTACTATAAAAATCATCAAAGACTACAATATGCAGCAATTAATTCTTCTCAGTTGGTGATGCCTGAGTCAAAAAAAGCCTTATGTAGTTGCTAGAAGGAAGGTTGTCTACTAAGGTCCAGAAATGCTGTAATTTCTAGGTTTAAGTCAAATAGCAAATACACAAGAAATAGAAAAAAAAATTTAAGCCATTAGGTGATTTCTATTGTATCTTAAGATTCACATTCACATTGTCAATTTTTGTCTGCTTCCTTCATACTTCAAAATTAATTTCAGGATGTTTCAAACGTGTTCTCAATTTACCATCTTAATTTACCACAAGTTTACTTCATTTATGTTGTATCACTGCGATGGCGTGTACGTGGTGTAGCGATGATAGCCTAGGAAAAAATTTGTACTGGGGAGTGAGGAACCATGAAAGAAAGGAAACAAACACAGAAAAAAATAGTGATTAGAGAAGCTTGGTGCAAAGGAAGAGGCCTGGACTGGAAGGAGAGTTCAGTGGTGCCAGCCTGCCTTTGAAAGCTTGCCAAAGTGCATTAGACAGTTGGAAACAGAGTTGTAAAGGGGAAATTTAATCTCCTTCCTAGAAGACAGCAACATTTAACAGATACTGCGTAAAGGGGAACCTCCTGTGATGCTGTATGGCTAATTTTCACAGAGAATGTTTAATTCTTTCAGATACTGATTGCTGTTTGGAAAATCTGTCTAGTAAATGTTATTTTGTAGGGTGCGTTGGCATGTTAGGCAGTCCTGAGACTTCTTTATCCACTTTGACCTGACCTGCTAAACAACTGCATATTTTTCTTCATTCAGTGAGCTTTAACTGAATAAAAAACCCTGCCAATACTTAATAAAACAATCAGATAAGAAAAGGCTTGGTGTTAAGATGAATGGTTAATATGGGAAGTATTTTTCAAGATAGAAATACTTTGCTTGCAGTTCTGTTAATTTTATCAATGCACGTATAGTGCACAATTATGGTGTAAAGGATTACATACACCCGTGTGCAGCAGACTGCACGTTATCTACCAAATCTTTACACTGTGAATAATTTACATTTATTGCCAAGCAGAATCAGAATTTTCCAGTCTTGGAGGAAAACAAAGTCTTGTCAGTCCATCATGTTGTCATTATCACTGATGCCTACTAACAATTTCCACAAATGTGAAAGTCTAGCTATCCTAACTCTTCTTGGATAAGTTGTTTGATTCCCGGAGCTAATTTGCTCAAGTTGCATCTGTCTTTCTCAAACTCCATGTAGGATTTGCTCTGGGTGAGAAGAACAAAGAGAATGCTGGCAGTCATTTATGCTTTGGGCTAATCTGGAAAGAGTAGAATATTTTATATTTTGTATCCCTCCTGCCGCAAGTCTTGCTTGTAGGGAGAAAGGAGGCATTTTTTTGCTGTGATACTCACAGTGCTTAATTAATACTCACCAGGGCTAAGCCCTGTAAAGAAAAGACAGATACATTTTTTGGGTTTTTGGGGTTTTTTTTGTGTATTTTGGGTTGGGGTGGTTTTTTTGGTGAGTTTTTTGTGGTGGACTTTGTTTTGTTGTTGGTTGTTGGTTTTTTTCATGGAAAGAAGTGAGGCTGACCAACTGCCGTGAGAAACACAGGAAGGATGCAGTTATTTCTGATGAAGATTTTCTGTTAACCTTTTGTCTGTCTGTGGGCTTGGAGTTGGTAATTGTAGTCTTTTATTCAAGAGGGATGAACACATTGTAAAATATTGTAAGATAATGTTGGATGATGGGTCTTCAAATAGAGTTAAAAGGCATCATTCGGAACATAGAAGGGAGCTGTTTCAATATGTGAAATGCACAGAACCAGATTGCCTCAGACTATATTAATCAGCAAATAGTAAATACACATTTAATTCACATTTCTACAGTAAGAGTTGCCTGCACAGTATTTGCATAGCCTGTACTTCGTAGGTAGACACTGTTGAATCAATTCAGTGTGGTGATCAGTCAAACAAACTGCCAGCACTAGGATGGCACAGGAATGAGATTTTCTGCCAACTGAAAAATAAAGACCTAGGACAGGGTGAAGAGGAAGCCTTTTGCTGATACCAAGTTTTGGCATTATGCTCTTGGCCTGCTGTCAGCCCAGAAGGAAAGATGAATCTGCTTTTTTGGATTATTTGAGATGCCACTACCTGTCAAACCAGAAATGTCTTCTGTTTATGCCCACTAAAGTGAGCAGTAAGCAGCACACGTCTGTAATAGAACTTTGCTATTCTTAACTAGCAAGGCTGGGATTTGTTGCAACATAGCATGGAAAGAAATTAGTCATCCATGAGGTGGAGTAGGATAGGTCTTTTCCAAACTAATTTATTCTGTGATTCTGTGATTTTCTCCTTCACATGGTTTCTCCATTTCTGCCTTGTAAGCCACTAGCCCTTTCCTTCATTTTGGAGGATGCATTTGCATTTTCAGTTTGTACATTTCGCTTTCTGGTTTTGGTCTTCATTGGTGTATAGGAGGGGAATAGATACGAGAATTAGGGGGGAAAGTGGTGAGCACACCCAAAGCCACAACAGAATGGTCTGGGGAGAAGTGGTGTCTTTAGATATGGCTATGATATCTGGATACTTGGGAATTACATGTGTGTGAACTAAACATAGAAATGCCAAAATACTTATCAAGGGCCCAATTTACAAGTCATGTATCATTTTTGCACTGAATAACTGATTTGTCTTTGCAGTTAACACCATTTATGTCTGAAATAGAACAGTAAATGCAGTGTCCCTGTTTGCTAGCACTTCAGGCTTGGGACTGTAATGTAAAGTATAATGTCAGGCAGTGCCTTGCCGAGCCTAATTTATGGCTGTGGAACAGCTTGTTACACACCCGGTGTGGGACTGGGTGATGGGAGTAAAGAAACCCCCACCTTTCCATGTGCCCTAACAGCAGATTGCCAGGTCTGCAGAGCTCTGCTGCATCAAAAGTAGATTAAATCTTTATTTAAGAATCACAAGATGGTGATAGTGCTCTTAAACAGTAGCTGCTATTAAAATGTCAGCGTTGCTGTCAGTCACCACCCAGTACCTGAGTTAACGCTGCTTCCCCTGGTAGTGAGAATGGAAAATAGGTTGCTACTTACAGTGAACTATTGTAAATGAGGAGCACAGATCTAATCCTTTTTGATATGGCTTATTATTAATCTGTAAGATTAAAAGTGTATATTGTATTACTTCAGGGTTTGCACTGACCTCTAGATTTCATGCTCCTGGATTCTAATACTTCTTATGTACTGTTATGTTTTTATTCCATATTTTGGCAATATCAAGGCTTAGTCATACATGTGAAAGAAAGTGTAAAGTTACAGATGGTGTGGTGATTGTCCATTTTATGAAAACCTTAGGGCTTTGTCTTGTGAGCATTGTGCAAAATTGCAGATATTGATATCTTAGCTAATTATTCAATCAAAGAGTTGGCAGGTCAGTCAGTGGGAACGATGTACAGTGCACTAGAATTGATCACACTTCATTTCCCATCAATTGGCAGAGCAAATGGTAGCTTGGATGATAAGTTAGGATCATTGCCAGTCATCTTTTGGGCTCATGCCTTCCATTATTTATTTTTTTTCTTCCAGACAAGACCCCCACCCGACTATTCGATGAAAGTAAATGCCCTCTGATGTTGGTGAATAAAGCAATGCAGAGTTTTTGTAGCCTCTGAGGGATGTGAGACTATTTCTGGCTCCATAATTGATGCTGCTGCATAGTCCTATAATCACCTAACCTTATTGAATTGTCCCCATGTGAAGATTTGATTTCAAATTTAGTAATCATTATACATCATTTATTTTCACATAGATTACAGGTTCATCTGTAAAGTGACACAATTTCACCCCAGAGCTCTTTGAATATTCGGTTTTTCACTTTTACTCTTTTTGGATATGCTTGTGACGCTTCCAGCTTCGGTGATTTACTAGCAATTAGTAGGGTTCCATGGCAGATTCATTGTAGCCTTCTGAAGAGTGATGAATCAGATATATGGATACGAAGAAGTGGTTCCCTAAGACTTTAATACAGGAACCCAGACTTAGATCCCATGAAGAGCTTTGGTGTGTAAAGCAGGACTTAACCCAGTTAAAGCTCTTCTCCTAAACCTAAATGTAAAGTTTCAGTTTAAAAAAATCTTTCCTTAGCTGCTGACTAACCCTGAAAGCACATAAATGAGCTTTGCTGTTTCCTCATTTGAATTTCAAGTGAACTGGATGCCTACATTTGTTTTTCTGCATCTGCCAAAATCTTTGCCTGATTCCTGTGTAAGGCTGCTCAGGAGCTGAAAATTAGAATTTCTTTCTCCCAAATGCTCTGCCAGGTTTGGCAGACCCGCCCTGCATTCCCACAGCCATCGATGCCCTTCCACACCTGGAAGGGATGATGCCGTCTCCCCACAGGAGTTGTTCCTTCAGCTCACTCCAGGCTGGAGGGTAGCTCACACTTGTTGTGGGGTTTCTGCCTGTGTTCCAGTTTCTGGGGTTGTGTTATTTTGTTTCTGTCAAAAAGGTAACATACTGTTTAGCTTTCGGGATAGAGATTGATTCCTTTGGAAATGGTGAATGTTCAAAAATAATCTAGTTGTGACAGGGCCAAATGTGTCTGCATTAACAAGCTTTCTTTTGAAAATACTTTGTTTTTATTTGCTCTCCCAGATGTCTGTTGCTCAATAGTAATTGAAAAAAAAAAATCTTACTTCTGATATGAAACCATCCACATGCTAAATAAATATACATTGAACCAAAAGAAACTATTTTAATAACTTATTTTTTTAATTAAATGCAAATGTAGCATCCTTTGCTGTCTGTTAAAGCAAACATAACCCCAAGCACATTTAGCATGTTAAAAAGAAGATTTTTGCTGCGTTCACAATATTACACAGTAATTAAAAAGGAAACCAGCTAAGCCTTCGGAACCTGTCCCCTTCTCTAAAATATAATTAATTTCTGTTTAATTATAATAGTAGGGCTGTAGTGTGATTAGTATTTTTGAGGGGTAGGAATCCTGCACTGTTGCTTTTTTTTTCTGAGTGTGTGTTTCTGGAAGCAGAACACATGACAGAAAGGGAAAATTTGAACCACACTCCAGCTGTAATTAAGTGCTGACACATCAGTGGAGTTTGGCTGCGTTTCTTCAAATGTGGGTTTCCAGGACAGAGGCTCCTCCCGGCTGGGCTGTGCTGACAGGAGCTGGGCTTTCTCCTGGGAAGATGCCTGTTTTTCTCCTTGCATGTGCAAATCTGGGAAATAGGCAGGGCTGACACAGTGCAGACACTGCCATGCCCAAGGTGAAATTCCCACTTTGTCCACACTGATTTTTAGGATGTCGGGTTGCCGGCTGTCCTCAATGGCTGTCCCTCGTGAGCGCTTTGGACACGCCTGGTCTCCCGTGCCTGTGGCTGAGCCAGGATTATGCTCTCGTGCCATCTCCTGGCAGGTTGTCCCCGGTGTGCCCTGTCCTGCACGGATGTGTTTGTCACTGCGTGCCAGCCCGGCGAGATCAGCCGCAGAGGCAGGGGGCTGCAGTGGCCTCAGTGGGCTCTGTGGGGTGGGAGGGGACACGGGGACACTGCGCAGAGCCCTGCTGAGAGCTCCAGGCTGCGGGCTTGGATGTTCCACCTGCACAGGGTGTGCGCAGCCAGGCGTGGGGAGCACCGGGACTGTGGGCAGCAGATTCCCATAAAAAAACTGTTGACACTCCAGAGTTTCTCCTTTACGAGAACACAATATCCTGCCCTCTCTCCCAGCAGTTGAAATTGTGGCTCTAGAGAAGGTCTGAGTTTGTAAAAATGTGCTGGGTGGGCATTGTTTGGGGCAGTAAAGCTGAAAAGATGAACTTACATGTCCAGTGCAGAAAAACTACTTTAGAATATGCCTGTTGCTCTGAAGAAACTGACAGAAGTTCATTCACATGAAAGAAGAATCCTGGGCTGCAGCCAAGTGTGGTACAGAGCCCTGAAAAGCAAACATTGGTTATAGAATTTAAAACTTCCTGCTGACAAGTGATCAGTTAGATGTCAAGGCATTCATTCAAGGTGATTTTAAACAATGAAAGACTGAGAGGTACTTTGAAAAAGTATCTGCAGTGTAGAACTTCTTGGTCATGCTGCCATTTTCTCCTTTTCATTCTTCCATCACCACCACCACTGTCACCCATCTTATCATAGCAATTTGGGCTGAATTTTATGTACATTCGGTGTCACTAAAGACAGCAATGCTGTTCATCCATCTATCTTATCTTTTTTGTTCCTCCCTTCTTTTGGCTTCTCTTTGCATCCTGTTCTGATTGTGAAATGGATCCAGGCAGTGATCCAGTGAAATACACTCCACCCCCCAACCCAGGAAGAAGTGAGCAGGAATTGTTTAATACCACTGCCAGGTAAAATGCACTTAAATGAGACACACATCACATCCAAAGAGTACAATTTGGGACTAATAATGTAAAATAAAAAGCAGATAAAGTGTGTAAAGCACTCAGAAATCCCCTGTGACGCTGGGACTCCACATTTCACCTCTTGGCAGGAAGGTTTTGTTGCTGCTGCTGCTCCCTAAGAGGTGATTCCTTTTTTCTTGATTTCTGTAGTATCTGTCTTAAACCTACTTCTTGCATTCTCTCTGGCACACCTTCCTATACTTCAAATTCCTTGACCAAATGCATTAGGTAGCTGTGATTTTTAGTTACATCTTTTTACCAGTTTCAGATCAGCTACATCTTTAAGCAAGGAATATTACTGAAGAGTGTTAGCCAAGTGCCTGGGAATCATGCTTCACTCAAATTAATTGATGGTGAAGCATGAATAAAAGCATTTGTGTGCCACAGCCACAAGCCACTGTCCTAAACATCTGTGAAATACACAGATCTGGAAATAGACTTTACTTCTAGCAAGGTCAGCCCCTGCTCTTGCCCTGTAATTAGCTGGCTTGCTATCAGCTCTTCCCTGGCTCAGTTTTTTAAGGGCTCCCTCTTCTCATTTGCCCTGCAGATCAGGGTACCTTCCTCTGAGACAGACCTTCCTTTCTCTCCAGCCAGCCTTTTTCAGTGGTTCCTCCAGAGATTCCAGTTAACCTCATCCTTTTCACCCACGCAGAACACAGCTTTGCCATTCTGCTGTAAACTGAAGAGCACCTCTGTGGAGAAGCAATGCCACTCTGGCAGACAGAGTGCCAGCTCTTGTACTTGATTGTCTAATTAACCCTCACTGACAGGTTCATTTCAGTGCTAAATGTTTCCATCTACAAAGTGTTTAATTTCATATTAACCTGCATTCTGACAAACAGACTCAATACCAACACCCTGATTGGATAAATGTGTTTGTTTTTGTCTCCTGATCAGGACTGTGGTAGTAGTGAACGATTGGAAAGATGTATTTTGAATGCTTGAGACCTTTTAAAAAAAGCCCCAAAACTGAAAGAGCTGACCCCTGAATTAAAATGTTTATTTTTCAAATGTAGTTGTAATCCAAAATTACTTAAAATTGTAGTGATACATAGTTGCGGATATACAGGTGTTTATACATCTGTCTTCAAGATATTTTCTTTTCATTTGGTTTTTGTCCAAAAATAAATATACAAATACTTTAGCACAAAACACTCTCTCTTTTTCTTTTCTATGTATATGCATATGTAGAAAAGAAATTTACACTGAGTTCCTGCAACCTGTCACTATTAAGTTAAATGGACATTTTGGCCACTTCAGCTGCCAGTGCCTGTTTCCAGCATCTGCCTTTGGTGTCAGTATGCCAGTGATTATGGAGGCTGCCTTGGGATCCTGCTGTGGAGGTGGTACAGCTTTGTGTATTATTGGATCTGATACATCCTCAGAAAAACATTTTAAATTCAGATGCAGTATCTTCGGTGGGGGGAAGGGTTTAAATCTGCTTTCTTTCATTTTGTTCTCTAGTTTCTGGTGCGCTGTTAAGGCAGAGGGACAGAAGTAAGAGGATATAGAACAGCCTGGGTTACATAAAATAAGCCAATGAAGATTACATGGAGCTACCACATGAAAAACAAAACACCAGGAGGCTGAACATTTTTGACAGATTTTGAAGGAAAGACATTTGAACAAAATTTTTGAACAAAGACCTTTCAAGGGAATAAGGAGCATTATTTTTTATTTCACTTCAACTAGATAGAGAAATACAAGACAAAATATATTTTAGAAAAATTCTCTGTGAGGTCAGTAACTTTATAATTAGAGATTTGGTCTTACATTTCACATGGCCTATTCTAGGGGCTCTGCATGCTGTGTTCAGTTCTGTTAAAACTGGATGCCATTGGAAAGTCTTGCTTTGTCCTTGCAATGCCCATCACATTGTTGCCCTGTACAGATAATAGTTGTAGTGAGAGTTTAGATGCATTTGGATGAGCCAGATTGTGCCACAGAAATAAAAAAGTGCTTGAATTTGAAAACTTAGCCACAAACTTTAAAGATCAGTGATGCTTGGGTTTAAAGCTGGGTTAGATAAAAAAAGGGGCCCTGTGAAGCTTGAAGCTCAAAAAAGTCCTGTATAGCCATGACAGGTGCAGAGAGAGCATATGAGGGCTCATACTTACATGAAGTATTTAAATTGGAAAGAACTGCCAAAAGATACCAAAGCAAAGGAGAGAAATTGATGTGAAAACATTCTGAAGCAAAAATCCAAACTGCCCAATACCTTTTTTGGAGATCATTATAATTTCTGGTTTTGTGATACTTCAGTGATAACAATTTGCATAGTTAAGACACCGTGCCTGTGGCTTTATTTCATTTTAGTGCAAGTACTTCAGCTGCAGAACAAAAGTAAAGCAGTTTGATGTAATATGGATGTCTATTTGCACTCCTTTTAAGATAAACATTAGGCAATAACCATTTCTTTAGAGCCTGTATATTGTTCATATGACTCTCTCTCTTGTATAACAGTTCATGTTCATCAACATGATACATTCTTGCCTCATTTTCCAGTTCTGCCTTTCATTGAGGAGATTCTTTTCTTTCTCTGATTGCTTTTTCTTCTTAGACCATTACTCTAGTTGATAGCTTCAGGTTATCATTGTATCCTATCTCCCTCTCCAATAAGCCTATGATTGATACTAATCTTCCTCATGGGACACATTTATAGGATTCAGGATGGAAACTACTCTCTAAATCTTAGCTTTGTATGTGCTGACAATTTGCAAGGTTGCACCTTATATTCACTTCAGGTGGCTTAGGGGAGAACATCAGCACCTGGTAATCATGCTTCTAAAATAAGAAGAGAAATGTGCCCCATATACCAAAAGTTACCCTGCTGTTCATCTGCTGTACTGCTGCTCCTGCTCGTGTATTTTCTGTAACTAGAAAGGGCTCAGTTCCTATAGGTGGTCAATGTCCTGTAACCAAACTCATGCCTTTTCTTTCCAGTGAGAGAAGCCATATTTTAATTAATCTAATGGAAGCTTTGACTAGCAGGCAGTCCCCTGAAAACGAGTTAATGTGCCGGAAAACACTTCACACAAGCAAAAGACTCTTCATTGACTAATGTGCTTAACGGTACTTTTCTAAGAAAATTGCTCCAGTGAAAGCCTTGTGGAGTGCATTTGTTGGGTTTTTTTCCTCTTCATGTAGCCTCATGTTCTGAAGTTTAATTAGACCTGTCTAAGGACCTCTTGAAAATAGGATTATTATATTTTTCCTCCAGGTTTTGCAGATGCCCCTCAGTATGGTATCATGGCAAAAAAATATATTCCATTCTTTGGAGGAATAAAACATAAGGTGCTGTGCTCACTGGTGTGAGGAATGCATGTGCTGAAGTTTGGCTATGGCACTGCCTTATCTGCTATCTGAAGGCAGAGTCCAGTTATATAACTAACTCAGAAGAATCAGTGGGAAATGAAGATGCTAATGTTTCCACAACATTTGCATATTCGAGCTCCACAGCCCAAGAAACAAAGAGAAGTAATAAGAAATTCATTTGCTTTATCTTTTATCTTTTTAAACAGACATGCATTTATCTTTATGAGCAGACTTGCCAGACCTTTTTTGAATTGCAAAGTTTCGCTGCAAATGCTTGTTATTTGGATTTGCATAAGGATTAACAATGTTGGGCAAGTGGTATCTCCTAACCCTTTCTGTTTACTTGTGCGATATCAGTCACTGGGATATAGTATTCAAGGCAATCAGTGCTTTTAGTTCCGTGGATAATGCAGTTTGTTTTCACGGTAAATTCTCTAATGTTCCAAAAGTGTACTTCAACGATAATTATAAATGTATTTGCTCAGAGGACTTTTTTCCCTCTTTGACAGCTCTCTGTACCTGCATAAGGTGCTCTTATCTGGCATAAGGGTTAAAGAATCAAAATTTATGAAACTTGAGGGGGAAGTCTGAGCTGGCATGCAGAGTGTAGAAATTAAGCTACATTCCCTGTATGAACATACATGTGAAAATGTCATGGTCAAAGCAAAATAATCTCTTAGATCAGAACTCAGCACCACAAAGTCAAAGCTCCCAGAGACATTAAAAGGGCATTTACCTCAGCAAGTTGAAGTTCAAAACTCTTCTCATGCTTTAGATGTTTCAGTTTGGTTTTTTTGCTCCGGCTTTTTTTATACACAGAAGTGTTACCTACAATATTCCAATATGCATCTGAATGACTTTTACTGTTCAGAGAAGACTGGCTTGATAGCATCATTTCATAGATGAGACTTGTAAAATAGCAGACTCTTTCAGCTTGTATGTAGTTGGTTTTTTTTCATTTTTTATTCCTGTCATAGTATTATGAAAGCACTGTTCCATCAATATATTACAAACCAAAAATAATCAGGGAACCTGCGTTATTTTCACAGGATCATGTCTCCCAGAGTCCTTGCATTGTGGAAACACTTCTGAAGTGCACAGCTGTGCTTCACTAATGAGACAGCTTGAGCTCCACAGCTTGCTGCATTGGCTTACAGAACACAAGTTACTTGGCAAATGTGAAGCCTCAGGGTTTCTATTCTACTTTAAGGTGGTTGTTGAGAATCTCTCAAAGAAAAGCAGATTTGGCCTTACAGTTTTCAGTCTTTAAGGGAAAATACTAAGGAAGGAGGCACACCGATAGAAACAATACATGTATCTTGTAATGAGGGATGGATATGATGGCATGAGAAGCTTTACACTTGGGACAGTGCTGAATGACAGGGGCTCACCAGAGCTGGAGCATTCAGCTGTTTGTGATGTGCCAGCAAGGGGCTGGGCATGGCTGGAGCTCCTGCAGAGCTTGGGATATAGTTGTGACTGGGGGATTGTCCTCCAAGCCTCTGTGAGAGAAGCACCGGGAAGGTGCAGCCAGTCTGGTGGAATAGTGGTTCCAAGCCAGCAGCTTGTGAGAAACCTCAGAGCTGCTCAAAGCTACAAGAAAGTAAAAAAAAATTGAAGCCGCAAGGACAAAGAATTGTTTCACCAGCAAAGCCTTAATTATTTAGTGTTGTTACTGGTGGCTGATGACCCAGCAACAAAGAGCAAGCCATAAGTAATGAATTGCATTGAACATGGTGTGAACTCAGGGTTCATTAGCATCACGTAGGAAATGTTGATTAAGTTCTGTGCACAACGCAAGGAACATAAAAAGCAAATACTGAGGTAATGTACAGTGAGTGTCCCAAGCTGTTGTGCTTAGGCCAGGCACAATGGGCACCAGGTGGGGGAGACATGAAACTCCTTCCAGTGAAATCACCTGTGTTGTAACAAAAAGAGAAAGCAAGGCTGCTCTGGAATGGTTGTTTGCTTGTTTGGTTTGATTTGCTTTTGTTGTTGCTGTTGTTGCTGCTGTTGTGGCCAGGTCATCATAGCCAAGATAAAATACTCTGGCTTTTATTTATAGAACAGAAATTTTTACACTACTGATAATGGAGTGATCTGAACCCAGGGGTCTTGAAAGTAGGCCATTAAGTACTCAGTATAAGAACAAGTGTGTTTTACAGTGTTCGTGATTTTACTGGAGAGAGCTGTCTTCTTTTCTAAATCTTGGCTTTAAAATCAAAAGACTTCTATAAGCAAAAAAATTATCATTTGATTTCATCACAAAGAAAATAATCATATCTGACAATAACATATTTTGTATCAGGAACATTTTTCAATTTATTCTTCTCGAGCACTTGAGCACTAAAGTGTCTGAAAATAACATTTTTCGATCATTGGACAACATAGATTTTAAAGTCAATAACAGAGCAAATTGTCTCAAATTGGAAAATACAGAAAAGACTGTGGCATTGTTTTTTGTTTCATTAACCAAATCAGGCATTTGTGATAGAGCAACAGCACTTCTGGGCTGATCTCTGGAAGTGGAAGTTGCCAGGAGTCAGTTTGGCCTGTAGGAATACTTGCAGCAGTGCAAAGCTGCACTTGTTCTTTGTGGCCACAAAGGTGCTGTTATGGAGTTTGCCCCATGACAGAGTTCCCCTGCTGCCTTCCTTCCCTTGGGATAGCCCATCTATCCTTGAAAAGCACCAGCTGATTTACCATCTTCTGGGGCTCCACACTGTGAACTTGTGCTGTAACCTCTGTTCTCCCCCTCTCTATACGTGTCTTGAAGAGACTGGAAGTGAGAGGTGATTTGGGCAATTTTTTGGGCAGTACTTGGCTCATGTACTGTCCGAGTGCCCGACCTGTGTTGTAGCAGTAGCCACATGCTCTGCCCTGTCACAAAGGTGCTGTCCATGGAGTTCAGGTACACATGAACTGTGGCTGCTTATTAACAATGGGTACAATTCAGTGTCAGCAGCTTTTACATGCATGATATGCTACACTTCAAAGTAATTAATAAAGATGCTATAAAACTCATCTACCTCTCACCCCATCCCTTTTGAAGCAAGGCTTCTGAAATACAACTCATATTTCATGGGGTTTGCTTTTTTTCCACTTTGCTTTTTTTCCAAAATATCACTGTAATAATTACTGTAACAGCGTTTTCTGTGGAGTTAATGTTCTTCTGGCTTAATGGCCCCTGGTTATTCTCAGGCCATCAACTTTTTCCAGCTGGTCATCAATCCCAAAGAACTGCCTTGTGCCTCCATTATTATTGCTTAAATAGATGACATTTCTGGTGCCACCGCTGCCTCCCAATGAGATGATATTACAGCCAATGGCTTTTCCCCCCGCCTTGCTTTCACTGTTGTCAAAGCATTATAAACAGCTGGTGTGAGAATGTTGTGGCTGTTCACTGTGAATTCCTCTGACAATTTTTAGGTGCGAGTTTTGTAGACTTCAGCTGAAAGAATCAGAGTGAGGCAACTGAAAATGACTTGCCTAGAGCAGCTACAAGGGCTCAGCCCCCATGCATCATTCAGGAAGTGGCTAGACAATACCTGACTCTTTCAGTCTAAAGACTTTTTCCCAGAAGGAACATTTTTCAACCAAGATCTGGGACAGATGTTCTGGGGGGTGTTAATGTTCATTATGTAGCCTCAGCCCCCTCCCCAAGTTTCCACAGCTCTGCTGATGGCTGCCCTTGTTCCCTAACAATTGATAAACTCTGTGGCAGACTTTTTAAAAAGAAACAAGGAAGTTGTAGCTCAGTAGGCCAGAAACCAGCAGAGATTGTTTAGGTGAAAATGCCTTGCTATGTGGATATTCAAACCTGTGTGAGTTAACATTGGTGCTGACTACATTTCCTTTAACCTCATTAGCACCTCGTCTTGCTTTCCCAAGCATGGTGGTGGAGCAGCCAGCTCACCTTAGAGCCTTTCACTAGGTAATTCATCTAAGTGGCAGATGAAAGCTAAAAGGAAAATGCATGTAAATACTGCATTAGGAACCTTGGCTCACAAAGGCATGAACATTTTCACCCCTATCATTAGCTCTGGATTATAGTCCATAGATGTGAAAGGGACTTTGTTGATTGGGGGAGATGGAGATACAAGGCTTACTGGTTGTATCACTGTGCATATTGTATATTTTTGTTATTTTTTCTTCAATTAAAAAGCATTAATCATTCACTAGCTAATCTCATAGAAAAAAAGAATCTCAGACTGTAATTGTAACCACTTCAAAATTAAAACTAAGTTACTACAGTAAAACACTCACATTAAGTACTCGAGACCAAAGCATTTTCAAACAGGGGCCTGAGATTATGTCAAACCTACATCATGTGTCCTTTTCAGCCTTAAGAGTTTTAAGCTGTGCCTCACTGCAGGCTGATTTAGTCATTGGATTCCTGTAGACGTGTAGATCAGACTGATCAAGCAACCACAGTTCAGTCTGTGCGTGGGGTTTTTCTGGTGGTAGTTTTTTTTGTTGGGCTGATTTGGAGGTTCTTTTGGGGGGTGGGTGGGCATTGTTGTTTGTTTGCTTTGTTGTTGTTGTTTGTTGTTTTTCAAAGAAACTAAGATACACACCAAGTGCAAGATATTATTTTTTGGAGGGCTACCAAGGCACACCCTCAAACAGTCTTTATTTACCTCACAGTTTATTGTATTCTTGTTAGAAAGTAGCACTTTGGGGATACTGTTAACCTTTGCTCCTTTTAGTTCTCATGCTGAGCAGTAGGTAGTGACATACTCCTCTAAAATTGATTCTTGAGGTGATGGCATATTTCAGTAACATGATTTATCGTGCGTTTTCATTTTCATGAAAGCTTGTTTTACTCTTCTGCTTCCATTAGGTCAGCACTCACAGAACAGGCGCCTCCCGTTTCATTTTACTGTGTAACTTTTAAACATGACCTGACAAGGTAGCAAAGGTTCAGTGCACTAACTCACTGTCATGTAAAATATACACAGACATTACTGACCAGCTCTGACTGTTGAACCATAAAGGAGGTACGAGAGCACTGCAGTGCTTGTGGCACAACTTGCAAATAGCGTGGAAGGATTGGGCCAAGGTATCAATTTCTTCCCTTAGCAAAATGTCCTGACCCCAGGGTTGAAAAGCTATTCACACATGAACTTATGAGGCCTTAGGATTTATTGTTTCCTAAAAAAAAGGAAGAGAAAGAATAAAAAATACTCCTATTATAGCTGTTATGGCAAGTGGAAGAAGTACAGTCCTAAGCAGCTGGAAAGAGTAGAGAAGCTGTTGTGATTTCTGTTTATGAGACAGCAGTGGAAAGGAGGATTTACACAATGGGCTTAGCTCCGCAGAGGAACTCTTAAGGGCTGTACACCTACACCACATTTCCCCCCCAAAATGTACAGGAGATGTTTGGGAAGACTGCCGGGAGAGATTGATATACATTGCTCGGAGGTATTTGCTGTAAAATACGCCATGAACATGTAAACCACAGCTATGGAGTGAAAGGGAAGATGTGTACAGCTAACTGTGAAGTGTGTGTGTCTTTGCAGCCGTTAAAGATGCACTGCAAGAGCTGTGCGCTGGTCACCAGCTCGGGACACCTCCTGGGGAGCAGACAAGGTGACAGGATCGACGAGAGCGAGTGCGTCATACGCATGAACGATGCACCCACGCGGGGTTACGGCAAAGACGTTGGCAACAAAACGAGCCTCCGAGTCATTGCACACTCCAGCATTCAGAGGATTTTGCGAAATCGCAACGAACTCTTAAACATGAGCCACGGTGCTGTGTTCATCTTCTGGGGCCCGAGCAGCTACATGAGGAGAGATGGCAAAGGCTTGGTGTACAATAACCTGCAGCTGATGAACCAGATACTGCCCCAGTTAAAAGTGTATATGATTTCTCGCCACAAGATGCTTCAGTTTGATGACCTTTTTAAACGGGAGACTGGAAAAGACAGGTGAGAACTTACATGGATACACCTAGGGGATGTCACAGAGTAGTAAAATAATGCAATTTATATATACCAATTTCAGATCTGCTCAGAGGGACAATCACACCCATTAAATCCTCTGCCTCATGAGTTTTAATGTGGCATGACATGCCAGATAACATCACTGGTAACATAAGTAAAAAATACGCATCAAAATGATTTGTATGGAATATTGCCTCATCAGCCTAGAATACCAGAGTCTGGATGTACTGTTTACAGAATCAAGGAGGCAGGAGCTGTTTAAATCTCACTTTGGAGTAATATACCTTAAAGTTTTTTCACTGATTCTGAAAAATTAGAATGGATAGGTTATGTTTTCTTATAGAGGAAATGCCACCATTCAGTGAATTATAATAGCTGTTTATTGAATTTAAGCATTCTTGGAACATTGCAGCTGTAAAGCTTCTTGTAAAACAAATAAACATTAGTCATACATTAGGTGCTTCAGAACAGTTAATCTTATACTTGCAACTGGAAAATGGAAAGTTATTATGATTGTTAGATCTTTATGAGACTGTTTATGAGACTTGTAGGCTGATCTTCAAATCAAATTTGTAGTAAGTGACCCACTGCAATACTGGAGTATTTTCACATATAATTTTTTTTAAATGGGCATTCAAACCAAAGACTTCCCAGCATGAAAGACATTTATTTTTAATGAAGTTCTATTTTTTTACTTATTAAATATGCTGCTGTAAAAATGGCACAGGGTCCCCACTTAGATATAGATGAAGAGGTAGGTTTATTGTGCAGTAACTCACAGTCAGATTTGCTAGCTTACAAATACAAAGCATACACACCAAAGCTTGGAACAGGGATCAGTCCTCTTGTGGACAGGGAAGACTCGAGCACAGATTTCATTTTCTGAGCTACATGAGAAAGACAGAACCAATGTTAGAGGAAACTGTTGTATCCTCTTAGCTGAAGGCAACGTTTGCTTGGCATTTGCTGCCTTTGTCACACCCCACATGGTTTGCTTGCAGAGCTCTGTTCGGTTATAGTGGATCTGAGTTCGTGGCTGACTCAGGCTCACACCAGAGCACAGAGTAACTTGGTCAGTTTTGTAACATCAAAGATTCTTCTTCTCATCTTCCAATTGGTGTGTTTGGGTCTCTGCTAGAACAAGAAGGAAGGATAACAAGGGGAGATACCCTGCCAGTTGTGATGTGTTTGTCATTTCCAGAGTAATGCAAAGTGAGAAGGTGAATTAAGCATTTGAGCCCTTCAAAAAAAATGCAGAGGATTATCTGTGTGCTCAGTATTTGTAAAGGCATGGAAGTCAAAAAGCTGTAACTGCACTGTAACCTGGCCACCATGAGCCCCAGGGGGAGGCCCTGGACACAAGGAATGCACACCGCCACCTCCTTTCCTGGATTACACTTTCGGTGATCCAGGGTAGGATCACGTGCTGTCCCCAGTTCTGAGGAACAGTTTCCCTCCCCTGCTTCAGTCTCAGAACTTCAGTTCTGCCATGGGGAGCCAGGGTCCCATTCCTTCCCTGACATTGCCAGGATCCTGTTCTTTTTCTGACACATGCTGTGCAATTTCAGGCAAGCTGCTCTTTCTGGTTCTGCATCACCCATCCAGAGCCAGAGGCCTGTAGTGAGTGTGTGATGAAAGCATTTCTTTTTCTGCACAGGCACCGGGCTCAGCTCCTGAAATATTCTCAAGGCATTTGAGCCATTAATGACATTATAACAAGTTTATAGTGAACTCAGTCATGGGTACCCTGAACTCCCAGTGTGAATCAAGGGCACTCAGATGCCAGCAGAATTCAGCCTGAGGAACAGGCCCTGTTGGTTTTAATAAACTGCAGGCTCTGCTGTGTATGAACCACTCCTTTAGAGGGCACAGACAGCATACTTGAAGGGCTGAGAAGATTAAAACGGGAGATGAAAATAAATGAATAAGCAGCACAGAAGAAAGGGAAGATGAAAAGAAACATGGGTAGGAAAGAATTTGTATGGGAGAAAATTCAGGTATCTGTGGGGGCAGGAGCAGAACATTGTATAACCCACAATGCTGCTGTTCCCCAGGAGGTTTCTGCTGAGCTCTTGACATTAGTGCCTACAAAAAACAAAGGAGGGAGAGAGAAGCATGATTGCAAGGTTGCATTAATCAGACTATTCATTTCTGTCTTGAAAATTATGAGAAAAAAGGTAATTGGATGTATTGTATTTTTTGGAAAAAAAGGATTTTGAAATGAAGAAAAACCTTCAGAAAACACTGCCAGTTAAATAGTATGGTGAAGGACAAAGGCTGCAGAGCAATATACTTGGCATTATAAAGTAACTGTACTTGAAAATAACTTTATAATTGAATAAGGGTACATTAAGAAAATACGATTCAGAACCAATATTGTAGTAATTAGATAAAAGCAGCATAAATGAAATAACTGCAGGAAGAGTATTTCCATAGAGATTATAAATGAGATTTTGGTGGAGCAGAAAGGCCTTTAATTGTAATTTAGTGTGCACTACAGAATTATCAGCACAGTGTGTTAGTTCATCATATAAAAGAATATCTGATAATTTCCCCTAATAAGCACATGACAGTTCTTCATATTCTCTCATTACTGCTGATTAGGTATAAAACCAGTATTCTTTAGTTGGACTCTTGCTCAGATCTTCTATGAAGTGCAAGGCACTGTAACCCTGTTTCTGTGTTGCTGTCCTACAGACACAATATTTAAAGAGGGCAGAGTGGTACTTGAATCAATTTTTAACTCTTTATTTGATTATTTAACTTCTAAGCTAGTTTATTTCTATTCAGCTGTTCTCCTGTTTATTGAAAACACTAAATGACAGCCTAAGTGTGTGTAAGCAGAAAGAAAACTAACCCAGCAGAGAGCCTAGCTGGGTGTCCTGACTTGTGCAGCTTCGGTCATGGTCTGGCTGCAATTGCCCCCTTGGTTTTGGAATTTAAGTGCTGGGCACCTGGAACGGTGGACTTGTGCAAGCTCCAGAGCACTCTTAGCCTGAACATGTTCCTGAATTACCTAGTGATTCGGAGCTCAGAAACTCTCAGGTGTCAGAGAAGCAAGTTTTTTAGTCTTTTCCTTACCATTCTCTTTCCTAATAATTTTGAGCCAAAATTTCTTGCTTACTGTTTTATATTGTTGCTGTGCCTGAAGGCCTCTGCTGTGCTTATGACCCAGCTATGACATTGTGACAAACTGCACTACCACCCCCAAGCTTCAGTGCACAGTCAGAAAATAAATAAGGCCTCATAATTGGAAATAATGAGATGCTTATAACATGTCATTCTTCAAATGCTAGTGTAGCCTGAAAGTCTGTGTGTAAGGAGCAGTAAAAATGTGTGTTTCAGGAGTTTATACATTACCAGGTGATCCACTAAGGACAGGACAAATTACCTAGTCTCCCCAGCATCCCCCAGGCATATTTAGTTAAAGAATTCCCTTATGTTTAGAAGTGTCTTTTAAGCAGCTGGCACAGACACCACCACTTTTTTTTTTCTTTGCAGTAGTCTGATTCCCTGAGGAAATGGGAAACCTTGTTACAAGGCATTCCTCAATCTGACAGTGCTCAAAACATCTCCTCCTACTGCCCTGTAGGTGACCTACTTGGAACCAGCTTGTTTAGCATTAGCTTGGGAGGCTGAGGGGTGGCTCCTGTCGGCTGAATTAGATGTTAGTGATTGCTGGCACTTGCATGCAGTGGCTTTTGTGGCCTCAGGTCCCTGCTTCCAAGACTGCTCCACATCCTGCTTTCACTGGGTAAACTGTAAAAGATGGCCTTGGATCTTGGGCCAGGACCTGGGATTCCCAGGTGACTTCTCAGAAGAGAACCTCATGTTTTCTGCTGTGTTTTTTTTGGGGGGGTGTGACAAAGTTTCACAGGTATCTGGCAGATACAGGTGTGGGGGAATGGGATTAATACATGTTAATACATTCTGATAGAGTGCCCAGGCCTTCCCAGAGCCTGCACTTGCTCCCTTGGTGCCTCAGCTTTTGTAGGAGATGAAGGGAGAGCCTGTCACTGTGACAGGCTGTCAGCAGGAATCTGAAGACTCTTTGGGCTGCAGATAGCACAAGCTTGAACTTCTTCCTGTGGGACTTTCCTAGCTGGATGAGGAGCCAGTAGGGAGAACTCTTGTCTTATTCTTGAACAGCTTTTGAAAGGAGACCTCTGAGTGAACTCGTTTTCACTGGAGCAAACACCCAACTTCATGTGCCTCCATGTCTAAGAGAGGTGCCAGTCCCTACACATGCCCTTGTGACACCTTTAAGATGTTTTCTTTGCTGGCATTTCCTTAATCCTCCCACTCCAAGAGTGCCCGCTCTGCCACAACATAGAACCAGTACAGGAACTTAACACAGGACTGGGAATTCCAGTGCATGTGCCAGGCATCCAACAACCATCATAGAACCCAGCCCTTAGAAACTAAACAGTACTGCCAAGCACGAGAGGAACAGGAAACATTACTTTTGCCACTTTGCACATAACAACCTGTGATACAGCAAAATTTAAACACAACTTGTAAATCCCTTTACACGGAGGTATCTCGTACTTTGCATAATTTGTGCTGGGATCAGTTGAGCTTCTTTTAAAGCCATGTCCCAGCCTGCAGTGAAGGCAGGAGAGGCGCTGCCTCAGAGGGCTCCCTGCTAGCTCTGTCATCCCCATTCAAAGGTTCCCCCCAGGCAGGAAGGGCACCTGGGGTGGTTCCTAGGATGAAGGATTCCCCAGGCTGGCCATGGGACAGTCATAGCTGCAGCCAACTAAAGTGTTTCCTACCAGAAGTCACAGTGAGGGGCTGGGGAGCTTCTAGAAACCAAGTCAGAAGGTCAGCTAAATATTAACGTTGCTGTGCCTAAAATTAATTACAGCAAGGGCAGTTTCTGCCTAGATTATTCCACTGACAGGAGGCACCAGAAAAATCATTAAAAGACGGATGAGCAGAGTAGTCTTGGTTGCCCAATTTTCAAAGCCTTTTACGAGAATGAAGAAAATGCCGAGAAATTGCTTCAGAATGAATGAATAAATAAATCAATCTCAAGAATTATTTGCCAGTTTAGAAACTTAATTATGTTTTTGCTTTCAGGAAGATATCCAACACTTGGCTTAGCACGGGCTGGTTCACAATGACTATCGCATTAGAGCTCTGTGACAGGATAAATGTTTATGGCATGGTGCCACCGGATTTCTGCAGGTAGGATTTATTTTGGAACCATTATTAGCCAACAAAGTTAATGTTACAGATAAATATCTGAATCTTTTAATCTCTTTTGCTCTGCAACAAGTCTTCAGTCCTCTTAAAGCAATTAATTAAGACGTCCCATGATCTCATTCTGAAAACAACAAATGACATTTAATTATGTTATAGAAAATATTTTAAAATTTTGTTTGTACTGCAGGAGAATTAATCCATCTTGTTGCTTTCTTTTAGTCTCTGAATATTTATCAGCCAAAAGTAAAGCAATAATTGGCATGAAATTAATCTGAAGAAAGAAGTACTGGAAAACATTACTTTTAATTTGTTTTTTAAGTTCCCCCCCAAATTAATAGAGGAACAGTGTTCTCACAGTGACTAGTTTCTAAATTGAACTTTCTGTGCAATTCAAATTAAGATTGTTGTACCTCTGTCACATGAATGCCAATCTTGCAGCTTCCTAAACAATCCCCACGAAACCCCTCCCTGTGAATTTGGGCCCAGAGAATCAGTCCTGTAATCACCCATTTTGGGCATGGCAGGGGGTGGGTCACAGGAGGCAGGAGCAGCACAAATTCTGTCAGTGGAAGCTGCTGTGTAAAGGAACAGCTTGTGCACGTTTTCCAGCGGGGTTGTGCCTCCAGCCGCGTTCGGGACGCAGACCCCAGGTCCTGGTTAAGGTTTCCCACTATGGATCAGTGACACAGGGAAAGTTCTCAGGACTTCTAGTGCTGGACCAAAATTACATTAACCACAAGATACCAGTATGAATACAGACAAACTTGTATTACATCAGCAATCTTGATGCTGACATTAGTCTCACCTGCCCCCCCCAGCAGTAGCCTAGCACTGAGTGGTTCCTGCCCACAGCCAGTGCTGATCCCATTTGTCCTGCTGGGTGACCCGGGAAGAGCTGGAACCAGTCCGGAACGAGGCCTCAGTGCCACGTTTCATCACCTGCTCACAAACCCCTTTCACCAAGAAGTACTTGCTTAAATTTCCTATTGCAAATGTAGTGATCTCTCTCAAGTCTGGTTCACTGGGTAATTCCAGATGCCTCTCAGGGGCAGGGAGGGAAAGGCTGAAGTGTTGGGTTAGTCTCAAAGAATGGAACTGCTTTGACTTTCCTCTGAGCACTTAAAAGGATCATTCAGGAATCTACATTTGTCTTGGGCAGGTTGTAGAAATCCCTGAAGAAATCACAGCATAAAATGTCAACACTAAACTCCACTTTGTGAGAATTTCTACAAATTAAAACACTGATGATAAATGCTGTGATGTACTGCCAGACTTCATCATGAATTCTCCAAGGAAAATAGCAAACTAGATCAGATATGCCAGACAACACAAATACCTCCTACAGCACAGCATCTCATTCCTTTGTCATCTCAGTTGGCCAAGACATACTACTTCAGTATCTATAAGTGACTGGTCTGCCTTAGTCCAGAAGTGGCTGTATTCCAGTGGCACATGGAAGTAATTCTCAAATTGATTATCTAAAAATACAGAAGACAGCATTTCACTGCAAAATAATGTGTAATCCTGACTTTTCAGACAAAGTCAGAATAATTTAGATACATATTTTAAAAACCCAACTAAACTAACAAACTGTTTTAAGATCTTGAGACTAAAAATGTCACTGAGACAATATAAAAGGCTTTCATAGAACCAACACACTGAAATCAAATGGCTTAAATTATAACACAAGAAAGGCTGTAGATCAATTCTGCCAGTGATAGATGTAATTATTCTTACAGCCTGCATAAAAAAATCTTAACATAAAGCTATGCACACCTGGCTGTAAGAAGGGAAAAGGTCATTTCTTAATCAAAGTAATATGAAGTGTCTTTACTTCAGCTTGATTCCCCAGGTGGTGAAGGGGAAAACTGTAGTTGCCATGCCTGGAAGAAGCTGTCCATGAAGATCTATGAAAGGAGTTTCTTGCCATAAATAGAGTTAACCTTCTTAGCTTGCTCTTCAGCCACTCATTAAGAAGTTGAAACAGTGCTTCCTTTCAAAGAAATAAGACAACAGAACAGAATAGCAGAAAGAAAGAAATATTTTGGAATTGCAAGCCATATTTCCTAGTTTTCAGTCAGACAGAATAAGAATCTACCGTTGAAACAAAAAAAGTCAAAACAAAAGATCCCAACAAAACAACAAAAATGTGTGTGTGCTAGATGGTGTGGGTATCCTAGTTGCTGTGCAACTACAGAATCATTAAGATTGAAAAAAAAACCAACCCCCAAAAAACTTATTTCTATTCAGAATTAATATCACCAAATTTATAACTTCAGCAGATAGATACCCATTCATTTTTAAGTATTAATTTGTGGAATAAGTAATGAGTGTGGTGATCACTGTCATGGAACTAAATTAGTGTCACATCTGTAACGTGAAGGACACCTCAAAGGTACTGTGAATATCGTGCTGTTGATTCTGCTACAAAGTATTAGCTTAAGATCATTAACCAAATTGCTTTGCACCCATGCAGGAAAAATAGTCTAGTGAAGGAGTCTGGAGCACAGACTAAAAGATTTGTCACTATTAATTGCAACAAGGTGTTCTAGATTCATTTCTATTTACTTTCACTGGACACTGGGTTTTATAGCTGAACTGGACTTGGTGTCCTGATTATTATAAATTTCTCGTTCTTTACAGCAAAGCTATATGTACTTTCAAACCCCTTTGCTTGCTACAGATTTATGCTGTATAAGGGTTAATGGCTTGATATTGCTCTCATGCTGCTAAATACTTCTGTCTTGTACATTCTGTAATAAGATGAAAGCTTGTGCTTCCATGCACATTGCAAACATTTTTGCAAAGTGTGCACACTTCTCACTCTTTTGGCCCAATACAGACAAGCCATCTTGCTGTATTTTTTCCAGTGCCCAGGGATCCAATCCTAGCCTTTGCTGGAGCAAATTAGCACCCCAGATGGGAAGCATTTCCCTCCCAGAAGTCCCTTTGGCAGCCTACTGCATGCACAGGACTCACTCCTGAACTGGGACATGCAGGATTCTCCTCTTGCCTCCCTTCAGCAGCTGCCTGACAGTGGTGCCCAGATACCACGTCAGTTCCTGAAGGCACTGCAGTGCTGCTGCTTCCCTTTGTGGCTGGGAAGAAAAAGACAGGCCTGAATGAGTTTGTAGGAATTCCAGCCCCTGTCCGTGGGATTATGGGCAGCAGGGACAGAAAGGCTGGTTCCCTGCAGGTCTCAGGGTACTCATGTACACAAGGAATACACAAGGGGTTAGTGAGATGAACACTCTTTAATTCTTCTCCTCATGGGCCTTCTGGAACTCCCAGAAGCTTAAAACTTAATTCTGAGCCTTATTTTAACTAATATGAATAATTTTTGTTCCAGTTATTGAACCAGATAATTTTCCTAGAAGCATCCTCATTTGACTGCCAGGCTATTTTCCATGATAATTCACCTGAAAACTGGTACTTGAAATACTTTAGTGTTCTCTTACTGCTCTCTCTCTCTCCCCCCACTTGGAGTTCCTTTAAATCAAATGCAAAGCAGCAGTTGTTGCTGGTTACATTTCCTGGCACTTCTCAGGGCTTGATGGGAAGAGAGGCTCACAGGACTGTAATCTGTATGTGAGCCAGTCCTGCCCTTTGGTCCATATGCCTCACATCATTACCTTAATAACAAAATGCATACATGGTTTGGAAAACAGGACTAATTATGGAAGTCAGGGAAATGGGATCCTGGAAATAGAAGGCAAAAAAATGATCTAGAAATGATTGCCCATCACTCAACATATAAATGACATTTTATTCACCCATCAAGATATGAATTACTTTACAAAGTGTGTGAATACCTATAGTTTTAGAGGGTTGATTTATTATGGCTCTTCATTTCTAAGGAAAAAGGCTGACCAGAATGTGGTATGGGATGGCCTGGTTTTCCTGCCTTGTTTCTTTTGTGCTGTACCTCCAGCTTTTGCTGTAGGTGGATACCATCTGTGGGAAAATGTGCACTCAAGTGGCAAACAGTAGCTGACTGACAGGGGTACAGGCACTTCCACAGGTGCTGTGCTGGCAGGTGATCGGGCAGAAAGTACAGGGAAGTTACAGAGGAACTTCCCCAGATTCCTCCCAGCTGTGATATTAATATGCATGCAGAGTCTGACAAAATACTGATTAATGTCCAGTATCAGTCAGTGATAAAACAGCATCTGTTTTAATGTTAATAAATGAGGTGGCAAGCAATTTCCGTATAGAAATTACTCATGCATTTCATTTGCTGGTGACATAAGCTAATTGCAGAGTTAGAAGATAACACAGCACAGTTAATTTGGGTTATGCTGTACTCAAGACAGAGTTCAAATCCAAAGATTACTAGCATGTAATCTAGGGGAATCCAGAACTCCCATAAAATGAGAAGGTCCTCCATATTTAAACACCTTTCAGAATTCCTAAATCCAAATGACAGCTTTTGGAATTTAGCCTTAAAACCTCAGTCTACTGCAGAGTATTCGTAGAGAGGTCTGTAACAACCAGCTCCCCCTTCCTGCACTGATCTCACTCCCAGTTCAGCCAGCAGACCTGCACACAAGGCTGGGCAGCTCCCAGCACGGGGGGCCTGAGCCCCACAGGCTGCCTGCACTGAGCTCCTGCCTCTCTCACCTGCCAGGCCCTGTGCACCAGCTGCCTCTGGGCTGTTTCTGGTGGGATGGTACACAGGATGCAGTGACCTGTTCCAGCCTGGCAGGGACTAAGGACATCCACTTAGAGTACACTGGTGTTAGTTCAGAGCCTTCCATGGAGCGTGGAATCCCTGGCTTCAAAAACACCTCTCCGGGAGGTGTCAGGACCAGCAGCCTCACAGGCTCACTCTGCCCCATTAACTGGGGCTGCATTTTTCCCAAGTCTGTTGGAGATACGATTTCAACTTTACTAATGCTATGTTTAAAGCAGTAAATTTACACCAAGCAATACAAGTTTACCCTCAAGGACCCAAGAGTAAAATCTGGCCTCCAGAGCAAGAAGGAAGAGCAGTCTAAATGAAAAGCAGAGGTCTATTTGTTTAGTAGTTCCTAACAAAAATACATCACATGGAAATGTATCCTATTATATTTATAGTAACCATACAAATGATTCATTCGAGCGACAATAAGAGGTCCAATGTATCAAAAAAGTGAAAAATTAATTGAAGATTGAGTTCTAATAGTTGTAGTTTAGAAGTAATAAATTTCTATATGAAGGGCAGCTTTAGATTAAAAATATGTTTTCTGTAGGTGAGGTGATGAAGGATTTTGTTTCACTCTTATGTATTCCAGTGAGAATATATTTAATAAGTTTAGAATCCATCTTATTCTAGAAATGTAATTTTATTGTTATTCTGGTCTTGTATGATTGATCACCATGTTGTGTTATGAGGAAGCTAGATTGATCGAATTAAAACATTAATCTAAGGCACAAATGGAAAGCAGCAGCAATATCATACATTACCTCTGCATATACAATATGGATAATGGCAAAGTAAGAAAAATTAGAAAATTGCATAGGTGACAGAATTACACAGTAAAAATAATGACCAGCACAGACTACTGACAGATTGTGGATGCATTCATTTGAAAGTGAGCTTAAATATTAGCACTTCAAAATGAAAATAATCAACTGTATATTAGAGCTGACAGCCCTGCATCTGTATCAGATTTCCTGCTCTGTGCTAGGGTCCTGTTCAGCTCAGGCTTTAACACAGAGCAGCTCCAAGGCTTCACTAAATGCCGATATCGGGAAATTTTCTGCCACAGCTAAATAGTTGGTAGCAACTGGGGAGAGAGGGATGCAGTTGGGTAATTCTGTCTGGGACAGATTGCTGTCTTTGAATTCATGACAGAGAGAGTTGTATGAGTTCCTGTCAGTCCAAAATGCCTGTGCCCAAAGTAAAAAAACATAATGGGTACAGGTTAATGTAGAGATTAAAACAAAAGGAGAATGAATTGCTCTGGCTTATTATAATACAAATGTGCCATTTACAGAATGTTACATGGAAACACTGAGGTCAGAACTGCTAAAATGAACTTTATCCTAAGTATCTAATTGGTGTTTGGCACATCCTGTGGGTCACCAAGAGTCACTCATCTCCCGCTGGGAAATGTGAATGGGTTCACAAGGTCAGACAGATACTATGGGTGAACTGTTTTAATTTTTAGCTTACATACATTAAAGCTGCTGTTGTAAAATAAAGAACTCATTTGTGCATCAGACGTCTGATTAAAACCCCAGCAACAGCAGCCTGTGCCACTGACCTGGAGCGCAGACACTCACTGAAGTTGTGCTCTCAGAACATTGCACAGCGTGCTGGGAATGTTCGGCTGAGCTGATGTGACACAGATAACCACCTCCATCTATCATCTTCTCTTTCTTCCCCTAGTTCAGTAAATACCTCTGCAAGACCTTTTACAAATAACAATCTAAATTTAAATCTCTTTTAAGCAGTTTACTTCAAATTTCATAGTAGTAACACAGCCAGCAGCACTCTCCCTTGTTTCTGAGCTACTGCTGTCCTTCATTTAACTGGGAGGAAGAGGATTAAAGGACAGCAGAAGAAGCAAAGCAAACACCTTTGCCCCATTCTGATGTATTAGATATGCAAGAAAAAGACAGCTACCTAGTTTAACTGGGAGAAAAAGTGGATTTGAGCCCATCAGTTCATTAAAGATAGCATCTTTTCAATCAATGAAAAAGAACATCTTAGGCTTCCATCTATTTTCTTTTTTCCACAGGGATCCTAATCATCTTTCAGTACCTTATCATTACTATGAACCTGTGGGACCAGACGAGTGCACAATGTACATTTCCCACGAGCGGGGCCGCAAGGGCAGCCACCACCGCTTCATCACCGAGAAACGCGTCTTCGAGAACTGGGCACGGACATTCGACATCCACTTCTTCCAGCCAGACTGGAAACCAGCACCGCTCACTGTGACCCACCCCGAGGTGAAACCGCTGGCCTGAGGGATGGACGCACAAGCCCGGGCACAGTCGCCTCCCGCAGCAGCCTTTGGACCTTGTGGGCCAGCACGGCAGCCTGGAGGAGAAGGGTAACAGGGTCTGCAGCTGGCACCTGCAGCAGCAGTCAGGGAGTTGGCATGGAGGAACAGCACACACCAAGAGTACTTTCTGCTAAACTGTATTAACCCAGTCCATCACCTTTTGGGGCCATCTGACTTCCTGTGTGTGTTTGTGATTCGTGAAACACAACCTGAGTGTCATTAAGGGATGGTTAATTCATTACGGCTTTTTTAAGTACGACGCCACTGAATTTTCATAGTGAAAACTTTCTGTATTTATTTAATGGAGGTTTTTATGCAACCTAGGCCAGTATTTTTCTAATTCACAGTTATGTGGTTGTTTATCTTTCATAATCTTTTAAATCCAAAATTAATATTGCTGATGGTTTGAAAGGCCTAGCTTTTTATTTATAAAACTTGTTTGAAATATATAATTCTATATAGCATGTAATTAATATTTGATCAGGAAATGTTGGATTTCTTCTAAGAATTTTGGGCTCTGTTCCAGCCTAAAGCCTTTAACAGCAAGAGTGGTCCCATGTGCAGATCCAGCTCACTTTACATTCTGACATCTCATATTAATATGAAAACATTAGTGAAAATTCTGTTTGATATTAATGTGCAATTGCTGCTGTGCTATCAAGCTGCTGTTTTTTAAATAGGGGTGGGAGGAAGGAGGGAAAACAAAACTTATCCAAAAAAAGCCAACCCCCCCCCCTCCGGCATGGCAGCAGCTTCTCAGTGAAGATAGGCTAAGGCTGGAGGGGTTGTGCTCTGTTTTGCCTCTTGTATTCCTGCAAGAGGCTGCCAGCAACCCTCCTGAGGCAACAGACTACGAACCAGGCCACAGCTGCTCGACAAAACGTCACCAAGTTTCTGGAATGAAGAAGGTGAACTACCAGGTACTACAATACCAGGCATAGTAGCCAGAAAGATCACAGCACTGCACCTGCAAAAATCTCTGCCTTCCACTGTCCAAAGATAACCACTGATCTCAGAGATTCTGGGTCACAGTGAAGCTGGGATGTGAAAAGAGTTCCATGAGTACAAAATTGTCCTCCTGAAAGGAGCAAAGTTAAACTCTGCTTTTTTTTCCATGAAGTACCTGTATGTGCATGGTGAGTCCCTGCAAGACAAGGGGAAGGACAATGCTCATGCTGTGTATGGAACCTCAGTGGGAATTACTGGGTTACATTTAGCTTGTGAATAAAGAAGATTTCAGTTACGGTATTACTTTTCCTTTTGCTTTACAAATATCAAATCTGAAATTTCTTCGAAGTAATCAGTAACTATTGCATGAAACATACCTCAGGTGATGAAAGGTGTCTCTCATTAGACAAGTGCAAAAGCTATAACAAAGATACTACCTTTGAACACCTAAATCCAAGAAGCTGAACCTCAGAGGCAAGATGTAGAACTGGGACCAAACACTCTCATTTAAACCCCCTTGTAACCCATGGTCTTCCTCTTTCCAAAACTGGATAGCAATGGCTGCAGCTGCCCCACAGATACCCTGATTTTCTGGGGACAAAGTGAATTGTCCTGGCAGGGGCAAACCAGTGTCACCTCTGTAACACTGCCTAGACCTGAAGTGTAGGTCTTCAAGAGCCACTGTCCTGCTGCAGCCCTGCCCACTAGCAAAAAGTAAGAAACTATAATGTATTTTGCCTTAAAAGCTTTATTTTTATGTTCTTCCTGGTACACACCACTCAGCTTACAAACTGAATGCCAAGTGCTTGTTACCTTTCTCTTGTCAGCTGGTGTTTAACTCTCCTTCTTTCACTGATGGTGTTATATTCCTTCCACTTGATTTCACTGCATTCTGTAAAAACCAGAATGGGTTTTGAACTAACGGCAATTTGAACATCCCTTTCAACATGTGTACTGGGGTGTGTATCCAGCATATATTGCTCCAATTGATGAAATCTGTCAAACTGATTTACAGATCATTTCTAATGTGACTGCAAGATATGGTACAGATCACAGTAGGTCCTCTGATGCTACCGTCCTTGTTTTATTACTGATACAATAATAAAAAGATCTTGTCATTTTAAACTAGAGCTCTTAGTTTTTCCATCAGTCAAGGGCTGCAGGATGTGTATGCTATGTGTTTAGCTATGTTATTGTTAAAACCAGATCTTTTAAAGATAGAGTACACTATCTTTAAATACTTTCAGTATTCTGTAGGAACACAGGGACTTGCCAGACCCCATTGTGTTCCACAGGCTTGCTCCCTGTCTGCAAGACTGCTCAGCGTCAAGTAAATATGGAGAAGCATTAATATGAAGAAACATGGAATAAACTGACACTAAGTCTCCTAACAGAGCCAAGCTAAGCATTGTAACTGGTTCCTTGTTCAGTTTCTGTTAATAACTGTGTGCTCTTGTTACCCTCATACACATCTTTTAGACAAAACAAACCCAAACTCACTTTAGTCTCATCAACCTCTTGTGAAGTTTCAGCAAGGTCCCCCATCTAATTACAAAAAGTATGAAGGAGTATTTTCTAAGACTAAGTCACACCTGTATATATAAAAAGGAATTTGATGAAGTGAAGGAGACAGCGAGTTTTAAATACATCACACAGATTTACATGGAACATAAATCGAGTCCAAAAAGCACGAGTTATAAGAGTGCAAAAGAAATGTAAATAATTGTTAAAGCACTGCAATTTTAATTAACGAATTGCTGATATATTTCTCTATAAATGCACAGTTTTTGAACTACAGAATCCTGCTGCATTTCAGCCTGATGTAAGGTTTTATGGCCTAGTTATAAACCAAACAGATTTATGACAGAAAATGCTGTCAGCCCAGGGATAAGTAGTACAAACCAGGCATTGCTGCCATTCTCTGCTTTATGCTGTCATCTCACACTCTTCACTATAATTTGATGGATTCATGATCTGCAGTGTATCGTCTCACATATTAAAAGCTGTTGCAAAACAGTGTTTACAGACATCAGCAATTTTAGGATCTATGTTAGTTTAGTTCTGAACTCCTTGCATACCTTTAGGCTTTTACACTTGGCTTTGTCAGAGGAGCTATTTTTCATCTTGAAGAACTGTAGCTCTTACGCCATGATATGTGCAACTGCAACTGAGAATGATAAAGAAAACACCTCTGCAACTGAGAACAAGAAAGTACCACAGCTGCTTTGTGTTCTGTTGGCTCAATGGTGGCAGCACCATGGTACAAAGCAAAACCATGATGCACTTGGAGAAACCTTCTACCCAAAGCACCAAGGCACCTCAGAAAGACAAGTTAACACTTCATTCCGGGAAGGGAAACTGAGGAAAGGGGAGGATAAGAAACTAAGACCAAGTTACAGCCTTGGAAGAAGACTGGGAGAGATCTGGGTCTGCTGTCTGGCAGCCCTGGCTCAATCCAGCAGAACACACAGTGGTACTGCCACATATAATCATACACATGAACACGGCAGTAAACTAATAAAATCCTTCTGGAGCTGCTCACCTGGGACTTGTCCTGCTGTATTTTCCAGGCAAACTTCACAGAAACTAAGTGATTTTTACCCAAAATACCTCTAAGGTTGCAAGGAAACAGTAATATAAAAACAGCTGGAAAAATATTGGGGAATGGGGTGAGGGGAATCTAAAGAGTAAGGAATAAAATGTGCCTTGTGCCATCTAGCTTTATTCCTCCAGAATGTGAAGATCAAACTCAGGCTGGAGCTGATGGAGTATAATGTCCTGGCTCAACAGCAGTGACTGTCCTGCATAGATTTCTTTGCAGTATTCTGTAAGTTGATCATAGGTACCACAAAAACTCTTTGAAAAATGATGATAATAATTTCTGTAATGAAAGTTAATTATTTTATTTGATGCAAGGAGATGCAATTTCTAATTCAATTTAAAACAGCTTAGGGATTAAAAAAATAGTAAGCAGTTAAACAGTCAAAAAATACTTGTAAGGCAGTAAAAGGTACTGCAAAAGGAAAGAAGTACAGAAACCTTAGAGGTACCAATACTTCTGTGTTCCCTGGACCACTAGTTCATGCTGATCACTTTGAATTTTCAGCTGCCTGCTGCAAAAGCACACCTTGCATATCACAAACATACGATTTTGTAAGGAGAAAGAAAAAAAAATGAAGGACAATATTCTTTAATAAAAACCTAGGAAATATTCTTTAAAAACCCCCTAGGAAATATGAAAGGGCAAATGTCTAAGGTGGTGTGAAATTTCTCCGTGCTGAAGCAGAAAATTATAAAATTCAAAGACTCTTTTATAAAATGGCTGTCAAATGGCACTGCTTATGCTAAATACCCTTCAAAGCACTAGACTGTTAAATGTTTTCCACACTGAAAATTACACCAAAACATGAAATGTCAAATGATGCCCTTTGACCAGCGTGTGGATGGAGATTCAGCATCACAGCAGAAGCAAAGCTGGTGATTCCACCTCAGCCAGCTGTGGAATAGACTCCATGGCAAAGGCAGACATGTGGAACCAGGCCCTGAACCAGCATCCCCTCGGTGCTGGGCCCCCTCCAGGGCTGCCAGGAGAGAGCACACGGCTGCCAGGACTGCCAGGAGAAAGGGACACATCTCTTTGTCCTGCCTGGCACTAAAGACCAGGCCACACCAGAGAAGCTGCACAGAGATGATCAGTGTCCCTGTCTGCTATGGAGTGCTTTGACCAGGAGTTGTCAGGAAGACAGAACAGACAGGAAAACTACAGACAACCTCAGCAATCCAGACAAATGGAAAAATGTAAGAACAAAACCAGGAGTCATAAAGAAGATACATTGGCTAAGATGTAAATGCACCTTTTGTAAGCAAAACCCTGCCTTGCAAATCTATTTAGAGTTCTTCAAGCTTCTCTGAAGCAAGGGGAGGAAGAGATCCAAGTGATGGATCCTCTTGGAATTCCACAATGAGGTTTGCAAAAGACTTCCAAAGAAGTTACAGTCAACACAGAAAAAAAGAGAAAGATCCTCACCCTATGGAACCTATCTGAACATTGGAAAATAAGGCTAAGAGGATACAGCATCAGCTTAAGGGTACAAGCAGAATTCCACAGGAAAAATGTCACAATATATTTTCCTCTATTTTTCTGTGCTATTCCCTTGGTATCTACCACAGGCCTTTCCTAGATGTAGGATACAGGAGCCAGACTGCATTTAAATAAATAGATAAATAAAAAATATGAAGAACTGTAGCCAGTGAACATCACAAAGCCCAGTTCCAGCCTTGCCATACTCTCCATATGCCGGGCCCACCATGAGATCTAACACAGGAACTGCATTTTCATTTTACTGAAAGCAATGCAAAGCATCCAGCACAGATGGAGAGCAAGACTGGACCCTTTCTAACAAACACAGAAAGTCATCTTAATAATTTGATTTCTGAGAACAGGTTTGTCTGCTTTAGGAGATCTCTAGTGATATTTAAATTTGGCAGTTTCTTTACACAACCCAGACAGGTGTTAAAATAACATTAGTAGCTTTTAGGACACTAGCTACTTCCTGAAGTACAGGGAGGATAAAGGGAATAATTCGTATTTAGCAAGGTATAAGGTTTTAGGACTTTGCTGACTTAACTTCAGCTGTCAGATCAGTTGGAGCCTGTTAGGATCCAAATACACAGCATGGTGAGAGTCTGTTAAATGGTAAAACAAAGGAAATTCTGAAGGGAACCATTTGGTGTGGCTTCGTTTAAGGTACGAGCTTAGGTTAGGTTTATGTTTTAACACAAAGGCAAAAGGAGTGAACAGATTTATGGCCTGTGAGGATATGCATCCCCATTGCATCCTTGCTGCACTCAAGGCCAAAACTGGAAGTGGTTACTGATATTCAATAGGACTGCCCATTTGTGTTGGAGAAAATTGGAACATTCCCACTACACCAGTATTATTCTTTTCCTGTGGCTGTATATATGTAGATGTGCATTACATAAAACATTGAAAAGCTCTTCCTCATCCCTCCATTGCAAATGATGCTGCAGAGAAGGAGCAGATTAAAGAAACAAGCAACAACAGCAAGTGCAGAAAGCCTTCTATATATATAAAAAAATACAAATGCAGGGACCACTGCAGAGAAGGGTGTGTAAAAGAACTGCACAAAACACAAACATACATTGCAACGATACACTGATGACCCCATTGATCCTATCTGCCATCCCATATGCACTGTAAAGACCAAGGAAGGTAAGGGGACCCTAAAATCATCACAATTTGAGCCATAAAATTTTGAGCTACAAACTTAACCTGGACAGGAAAACCAGTACAGAAAAAGTAATTTAATGAAAATCAGACATAATCTAATGTTTAGCGAGGCTCTTTGCTGCTAAGTATCAAAGCATTTGACAAAGGAAATAAGTACCATTATATTGGAGCTGGATACAAAGGACAGAGCCTAAGTTCAAAATACTCACTACATGCAGAGCCAGTGGGCCTAGTCAAACATTTAATATAAGAGCATTATTCCAGTAAGTCAGGACAAGAAAGGAAATCTATTTGCTATTTCAGATTAGTCAGTTTTGTCACAGGGACTAGTATGACATGCCATGAATCTCCCAAATAAACCACAGCCTGGTGGCCTGGTCTCTGCTGAGCTGCCACCAAAGCCATGTCAACTGCAGTGTGAAAAATGCTACTTGCATAGGGAAGACGCCCTAGGCTCTGGCAGCACTGCTGTTACACTGTCCAAACAATCTGCTTCTAGTGGGACTGGTTTTTTTCAAGGGATTGCTTTAAACAACACTAAAACAATTTCAGCCAATACAATTTGCATCTCTATTAAGCCTGTTGGCCAAAGCAGCCAAACTGGCTTAGTATTGGCCAAGGCTTCAGTGTTGTTCACACACAGACCTGAAAAGAAAGAAAGGAAAAAAAGTTAAGTCTGTAATCTGCATGAGGAAGAAGACATGGCACAATCAAACACTAATAGATGTACATCCTTGAAGGGAAACCTTAAACACTATCAATTTAATCACTAAATCAGGCAGAAATCCTCATTAGGGGAGAAAAAGTAACTTGGTCTTAAAGAACTTGCAACTGAAATGAGTTCTAAGAAATGCTGATTTCAGAGTATGTTATGCAGCCTATGCAAGTTTTCATTACACAACACAGACGCTTTCAAGATACATTTCCTGAAAGCTTTTTATTTTTTAAAGTTTACAGAAAGAGGGAAAGCAGAAATAAATTAGAGTACAGAGTTTCTCTTCCATGAGAAACTTCCTCCATTTTAAAATTTGCCTTTCATCACTTAAGAAATGCAAAAAATTATTATGTTCATTATTGTATAGAAGTGCTGAAGTGATGGTTAGAAGAGTTTTTGTGGCACGTGTGATTCACTTGTAGAATACTGAAAAGAGACTTCTGCAGGACAACTATTGCTACTGAGCCTCAACTTTCATCTCTGTCAGCTCCAGCCTGAGTTTGATCTTTACATGGTTGAGAAGACACTTTCATTATATACACTGCTTTTTCCTGCAGTTCATAACTTTATGGATAGATTAGTCTCTTGGGTGAAATATTTTATGCTTGTCTCAATCCAAAGGTGAATTAGTCTGGAAGCATGATAAAATTCTACCAGGTCACCCAGAGTTCTGTACATGAGGACACTGAGCTTTCTTGTCCCAATCCTTGTCCCCACACTGTACCATATATAAAGGTTGTCTTCTCTCCAAATACCACAGACTCTCTGAAATGCACCATTCTCACTTTGTCGATTGCCTTCCGCTTCACCTATTTTTATCAATTCCAAATAATCCTGACCACAGAAAAGCTTTTCACTTCACAATGCAAAGTACTGGATCCAATCTTCACTATTTACCAGAAACTAGCAGCATCTCATTTCCTCAGCTATACTGAATGGATAATTAGGGAAGCCTTCAAATTAGAAACTTCTTTTTTATTCCTTCCCTCTAAGCATCCATCAGAGAAGAGAAAGCAGCAGTTCTCTAACATCAAAAAACCCCTTACTGACATGCTGTCAGCATCAGGATTGCCAGGGCTGCAGACTTCCCTTGCCCTGCCTCAGCTGGTCCTTCCAGTCCCTCTCACAGGAATACAGTGCAACACCTCCCTCTCCTCATCACTGCACAGGTCCTCTCCACCCAGGGTAAATTCACAGTTGAATCTGGCCTTAGCCCCTTTGCAAATCATCGATTTAGTGCAACTCAGCCCTGATCCAGCATGCAATGATGCCCATCTGAAGGCAGACTGGACCACAAGTTCCATTTACTTCCAGTACATTCTGTGGATGTGGTAACTGACAATAAAAGTCCCTGACTCCTGAAACAAGAGATGGAAATGGGCTCAATGTGCAGGCAAGAGAATTAGAGTGAGATTACATTTGCTGTTCTTTAATCAATAACAGACACCAACTTTCAGGGGGAAAAACCAACCAGAAGAAAAAACTCTCCACTCTTTAGAAGAGGTACACTATCACTAATGATGTTTGTAAAGATACCTGTGAACAGTCTCTGGTATTTGCTTATACCAAGAGAACAGCACTTCATGGTAACAGTCACTAAACATGAAAATATTCAGCTGGCATAGACCAAGAAACACTGATTGTATCCCCCCTGCTCAGGTTTCTTTCTCCACGCATTTCTTGTAGGAACCTCACTTTTCAGTCTGTAACAGAAGCACAGCTTAGTCACAGATTGTGTCAGCCTTTGGGCCTGGTCAGAGGCACTCCAGGGGACAGGAGAGCACCTGGATGTGAGTACAACCCTACTGGGGACCTACCATTTCTTCAGTTCAATAATAAAAATGCATTTTAACATGTGATCCTGAAAGAGAGCTGAAAAACTGAAATGATCAACTTCTATTTTTGTCAATCCATGAGTGTTCTAAACAATGTCTTAAAAGCCCATGGCAGGACCTGTCAATGCAGTTCCACAGTACAGGGTGCAGACATGAATACACTGAGTTTTGCAAGCATGGGTACGCTTGGTTCACAGACCTATCTATGCAGAGTCGCAAAATGCTGACATTCAATTCTGCTCTAAAAGTTCCCATGCAAAGAAACATCAAGAAACTGCCATCTGGCTTGTCTTCTGGATTCCATTTAAAAGATCATCTGTGCACCTTGGAGGAAACATCTATACTGCAAAGCACACTTGGCCTGCAAAACACAAACGGTTTGTGACTGAGAGTGACATGGCCGGTTCTCAGAGTCCACATTCCAAACTGAGCTTGAAGGCCTCCCAGGGAAAATGAAAATATTACTAACTTTAAATAGAAAATAAATACACAAAACACATTTACAGACAATTCTGTGACATTTCTGTACTTGCTTTCAGACTGTAACTATTCAAGGAGTAAAAGTTATCACAGCATAGAAAATACTGTCTCAGAGGTGTAGCACAGGCAACTTTATGGTGTCTCAGAATAATCCATTTCAACTCCTCACTTCTGTGCATACAAAAATGTTAAAAATGCCTGAAGCATAGTTTGCTGCATTCCAGTCAAACTGTTGTTCTCACTTCAATTTAATCACCTTCACATGCACACTTACTGAGTGCCTCTATTCATAAATTGCATTTTAATAACCCACCTAATTGCCTCCTTTTCCCTAAGCAGATAAGCTTTTAAAAAGACAGAATCTTTGGTATCTTCTGCTACTGGCAAAATTCAGCTGAGTTCTGTAGATGTTTCTATCACTTCCTGCAAAAGGTGGCTGAAAGAGGGAAAGCAAAAAATTGAATAAGGCCTGAGGAGTCCAAATAAGTGCAACTGCAACAAGGCACAAAGCTCTATCAACTTCCCTTTATACACTTTTTAAAGTGTGGCAAAACTTGCCTATAAAATAAATATTTGATTAAAATATTTACTAGAATTGAAAAAGAGTTGGATTAAGAAAGGAAAACTAAGCAAATCCTCTAAGGAATTCTGTAGGATTCATTTCTGTAGTGGGTCTACACATTTCTACATGGTCTGATTTACTTGATTGTTGTATTAGAAATTGCTGAGGGGAAAAGAAAAGATTTTGTGATTTTAAGAAAAGTCACCATTATATCAGATTTCAGATAAGAAGTAATTGCTTTTGAAGGACATGATCCAAAAAAACAACCCCCAAACCCAACACACTGTGAATAGATCCAGACATCCAGCACCAGGAATGCTGCTCAGACCCATCCCACAGGGTGTTTCTCTTTCCCTTTAAGTTGCATTGACGTTGGCAGGGGGATCTGATCAGCACACTGGGAATGTCAAATATTGTCTACCACATAGTATCAGTTTACAGAACTGTAAGGACAGTAGGAATGCTTTCGTTTTAATCCCTATTCCTGGTGCTTAGCACCTGCTACTGAAAACAATTCCAGCTCTTCATCAAGAAGTGTCACAAAGAGGTGGAGAAGGCAAATGTTTACCTTCCCATAATGGATCATTTTGTACCTTCAACGTCTCCAAGCCTAGGAAATCTTTGGAGAAAAAACCCAAGGCTTTAATACTCGAGCTGCACCACACTGCTGTTTTCCCTGTTCTCTGGAAGCCTCAGTGGCTCCTCTGCAGCCCTCCCAGGCTCACACAGCTCTGACAGTTCACCTTCCCTCACCTGAGGCTGGGATGCCACAGTCACGCTGGAAGAGATGAAAAAGGGACAAAAATGTTAATGCACTTGGATTTTTATGTGCTGTGCAATAGGAGAACACTGAGAACCATATTCTGTGAAAAATATACTGACCCTGATATTATGTGTGATTATAAATAATTCCTAATAACTTCTAGAGATACGTGTCTAGTACTTACACAATGGATGCCTCAGGTAAGCTTTATTTTGATCAAGGTAGAGAACAAGTTCCAAAAGCACAGGGCAAAAGCTCCTCCTCCCTGACAGACGTGTTTCTACATATGCACGAATTTGCTCTTCTCTTCACAAATATCAATATATTATACAGACAAAACCCTTTTAGCATACATTCATCAGTAAATGTCCAGGAAGAACAAATCAATATGCCAAACCAGAATTTACAAAACACAGGCGACAAAGCACATTTTCTAAGGGCTCAGAAACTACAGAACACAATAGTACAATTTATAACGTTTTTCATCCTGATGCCAGAGTTGATTTTCTTCAGTGCAAAAATCTAGTGCACTGAAAATCCTGAAAGCATCCAAGTCCATATTGTATGCAGTGAAAATACAACACCTATGAAGGGTTTCTAATGGACATGGTGAAGCCCTTTCATGTTTTTTGGCCTTCTTTTTAAATAGATTCAGCAAGGTCATAATTTTCTTTTCACTTTCACCAACTCATAGAATTCTAGATTCAAAACTGCCTAAGGTGAAAGGACTGATCTAAGGGTTACATTTAACAGGGAAGAAAAAAGAATAAGAAAAAAGAAATCAATATATTCCAGAGTATTTTTATTTTTGTGAAGAAAGCTTTCAATATGTCATGCCAAAGTCTGCAAAGTGGCTTAAGTTTTTATTGACAAAATGACATCTTAAATAACATTCTGCACAATGTCCAGTTCTTTAGTAATAGGTGACTTCTTCTAAGATTTACTTTGAAGTATGGTGGAAAGAATTTGACCATTTACAATCCAGAAGCAACCTCAGAAATCCTGTTACTGGGTTTAGGTCCTGCCCCTTTTTAAGTTTAACCAGAAAGAAAAAATGCTCAGAAAAGCATTAAAATATGTTTAAATCAAGACGAAGTGAAATAACAGTAACATTAAAACCATCTGTTAGAATCTTTCCAGAAAAATGGGCAGAAGAGATAGCTTCAAAAGAAATTTAGAAGCAAGATGTCAACAGTGTTTCAACACAACCATAATCCACATGCAGAGAACACAGGTGATACCCATGAACCCAAAGTAGCAGCCAATGCAAGTATCTTGTTTGCTCCAGTTCAGAAGACATGTTTCATGTGCTTGATTCCGTATGTTTTGAAGAAAACCATAATGATCAATGCCCAGAGTCCTAAAATAAATCCTCCAGGAGGATGCCAGTCCTTTTGTTTTGGTTTCTGGAAAAAAAAGAAAAAAACAAAAAGAGGAAGAAAATTTGTATTTAGTTCTCACAATAAGCAGTGCATGGTGTTTATCAAGTGCAAAAAAACAATCCTTGCAGTTGAACAAAATACCAATAAGCTGTATTTCTTCATGAAGTGAAGTGAAGTGACTTTTCTTAAAGCATCTTTGTGATGTGATGGGGAAGCTAATGGGAGGCAAGCTGCCACTCCCCACATGGGAGGGTAAGTACCATGAAAAGGCCACTGGAACTGTGCCTGAGACACCACTTTGCCTGTGTGTATTCGTATAGTGGGACGTGTTCCAACTCAATTGTTTGGACAGATTTTCTTATATTTGGTCTCATGTTAATACAAGAGAAAAATTCTGTAAGTATGAAAAACAGCTCCTGCAAGTGAAAATGTGAAAGAGAGAGTGTTGTTTTTCACTACCTGTTTTCTACAGCTGCTTTTGTACTCAGAATTATGTGAACAAACAGATACCTGACCACATAAAAAGCGAAGACTCATCATTACAGGAATATCAAAAAACTAAATAGGACTGTTTTCAATGTCAATCACATTTCCCAGGGGCCTCATTGAGTCTGCCTTTCCCTAATGCAGAAATATATTCTGTAATTCTAACTTCTGTCCCTCTTCAACAAATTTTTCATCTTCAGTAAAGTCATACACTGCAACTGAAGGCCTTTTCTGTCTCACACGTAGCAGCTAGACAAGATAAAACTTACCTGTCTTCTTCCTCCCCTTATTAAACGAAAAATTCAGATACTGCACAGTCAGCAAATAAAGGAATGGATTGTAGAAGATAAGAGCTGCCATGTACCCCAAGATCTGTCTCTGGGGCTAAGAATAAGGTGACTATATGAATGCAAAATTTTAGTTAAGACTATGATGACAAAATACCAGAATTATAGCATTTAGAAGTATAACTCAGTCCCTCTGGCCTGTGCCTACTCTAGCCCTCAGCAGGTACGTTTTACAGATCTTCTTGGCAGACAGGGATGATTTACTATTACGATAATAAATACTGAAGCGCTTGCTGAGATTTTTATTCCTGCCTTGCTGAAAGATTTGCACCAGTTTTCCCTTGTGCAGAATGACACACAAGGGGCACAGAGCATTTTGGTTTTGTTGCATTTAAGTCAAATTTAAAATTCTCTTTCTGCCAAGTGAATAACTGTTACAAAAGATGTCGCTGTTTTAATTTCAGCATCAATCCACGCAGAGAAGCTTGTTGTTCTCTGCTAAATGTACCAGGAGGCTGGTGAACTTTAATGCAAGAAGGAACAGTTTGCAGTGTCTATTCTTTCAAAACAGCTTTCCTATCAACACAAAAACAATGTTTGTTGATTGCTCAGCTCCCACTTTCTAAACCACATAGTCTTAGCTTTAGGATGTTTCTTTAAGTATTGTGCCTGCAATTAAAAAGTAGAACAAATAGTCACATCACCTGAGACACCCAAAGAACTTGGCAGTCTGAAATATTAATGATTTTACTCTGATACAAGAATCACAAAACCAGCATTATAATTTACATCAACTACAACAAAACCAAAGATGTGAGCAGAGCAGGTGTCTCTGCATGCAAACCACTGAATTCCCTGAGCAGCACTCGTCAGCTGCAGTGCGTGCTGTTGGTGATCTGCCACCTCGCTGATATTCACAACTGCACATCTCCACATAAACATCTCTGAAAATCAACTCTGCCTGTTCAAAAGGCTGCCAGCACACCTCGCTTCTGAGAGTAACAGTACATGACACTTCTCCACACAAAGGGACTTTCTTGTTTAAATCTTCCTAATTAACCCGTAACTTCGTATGCATATTGCAGTGCCTGTTCCATCAATCTCTTTGTACTATCAATCTTTCCCTCCTTGGATCTCAGACAAGTATCTTACCGCAAAGTGGCACCTGACCCTTCTAGACAAATGACTTCAATTTGCAGCCAGTGACACTAAAAGCCTCTCTTTCCTATTTTGTATAGAACACGTAATTTAATTTCTTTAAAGAATTTATATGAATAAATATTTATAAGGTGATCTATGAGTACGGTTTTACATTTTGTCATGTCATGTACTGAAGTCTCCATGGAATTGTGCAAGGGAAGAGAGGCCAGTGCAGCAGTGGCTCCGCACTGGGAAATCAAGGACATACATATAGTCAGTTTAAAGTCATGGGATGCAATGTTAAAATGTAAAGGATTAAAACCACGAAGGCATGACAAAAATTATATGAGGCTGTACAAGAGCTACATATTCAGTAATCTTGAAAATAAATCATTTTAATAAGAAAGGTTTACAGACCCAGAAACTGAAATTTAGATGTAAATACTAAACCACAACAAAAGAGCAAAAAGATGCAACTCTCTTGAATATCTGTAAGTCAATATCTCTAAGTGGTTAATTGAGCACAAAACCATACTGAAATAGGCCAGTATTTTCCACGAGGACATCAAAGCCTTATGAATATCTAAAATGGGATTACACAGATTCACATTTAAACCTACAAAGTATACCTGCAACAGCTGAAGTACCTAATTTCGTTTAAATTAACTTGCTCGTAGATTCCCAAGAGAGTTCACCACTGAATTAAAAATATAATTAGTTGTCTAACTAACATCAGTTCATCTTTCTAAAATCCTAACAAATACAACACAGAAAGCATCAATAACAAAACTCTGCCCAGGTGGGCACATCAGCTCAGCAGCAAAGAGTGCTGGAGTTCCTTTACAAAAAGTTGCTTTTGGCACCTGTGCACGACCCCATCTGCATGGGAGATGGAGTCGCTGCTCCCATGCTCTGTGCCAGCAAACTGTGCTTGTCACACAGGCTGGCGGGGCACTTCCAGCTGTACCCCTGCCAGCACAGAGCCAACAGCTCCTGCCCCGGGCGGTGCTGGGTCACGCAGAGCGCTGCCGGTACCCGTGGTGGTGACGGAGCGTGGCACCGGCCCAAGCTGCCACCACCCTGGCTGTCAAGGAGGGATGGGATGCCCTCCTATAAACACACCTCAACCACGCTACTGCAGAAGCTGCTGTGGCTATTTTGTGTAGGCAAAAGGGGAAGAGTCAAAGAGATTTCTCCTAATGGGAAAGATGATTATAGTAAGAAAGAATCACTTTAATAGCAAATGAAAATCCTTTGTAGATCCACATAATGGAAAAAGGTTTAGAAAAGCCAGAATTTCTTTCCATACTTATACCAGTTCTGTGGCCACAAGCAATGCCTAGATAAACTATCTCTTCATATCAATTTTAGGATTGATCAGAAAGCATTAATGAAAGTAAAATTTTTCAGATTCCTAAAAAAAAAAAAATTCAGTAGTTCTATGAATATTGCCTAGTTCACAGTCTTATTTCAGCAAATTTCTGTGAGATTCAGGCAATTTTTAAAAGTCAGGCATTTTCTTGCAAGAAAATGCTAAATGGACCAAAACCATGTTAAGTGTCACAGTATTTCGATCTGCAATTTATTATGTATCACTATTATGTTCCAAATTGGTGTGAGAATGTGTACTGTTAAAAGCCTACAGACTGGTTGCACGACCTACAAATTACACAAAACTTGTTCATATTTGGGACTGCTCTGGAAGAGCAGAGGCAACAATCTTTTTGCTCAAGTTATTCTGAATTTCATTGTTGTATTACCCACCTAAGAACTGCTTCTGTAACCGAGGTATTTAGGTATTGTGACTTACATCACAAGACAATGCCATTACAAAGACCCTCTTTATTCCTACAATAATAGCAGAACACACAGGTGAAATGCACATTCAGAATAGTACAATCTGTCATGAACAAATACATTTAGCAGCTTAAGGACTCGTCATTATGGAATTGCTGGAGGTTCCAAATTAAAAAGATAGGTAGCTAAGCAACAGCAAGCTTCCTCCTGTGAACAGTTTTCTGTTGTACGCTCTCTAGTTCTGGTAGACTCATTATCCTGTGGAACTTAAAAACAGTTAACACTGAGTTTCTCCAAGTACTGTAATTAAGGAGAAGATAAAACAGTGTATTTCCAAACTGGATGGGTCTATAGGGACCTGAATGGAAAGTATCCAAGACTTTCAATGAAGGTATTTCATAAAACATGCAATACATGTTACTCCAATTAAAATGAGCTTTATGAAAAAAATAATTTTAAGAAGCTGAAGTGGTAATTAGATGAAGAATGGTTTAATTTAAAAATGCTACATCACAACAGAAGATTTAAAAGTCACATATTAACATTTCATGTGGACAACACTGTGTAAAACTTATCTATAAGGATAAATTTAACAGTGTTTTCCACACTGGACGACTGTCGGATTATAATATCCAACAGTCTTCCAAAAGAACTCTGCTTGTCTTAGTGTTCTCAATAAGGACAAAAATATTGGTACAGTAAGCTTTGGGTAAAACTCAGAATCCACATCTGGATAGTGGCAGCACAGAAAGCCATGCAAACAGTCAGGAACTAAGTAATTCCCAAATGAAACAGGGATACACAAATTCTTCAATCTCCTCCAGCATCTTTTTCCAAAGAGGGCTTTAAGAAAGGGTGCAAAAGCTTAGAAATAAATGTGCACATCATCCTTGTTGCAGGGGATGTTCTCACCAACCCGAGGCAGATGGTGTGTGTTTGTACCAGGAGTGCAAAATATCCCTGTGCAACTGCACAAAAATAACACATCAGAAGCGCTGTGTGCCAGCGAGCCCATTAAAGTGGCAGCTATTGGATTTCAAATTAATCCCTGCTTAATTCTCACTGCAGTTTCAGTGCTGAGTGTCCTAGACCCAGTTTTGGCCTATTTATTGCAGCACACATGGCATAAAACATCACAGAGGGTTCTGGGGCTGCCTGGCAGACAGCAGCAGCTACAACTCAGGAGAGAGGCTGTGCACGTCCTCTGTGGGGTTCTTCACCTCCCATTGTCCTGGGGGTCAGCAAGCACTCACAGAGAAGTGAAACACACTTGTCTGTGCAGTGCCTGCACTCACTGGGCTGCATTTTATATATTTTGGGGGGTGAATTTCCAAATTTTCTTCTTGGTCATTCTCCATTGTTTATCAAGGTACCAAATTTTATGTGAGGCTCTGTTGTAAAGACCAGGATTGAAATCTGAAAAAAAGACCCGCATCTCAAAACAGGTCTTTGAAATTCAAGGCAAACCTCAGATCCAAAACTGAAACAATCCACCTGCTTCTCATCTCAGAAAACTGATCTCAAACTGAAGGAAATTCCTTGGAAAAGCTAAATTCTGCTGCGCAGTGCACTGTGCCAATAGCACACTATGTATTTCCTAGGGGCACTCTAACAACTCAGGTTTACTTGCAATTTAGAATTTCAAACTGGGAAATCCTTTCAATTGGTACGACAAAGCACACAACAAAGTTTATTTTCAGAATGAATTTATATGTATCACATGCAAATCACAGCATAAAGTATGTCCTCAAAGCTTTCAGTGGAAGTCTGCACTTCTAATTTGTCTGGTACAATTTGGATTTTGGGGTCCTCGCAGGGGAGTGGGGGAAATCAAATAACTCCAGTCATCAAGTAATAGTTTAATCCTTTCTGTGCCCACAGCAAGATTAAAGTCATAAGAGAACTCCAGCACAAATGGTGCCTGTTAATCTGCAAAATAACTTAAAGTACTTTTGTCTAATCTCTCAGTTTGTATTTATTAACCACAGTGCCATGATTACTGATATCTCCAATATTAATAAAATAATGAAGAAAGTTCATTCATCAACAACAAAAACTCACAAAGGGTACGGGAAAAAACAGCAGCTAAACTAAATTAACATCAATACCAACAACTGCATTTTCATATTTACTTTGTATAATCATTGTAATAGGAACAATACTGTTATGATAGCTTTACTTTTTCATTTCCTTCGAAAATTTGTAATCTATAAAGGCTTTTTTAAAATGAGCTTCTACTTATTACTGCCTACTTTCAGAGTTATCTCTTAGCATTTCACAGCACTGTAAAGTGCCTTTAGTGGTTTAACAATCATTCACTAATCTTCCAACCTGTGATACAATACAAAATATACAACTTCTAATCAAAGGGAGCCTTTCCAGCACTCGGGACCCGGGGCAGTTGAATTCCCAGACAAGCCAGTGCTCAGGTGAGTGATGCCCACCCGGCAAACCCAACAGGGATTGCACCAGGGGGACTCCAAACACAGGTGTGTGATTTTCTACACCCAGAGAGAACACACACATCTCTGGACTGGCAGCAGGAACCATTCCCACCTGTCCTCAACAGGCTGGCACAGGGCTGAGCTCTCACCTGCTCTGCTGACACTGAGCTACATATTGGAATTCACAAATGCTTTAGAGAGGAGATGAGAAAAGTCATAGTATAAACTTGTACTTAGAAAAAAAAAAGTGCAACTACTTCTATTTAAGGTATGCTAAGCAAATTATTCTTTATATTTTAATCAAATTCACACCCGTATATGAAGCCATGATCATGACTTTCCACAAAAGGACACCTAAGTCGACAGCAAATATATGAATTACATTTGCAAACAAAGGTTCACGGCAACTGAAGCATGCAAAAATACCAGATGAGCAGCTTAATTAAGTAGACTTGGTACTCAAAACTCAATCACCGCTACTTAGAGAAGCATGCTCCTTTTTTAATATGCTTATATTTAATTAATTTAAACAAGAGGGGGATTATTAGCAAAAACAAGACTAAAGGCAAGACTTTAGCGCTCAGTGTCATGCCACAAATGGAAAGATAAACTCCTTACACTGGAGAAGGTCAGAAAATGACAAAAACACACACTGGTGAGGCAGACCTCAGCAGCGAGAAGCCTCTAAAAATGATCAGATATAAAAGCAACTCACTTGCTGCTACTGAAACTTTGGGTTAAGCAGACGGAGATAGCAGAGAACAAAGGAGGTGGAAAAGGGTGTGTGAAGGCTGCTAGAGGGACAAGGATATTTTGCATTCACAAAAATACACTGGTGTAAATAGGGCCAAGCTATTCTCAGAGCACTATTTTTCCAAGAGCACTGCTCACCTTCCCCTGGGAAAAGATTATCTCAGTCTTCTACCGTGCAGGTCTTGTTCACACAAATGCAACACTGCACTGCCAGTGGGATCACACCAGAGCCAAACTCTCACCTCTGCAGAGCCAAGGCCCCCACACATGGGCACATGCACTCATGGGCTCCCACTTGTTTCATCTGGGATCAGTATTCCAAGTACCAGCCTCATCCAGTCCAGCCTTTCTGAGGAGCACAGCACTCCTGCTTCCTCTTAGGAACTCTCACTTGGATTTCCCTTAGCATCTCTCTGAACCACAAGGTGAGTCTACTCAAATGCTTTTAAATCAATTTTTCTAAGGAAGCTTTTATTCCTAATCTTATAAAATTAATTGTATGCTTAGAACTTTCATTATGAAGTGTAATTTTGAGCATTCAAATTCAAGCAAAGTTTTTTCTGTTTATACAGAGAAACCATGATGTTCATAAAATTATTATGCTGTTTCTTTCAAAGCAGTAGTGATGGTTCCAGTCACACTTTTTTTTCTGCACATTCCATAAGTATCTATTAATTTACTGCCTGGTGACAGGCTATATTAACAACAGATGTTAGACTGCATTAGCTCTCATACCAAGTATGCCATATTGAGTACAAGATCTAATCAAATACTTCAACAGCTACATTTGAAATCCAAATAAGTATTCCTTACTCACATAGTTTTTAATGTCCATTTCTCAGATCTCTACAGCTATAATTTAAAAAGGTCTCCATTACCCTAAGCTCTCTCCTACATTACATGCATGTGCAGTTAAGCTCCACATTTTCTAGCTCCAGCTTGCACAACTTGAAACAGCATTACACTGAAGAGCCAGGCATGACAAAATGAATGGAGGGAAAAGCAGGGCTGAGGCAAAAGATGCCTTCACATTCATAAGAGCAAGATCAAGTACGGCTGTACTTTTATTGTAATACATTTTCATTTTCAGTGAGAAACCAGTGAGTAACAGCTGCTGACAGGCTGGTTTGTTCCCCACCACCACCCAGCTTTTAAAGGTGCTTATGTATTCAGCAGTTTTGTACCCATAAGCCAAACAAGTGTTCTCACCCAAGTTTATGTTGCATGTACTCTCTTATGGCACCAGGAAATGAGGAAAAGGAGAAAGACCTGTTCTGAAATATCAACCCAATACTTTTGGGTACTGTAGCTGCTATAGAAAACAAATCATAAAACGTGGGCATGGCAATCATACAGGCACTTATTTAGTGGCTGCACATAATTACACCTACACAAAAAAGCCGTTTCTGTTACACTCGGTTCGTCAAAGGACAAGGAGTCCCAGAGGGCAGATCCATTCCTGCAAAGAGGTTTTGTAGGCATTAAGAAGGAACAGCAGATTTATGGTATCATAAATAATCACTGCTCCCATGCGACATTTGCATGACACAGGTCACAAATACTATGTGGGGTTCACAAAGAGCATCCTTCTGGAAGAATGAATGAGTATAGCTGAGGACACACCCTCCCAACACCCCCACAGACTACCACATGTAACATGAACAGAATCAACAGCTTCCAAAAGGGTCTTTAAAAAGGATGAAACCACACATGGTTTTATCTAGGGGCAAACCAGTTGCACCTTTCCAGCCTCCATCTACACTAACCACAGGTTACTGCTCTATTGACCTCCTGCTGTCACTCAGTCCCCTCTAAGCACCACTCATCACCCATTTGTCAGCCATGTATTTGCAGATGGGAGGACTTTCACGTTAAGCACTCCTGAAAATAGCGCAATCACTGGCTAATTCACAGGAACAGGGAACCACAATGTCAGTGGTGAGGCCTCTCATCCTGGGGAGAGCTACCTAAACCAGGGTGCCAGCACTGAGCAGGAACGCCAGTCATTACAGAAGGAATCACACAAGCCTGAATCACAAGCCCATGCAAAGAATTTGCAAGGAATGATGATGCAGGATGCTGTCTTGTTTGTCCAACAGTATGAACACAACTGCTCCATTACCAGAGTCTTCATTCATTTATCCCTTCCATTCATTCTTCAAATGGAAATGATTTCATCAAATTTCAACCCTCTGAATTATTTAGGAAAACAATTCTAGACAGAGCACTAGAGAGCAGCCTGCCAATATCTCTATCTGTGGCCATTCATCAGTCCTGTCAAGAGCTCGAGAGTTACATTTCTGTGTTCCTCACAGCATGCTACTGAAAAGTAAACAAAACATAATTAACTTAACACAAAAAAATCACCAGTAACACCTAGGATTACACGGTTAAGTGGGATAAATGTGCGAATATATTTGGAGCTAGCAGTGCCTTCCCCTGAGGAGAAGTGTTCAGAAAAGGTATTTGCTGTCACAGCACTGCAAAATACATCAAGATTGATAACAATTATATTTTTTCCTTATCAATGTAAGCTTAATGGTAACAGCTACTTTTTATGCTGCATAAGCTCAGAAGAAATACAGTATATAGAAGAAAAAAATCTAGCAAAACTCCTACTGCTAATTTTACTACTCACTGGAATACCATTTAAATAAACACTGTCTATCAGGGAAGCTTTCATGTGTAAACAATAAAAAAGTAATGATTAATAAGAACTGTACAAGGTTATGTGAGAAATGAAAATGTTACACAACACTGAACAGACACCAGAAAATGGAACTAAATCTTGGACAACCTACTATAAAATACTTCAGTAATCTGCTTTATATAGGAAGGTCCTGATTCTGCATATATTTAGTGACAGGTAACACAAACTGGGTCAAAAACTTAGCCTTACACTCAAAATAGACATATGCTTATACATACACTAATGTTGTACAACATTAAGCAATAAAGTAAGAATAAAGACTAAGATACATTTCCCTTTGCCTAAAGATCTTACAGCATCGTCTCCTTCCCTCTACCCAACACACATCCATGCTCACACTTGGCTGTCTTATTCCCGCCATTATTATTCCAGGGACACAAATACAACCCACCAGAAACCAGAGAACTCATTTAACAGCCACAGTGGCTGCTGACTCTCCCCTCCACCTCACCAAAACTGCATGACCAACATTGTACTTTTAGTCAGGTAATTCCCAAACATAGCTTTGGGGAGAGAAGGGCTGAGGAACAATCAGACCACTCGAAGGTTTGCGTGAAGACACATTGGAAGTGGGTTTTGACAGAAGCCATTCAGCAGCACCAGGAAAGTGCTGAAGCAGAATGTGCCTCACTCCTGCAATACAGCAAATTTCTGTCCTTTCACCAGTTTCTACTGCAGATAAAGCCAGAAAAATTCTCAACAAATTGGGCATAATTTGGGGATGCCAAAGGCAGCATTTTCATAGCCCAAACAGACTTCTGCAGAAAAACCAGCTGCAAGCTAGGAAAGGGGCCCTTTCTCTGCATATAAAAACTAAAGTCTTACTAAATCAATGACCACTAAGGAGCACCACTTTCACATTTGCTCACTTTCACATTTGCTCACTTTTACATTTGCCAGTAAATCTCATTCCAAATGCAAAGCCTGGTCCCCCAAAGACTCCTCCTAGGGAAGAGCAAAACTGATCACCAAAATGAAAGTAACTCTGGAACAGTATTCCTGCTGTTAATCCTGTATTTAACAAAAGAAAAAGTGATTTAATTCACCATTAAAAAAGCATTTGATAAATCAGATTTCCATTACCTAGGGAAGCCCTAAAATTTATTCTAGGTCAACCATAAATTCTGAATTACTACACCACAGCAATTTATAGGTTGTTCTGGTACAGACAAGATTTATATTTTTTTAATTTAAGAAAGATTAAAAAAATAAATGTAGCAGTAGCTCTTCATTCCATGATATCTTCAGCTTTTACTACACATTAAAAGACAATGAATAAAGTAATTTCTTTTAAATGTAGACTTTTAATGCTACTGTTTACAATAGTAGTAGTAATAATAATAATAATAATAATAAATATGATAGTCTCTACAATCCCAAAATTCTACTGCTAGGAATTATGCTTTCTCACTAAGGCCTTTGTGGCTTAATTGTCTTCATGTATTATTGATATCTAGTACTTGGATGTAATTAAGAATAGGGGAACCATTCTTAGAGTACTATTCCAATCCATTAGGTAAATTTTCTCACTATGATATGAAAATTTTCATCTACTTAATTAGCACACCTACTTCTTCCATGCCTAAGTGCACCTAAGCTGTGTTTTATGATGGCCCAAGGAAAGGAAAAAGAAACCACAACACATCAATTATGCCTCCACTCAGTTGTACAACTATTTTAAAATGTGTGAACAGTTAAGACAAAATTGAAAAATTACCATAATAGGCTTTTGACACTTCCCCGCTTAAGCAAAAATTAATTCTAACTCCCTGTTTTTATGCAATGCCTTTATAATTTCTCTAATCTCGAGTTCCCACGAGAGAGAACACAATTCTTTCAAGTACAAGTATGTGAGGCTTGGCATCCTCTCTTTTTAGTTATGCAGTTTATTTGATGGAAGCCTAAACCGCTAAGCCTCCCTTTGTGCCTAATATAAGCCATCCTCAGTGGAAATACAAGTTAATTTAAGTAAAATGAAGTTTTAGGAAGAATGCATTCTCTTGCACAGAAAGCCTCACTATATCAAAGGTTTTTTAAATGCAGCATCTGTTTCCTGAATTGCTCTAGAACCTGTAATAAAAATAAAACTAAAAAGAAGAAAAATTTTTAAAAGGTACTTTTACATATGAAACATCATAAATATAAAAACAGATGAATAGAAGAGGTTACTTCTCATTTTATTGTGTTTTGCAGCCTCACCTTCCATCATGCATGAAGACACTCTTGCAACGTATTGAATTAGCACATTTTAAGCATCATCTGTTTTATTAATGGTGACTATTAGTAAAATCTACTGCTTGTGTTACAAAGGTGCATCAGCTGTATTGTATTGCTGGGATACACTTCCATACACACTGAGCTGTGTGGAGCACATCCTAAATTCACAGTTATTTCACAGCACTGCTTAGCCCTGAAACACACCTGAAGTATTTGTACATCACATACTTTGCTTCAGCAGCACGGGGTGTATTCTGATGCCTACAAACCTATTAATGTCACAGACAGCTTGTGCAGATATTGAGTGTATTCCCATGCGAGGCAGAGGTATATTATTTGCATACCATTATGTACTGAAAAACCTATTCAGTTATCCCCACTGGAGACAACTCACCTCACTGCCCTAAATAGAATTCACTTTTCCAATATTTGAAGGAAAAGCAAATAAATCGGGCCCAGTGCAGACAAATCCAAAAAGACCTAGCATATGTAAGAATCTTGGCTTATAAATGACAAATGTGAATGAATGCAGACCAATTTATCACAAAAAAATCATCATGGAAGCAAGGAATGATAAAAAAAGTTAATTATATGCTTAAAAGAGGACTAAAAGGTTGAGAGTGAAAATCACTGAAGAGTTAATTTTAGCAAAAAAGCTGACATTAGCCAAGCTTATTATGACCACAAAGGAGAGCAAAGAATCTCAAAGCACAGAACTCATTTAAAAATAGCCTCCTTACATTTGCAGTGACAGCAACAGTTCTAGTATCATCTACCCAAAACAAAGTGAGAGAGCTATTGATATTTTATCTACAGCAGTGTGCAACAGTTCACATCATGTCAGCAGCTGAGACCCATGGGACACGTACATGTTGGTTCTTCAGCACCAGCTGCAATACTGTGAATATTTGCTGTAATTACAAACATATTCTAACATGCCCTAATTGTCCTCGTTGGTTTTATTCCCCCCATAATTACAATGCTTTGAATAAACATCTCCCAACCTCTGCTCACTCCCTTTTTCTACTTATCCTTCCTGATGTCAATACAGCCACAAAAAAGGAAGAATATAAATAAAGTATCTGTGTGCTTTGTGCAGAAAGTCAGAAGAGATTAACATAATGGTCCTTTACAGCCTTAGTCTGCAAATCACAACCTCTCACTGTTCACCTTGGTTTGCTTTTTGCCAACCTGCTATGTGAAGTTTACTTTAAGCTGTAAGCATTTTTGAACCTGTCTCTTTCTGTAGAGCTCTGAGCACAGATTCAGCACAATAGAAACAGTAACCATCGCCTTGAAATCACAGTTGTGAGCAGCTCGTGAAGAACAACAAAAGGGGATCATGGCACAATCAGTCCCATGCCAAAACAAAGACATTGAAACATCAATAGTGCATATTGAAAGGTTTGTGCACACAGGATCTTCAAACACATGGCTGCTTCAGCTGAAAAGAAGCAAATCAATTTTTTGAATATAAGGAATATAATAATTTTTTGAGTCCATGGCCATACCGTTACTACCAACCCTTGAAATGCAGTTATTTGAAGTTCAGATGAGTAAACCCCAGAGATCTACAGCACTCTATAAAGCCTGTCATGTTACAGTCATTTCCTGAACATCTTCCTTCATTTTACATCTTAAATACTGCTTATTAAAAAGAAACGGTTAAAGGAATTACCTCTTAAAGAAGCTGCAAATCCAATGCAGCACCTCTAACAATTATAGCTACTATAGAGCCAGGGTATCTTTTCATATATTCCTTAATAGTACATCTGACAATTCTATATGCTGGTGGGTATGAAACTGATGTCTCATAATCCACAAAATGGATGAGGCTACAGTCACATATAAAGCCTCATATTAGCAGTATTCTCAAGGGCAAACTGAGCCATGATATGCACAAAAGCCTCAAATTTATTTCAACTTTCCACAGTTACAGCTATTTTTACTCTCATCTGCTCATGAGAAATATAAATAAAAACTTTCAGGAATACAAGCACACTTTACCAGTTTTAGCTGATACTACCTATCCTAGTTGGCTGTAGAAATTCTGTAGTCACATACCCAGCCAGGATGAAAAATGCCCTTTTCTTTTCAAGCAGTAGTTTGCAACACTGCTGAGCTTAATGAGCACAGGACTGTACCAGGACTGGTGAGAGTGGAGTGTGGCCACTTGAGGGGCAGCCCCTAAAATTACTCCAAGCTGTCTGTCAAACTGATCTCCCATCCTGTGCCAAAGAAGAATGGAGATAAAATGCCAATCTATACATGTCAGGGTTTCACATGCTGGGAAAGAGAAAAGAGACATGACCTCAGAAAACTGACAGATCAGAGTTAAAACTTCTTTGTCCAAACTGCAGAATCTGGACAGCCTAACAGTCATTCTGAAAACACTGCATCAGTTGCGTCCATGTCTGTTACTGCAACTCCCTGAAGAGGAGACAGGTTTTGAGGGAGAGCATGGACTGGGGGTTACTGTCACCTTCCTGGGAGCCATTTCTGTGAAGAAGGGATAAGTCCACATTCCAAGACATGACAGCAGAGACCAGACTCTACCGATGCCCAGACGAGCTCGTAACGCATAATGCACATGCACATCAAACAGAACATTTTGATAACTGCTCAATTAACTGTTCTTAATAGAGTGTGTAAGAGGAAAAAACAGGTCATTCTTTTATTGGTTTTAAAATCTACTTTGGCTTCATTTTTAAAAAATGCAAGGAAGAAGGTAAAGTTGCATGCTTTAATGCATAAACAGGGAAGAAAAGATGGACTGTGCATGCAACAGTTCTTGCAAGAAGTTGCTAAACATCATCCCAAATGTCTCTGGCATGCTGGAACAGGCAAAATTTCCCCTTCCTGGCTTACAGAAAATGTTCAGTGTGGTATTTCTAGTACGAAATGGTTAAAAACAAGAACCCCGAAACTGACTGTTCAGGTTCCTCATGCAAGACACCTTTCAATGCATTTAGTTATTCAACCCATTGTATTCAGCTATAATTGGAAAAATTTAATACTACATTCAGTTCCCCTGTAATGCTTGGTCAGCAACAAAAAGCACTCATGGTTCTTTTCTGGCTCTGCTGAGCAGTGCTGTGTGCAGACAAAGGAAGTGCTCCCCATGCATTAATACTTTGGCACTCCAGCCCTACAGAAATGAAGCTCCCCATAATTGCTACTAAATTTTTAAGATTTGGGGGGTGGCATTTGAAAGAAAAATAATTCTAACATACTTATCTTTATTCTGTGTTGAAGACTATGAAGAGATTCCATCTAATATTTCAACTTAACAAAGAGATAAACCAGCAGAACTTCCCCTGTGGTTGAGAAACAGTAAAATAATGGTCCTGGGTAGGCAGAGAGTTATCACCCACAAGAGTACTTTAACGGGAAGATGGAAGAGAAGAGACTGCTTTACTACATCTCTGCTTCTGCATCTCTGCTTCATCATCATGATCAGATGAAAAACATAACAAAACAGAACAGCCGTGTCTTGTCAGTAGAAACAAATGATCAGTAATTTATGCTAACTCCACATCATGGTAACTCTGTGATTGGAAAAAAATGATGAGAAAAACAACACCAATTTTAAAAATTACATTTTCCCTATTTTACAAAAATACTTTATGCTGCAGTCAGATATTCTGTATTTCAGGAATGCGATGAAATTTCATTTGGCTAATGAGAGACTTAATTTCTGAAGAAGAAAAAAAGAGACAACCTTACTGTTTGTGTGGACTACTGGATTACATTTGAAGGTCCTGACTACCATTCCTGACTCTGTAGCAGTTCATTAGACAAAAAAAAAGCCTAAAAAATCTTTAATGGTTTGCCAGTAAAAGATCTGCACCATCTATAACCAAGTCAAGACTGTGTTTGGTGATTTCTTGCAGTGAGTCAGAGAAACAGGGGACTGTGCCATTCTTAATACATTACATGACTCATACACACAGCAAGATTCTGCTACTCAACTTTTTAAATCAAACTTAGTATTAGAAGAAATCTTAGGAAGGGAACTTCAAAGCACCTATATGCACCAAGTAGCACAAGGTATCGGCAGGAATACCTCTGCTGCTCTATGGCATATTTGGTTTGGTTGGCAAAAGTGTGCAGTAATAGCTCTTTTTCTTTTGGTCCTTTTGAGCACCGTGTTTTCTAATGGGTAGCACTCAATTTAAAGAAAGCCCAAAAGATTTAAATAATCTCTAACTTATGCAGCACTAAGAGAAATTAAGTCTATATACTGTTTACAATTTAGGGAAAAAAGGAAGTTCTTACTTGCTGGATGACATCCAGTCATGATTCCACTTGATACCACTTCCATTACAGTTATAAAACGTAGGCAAACCACCTCTAGGTTAAACAATTCACAAACATATGTTTAACACAGAAAATAATTGGAAAAAACCCGAACATAGTAGACCACATAAATTTCTAACTCCCATACATCCTAAGTGCCCTGGATGAAGAAAGGCTGGTTCAGCAAAAGGGGTACAGAACACCTGGACTTAGCTCTGCACAGAATGTCTGAGCTCCAAAAACCACTTTAGGTGAGCTGGTGAGGAAGAGGATGTCAACATATTTCCATGACATGCATCATAAAGAACTTTTCTCACCTGAAGTCTGTACCAGAGAGATGTGAGCACTGACAGAACAGGCTGCTGTTCTCCAGACACTCCAAAGGGACCACAAGAAGTGGCCATGGCAAGGGGACAACACTGTCTTCAGCACGTTGCTCAGAACTGCAGTGGTAAAGTCTGACCGGGCAGGTGTCCTAGGGCAAGCTGACACATCACAAGGCTTTTTGGTGGGAAGCCAAGTGATGTGTTTTGTTAAAATAAAACTGGACTCTGAAGTCAGTGTATTTTTTAATATTTGGTATTAAAAATTCAATTTTCAGTCATCCTAAAAAAATCCATTTTTGACAAAGAAAAGCATCCCTGCCTGATGCTGACCTGTGTCTGTGACAGCAGGTGCAGCAGAACTTGGACCTTTTGGTGAAAGGTTGTATTTTATCTCTGACATCACCCAGCTGAATACCATGACCAGAGTTCTAAAAAGCAAGCTATGCTTCAAAGTTATTTTCAAACACAGCTACATGAATGGATTTTCAAAGAATGTATAAATAGCTGTGTCTAAAACTCTACACATCGAACCTGACACATCTAAGTATTACAAGTTGCTTTTGAAACTCTTAGCCTGTAAAGACACAGTAAAATGCAAGTACCACTTATCAAAGAACTTTAAGAATTTTAATAAAGTAATATTCATAAATAAAAACTACTGTCTGCCTCAAAAATAAAAATAAAAATCTGGGTTAGTGTTGTGCTGTTAAACACCTTGCATGCTTAACCAAAGTTCTGAACACTAATGGCTTTATAAAACATTTATAGGAACCAAGACTCCACCATCAGGACAGAAGCAGACTGGGAGTGAGAGGAACTCCTGAAATGCATAAACTGCCAAAGGGCAGCTACAAGGCAATGGGCAAGGCATCAGTGTGATCCCTGAATTTTAAAGTTTTGTTTTCAAGTCTGTATCAGCAAGTGACGGGTTACTTTTCATATCGAGTGTTTCACAAAGATCGTAAGCCACATAAAACCACTTTAATTTAATGTTTGTGAAAACATTTTAAGTCTGAGAGCTAAAATTGTTGTGTTGTAGATAATAAAAAGATACTTCAAAAAAGAATCTATACAACATAGTGTGTTCTATTTTCTTAATACTGTTTCAACAATTTCTGGCAAATGCTACTAAAGAAAACCTCTGCCAATTAAATCAGCATGAAACCAGAATAACATCAACAAAGGCAATAAACTAACAGCCCTCTACAACATGAGAATGAGGCCCTGAGAATGAACAAAAAATTGATCTTCAAAGCAGAAGGATTTTATGTGGGGGAAGGGTGTGGTGGGTCATGGCTGCAAACTTGTTACAGAAACATAGAAATGATGGAAACAAAGGCCTTCCTGCAAGACTTACTGCAGAACTGCAACCCTGCAGTATCCTTTGATGGCCATCAGTCTCTGTATTGATAACTCTGGAGATCCCCCTCCCAACACCTTCCTTAAATTTCCTATTTAATTTCCCTTATGGTGACTGCAGTCAACACCTCAGATCAGACTGGATGTAGCAATTCCCTAACACACCCTGAGACTGGACTGAGCCAAGCTCCTGGTCCACGACTGCTCCACTGGATCCTGGAACAGAGACACTTCCTCAACAGGGTTAGCACAACTTCCCAGCAATCTCCTGAAATTGCTGAAGACATTTTCCACTGAGGCTTCTTATGGAGAGGCAACAGAACAGCACAGGTTAAAACTTCCACAAACCAAACAAACTTAACACATTTCTCCAAAAGGAAATTCAATCTAATTTAATTAGCTATTACATGTAGCATTCCCCCCCTGAGAAAATACCTAAGGAACTCCTTATTTATAAGTAAATCTGCAACTGTAAACCATGTCAGATCTCAAGTAAATTGTGCAATTTCCACTACAGGCTGCAAGTCACTTTCCTGAAATACCATCCTGGTTTAACAGCGCGTTCATTTATCTACTTAATGGTTTGAAATGGACTAAAATAAGAATGCAAGTTGATCGTGGTCTGAATTTGTGGTTTCATTTTGTTTTCAATTATAACACCATCAGGAGATCTGGTGTTTATCTGCTGAAATGTGCCTTTCATCAATAAAACATTCTTCCATCAGTAAGACACCTGTAACAATTTAAGTCTCTTCAATATCCTAAATCCTGGTTAGGCCAAATATGTTAACACACAGTGACATTCCAAGCACAAGCACTGGCACTGAAGTTAGGTACTTTTATTAAAATGACTTGCTGAACTGCAAGGCCAGCAATAAATATCATTTGTGATAAATGGAAACAATCTTCTCAGATGCAGTTTGCCCTGTTCTTTCACCAGACTTGTTTTGACAAAAGACAAGTGCAGAATTAATGTAATCTCTCCTTTTTCTCCCCTTTCTGGTTTGGGGTTTTTTTTTGGCCTTATTCTAAGTAGCATAAAACTTACTGTAAGTAGCAGCATTGTATGCATGGCTGTACAGAGAGAATCTCATTAAAAAGGTTGCCTCATGTGGGCGTTACTCTGAAAGCTCAACTTTTACAAGTTTATATTAATGACTGCATTCCTTTACCAAGCACTAGTGGCTTTTTATTTCAGTTAAAAGCACAAGGAGCATTTTAGTAGTGTTCAGAAGAATAAATTTACAGTGAAAGTTGGATAGTATTAGTGGCTATGGTGACTAACAAGTATAATTAAAATGTACTTTATACATTATACTGATTTAGGATATCTGTCCACCACTGTGAAATTTTAATATATATTTATGCTATAAATACACAGCACTGATGCTATTATGTATGTCTAGAGTATGTATGTATCCATTTGGATACAGCATCATAACACCACAAATACTATCCACTGTTTTTACTCCTGTCATTTTTTAGTTTCTTATAACTTCCTTCTTTTTCCTTAAAGCAAAAAAAACCCCTTGTTCATACAAAATGGCCCCTGCACAACTTGTCCCAGTTGTGCCAGGTCCCTCAGAAAGGGTGTAAGGGGATTCCTGCAGAGCTAATTCAGCAGGATGCTGGTGCAGTGATGGTCAGCTGGTTACAGCTCCTACAGGCTCAGGCAGGGCATCAGCCTCACGCACAGTCAGGGCACGGTGCCAAACTCCCTGTCACCACAGCTAAACAACGCTGCTTTCGTTTGGCTTCCTGCATCCAAGACATTTGCAGTTCTGTTGGGTCGGTTCTGCTGCCTTGTGCAGACCCCAGCTCTGTACTACTGGCAAGTTTAGCAAACAGATAAGAGTACATAAACCAGCTTTTTGCCTTTCCACAGTGCAATATTCTATTGCAGTGTAACAACAGCAGCCAAATGAACCCTCTGTAGTTATTACCCACCTAATGCTGTAAAAATATTGCTATGACATTTTGTCTGCTCGACCATTTTAAAGGTTAATTCTGTTTCCTATTTGAGATTTTCCTCTAGGTGAGCCATTCCATGCACTTTCTATTTACTGATTCCAAACAACCCCCAAACTGTTTCATTGCTCACTCTCACTGTTAAGAACATATTGACTGCCTGCCTGCTCTGCTGTTTAATTCATTTATGCTGAGAGTCAGGCATGAAGACAGAATTTTAAATGTGACATTTGCAGGCTGTTGGGTCATTTGAAGCTCTGACAACACCAGGGAGTTCCTGACATACAAACTGGTCCTGATTTCCAATCTTCCATGTTCTGAACACATCAGAAATTCTTCCTGAAGGTGCACATTTCAGCCAAAAGTTTTAAAATCCCTTGTGTTTACAACTCGTAGGAAAGGCTTGTACACTTTAGGGTTTTAAAATAAAGCTTATGTTTCCTTTAAGGTAAAACCAGCACTGCCTGCAGCATGAGACTCAGTGCTTTAAAAACACTTATTGACAAAGGTATTTGGGAAGATCTATGATAATAATTAATACACATAAAGTTGTTTACAAAATTCTCTTAAGGGACTTAGTGGACTTTTATTTGTTCCTGTTGATCTTCAAGCATTTAAAAACAGCTCAGCCTGAAACCACAGCTTTATCTAACACTGCCTATCTGGCTTAGTGCTGCTCTGACCAGTACCAAGTCCCAGTTTTCAGTCTGAAAGTTTTCCTTATCTCAAAGCAGTGAATGGACTGCACCATTTTGTCTGCCATGATGAACTGTCATTACCTTCCCCAAATTTCAGGTCAATTTTTCAGAGCATACTTGATTACCTGAGAGATTCCATAGGGCCAAGATACCATTAGGAAAACAGTAACGTGACCTGCTTGGTCCTGACTTAAGGAAACTATAGTTACTTGTCCCTGAAGCAGGACTCATATCTACAAAGTTTAAAAATTATTTATTTTATTCTGAAAAAATTCCAAATGACTGCAACAGAATAGGTCATCTTGCACTCTTTAAGGCATCCCCAAGAAGAAGGATGCTAAGTCTCCACAGCCGTGTTGGACATAAGTTTTATGTTATTTGGCCATGAGCTTTTCCACACAACAGGCAGAGGCCTCTGTGGCTGACAGCAAAGAATGAGGAAAAACCTGAATGCAGATTGGGTACCTGATCTACCAGCAGGATGGACTGAAAATCACACCTTGAACTCTGAGAGAAGAGCAAGAAGGGAATATAGAATCTTCTGCACAGAAAAGAGGTCTTCCTCCTCCTTGCCATGAATTGGGGGAGACATGTTACAATAAAAACTTCTATTCGATCCTAGCTCATTTGTTTACTTAAATCAATAGCACAGTATTCCATTTAAATAAAGACAAAGTTATAAGGCACAATCTAGGAAAAATATAACCTTTTTTTTAATTGTGCAAAACAAAAAGCAAACAAAAAAACCCTGTTCAAAGCAGAAAGCATGATGACACTGGTATAGTTAGAAATGAAAACGGTGCTAATTCAGAACTGTATTAGGAGGAGAGATTGTTTTCCCTGCTCAACTCATCATGACAATTATTCCATAATAATGACTCCGTACTTTGGCTGCTTTTTCAGGAAGGGGAATATGATTTAGGTCAAGATGCAAATTGGGAGAAATTAATGGATTTTTTTTCTTTTCTATCAGTAGACACAGAACAATTTTAACAAGTAGCTCTGAAGTGTTAACCATGTCATACAGCAAGCATCTTTTCATTGCCATGTTCAGAGTAAGACTTTTATAATTTAATAGTTGTCATCTGAACAAGAGTATCTTGTTTATACATACTTCCAGCATGAGGACATTAATTCTGTGTGACCTAGAAAACCAGTTTAAGTATTACAGATGTTCTTTATTTTCAAAGGAATTTTTAAAATAGAAAGACATACCTGGTGTATTATCTGAGCTACAGGAAGTTGTTCAGCATATTTTAGTGGCTCTGTTGCCAACTCCTCCTCTGGAAACCTGGGAAGAAATTAAGTTCACATTTGTCAAAGTTAGTACAATGTTTACCAAATTAAATTAATGAAATTAAGTGCTTCAGGGATATTGTTTTGCTTAAGATGAAGAAAAAGTGTATTTTGTGACAGTAATGAAATATATTTCTTATAAAGTAGAGTGAAAGAACAAATTTATAGTAAACAGAAATGTGCATTACATTGTGAATTTTCTTCCTTGACATAAAGCACAAATTTAGCAGCAGAAACCTAAGAAAACCTTTAAATTTATTTTTAGGTGAACAAGGACTGGTGAAAGCTGGATTGAAATCCCCATGGAAAAAAAGTCTTATGCATTTACAAAGCAGATTCAGCACTGTCAACAATACAAGCTTCTTCACTCAGTCCTGCCAACATAATTCAAATATGACCATCTCAAAAGGCAGGAGGGATTATTCACCATTTCCCATTTTTGCTGCAAGTGCACAGCAGTGTTTAGATGTGGTAGAAGTTCAACACCACAAATATTCAGGTATTTGCCAGCACAGCAGCGTGTACTTCTGGTTACCAAAAAGCTAGTGTGAAAAAAAAGAGTGAATACTTCACAAAGAATATACATCATAGCCCTTTAAACTTTGAATAAACTGTGGTTGCAGCTGAAAAATCAGAATCCATAAACAGTCTCTTAAAAGAATATTTAAATGATAGTAAATTAATATGAAAGCATGTTTTAAACCCTTCAACCATGCTGCTTTCATCTACTGGAACTGCACAGCATGTGTTACATTTTCAAAGTATCACTCAAGTTTTTCATCAGCCATTCCTCTATCTTTCTGAAGAGTTCTGAATATAGGAATTTGAGCACTATGACAAGAAAGGAAGGGGAAAAAAAAGATCCTGACAAAAACAAGGCCCTTCTCTAAAGATGATGCCGAATTATTTTCAGACAAGAACTGTGGCCAAGACACTATTTTCCAGACTCAAACCTTATACCCATTCTAGTCAAAAAGGATCCACACCTGCTAGGTTAATTTACATGCAGATCAGCTGCCAGGTAAGAGCCAGAAACTACAAGCTTAGTGTCTGCACTGGGAGTCAACAGGCTGTGGGAAAAAAAAGGACAAGAAGTGCACATCTCTTCCCTTTTCCACTACTGAATTTCTGCTGTGGTTTGAAAGGCTTTAAGCTCAAATAAGAGTCTGAATACCCAGAAATTTGTAATGAACAGAGTATGAAAGTATGAAGGTCTTACTGTATGAGAAATTTAAAAGCAGAGAACAAAAGAAACACAGCAATATTTCAAAGATCATAGTGACAGCCTGCCTAGAACCGTTTAATGTGCTTAAGAAAAATTAGATAAGCAGGCTCTGAACTACTGAAGCTGGTCCACAGATAGAGCTCATTTACTTATATGGTTTTTAGAGTTTTTTGATTATTATGACAATGATGAATTCATACTTTTAACGTGAAATATACTGCTGTTATAGTCCAACACAACCATCAGAGCTTAGAGGGGGCTGAGCAACTCCACCACAGTGTGCAGAAGGAATCTTTCCACTCCATTCCTCCCTACTTTCTATCATTGGTCCTGACTGGTAAACATACCACAGTCAGTGTGAATTGGAGATTACTTTTGTTCTGCTGGGAGCCTGTTAGCTGACACAACACCTTGATTTATGGATACCTGCTACATAAATCCATTTTTTAGCCATAGTTCTAGATATGAAACAACTGTACACAACACAATATTCATCAATATCTTGAACGCTTATCTCTACAGTCTTTACAGGGACACTGCAAATCTTGGGCGGGGGGGGAAGAGTATCTCAAATCCCAAAATTAAACACTTGGAGCTGAAAGCAAGAGCTAAAATTACTATAAACTGAATGTTACCAGAAACGAAAAAAAAAGAGGCTTGTCTGTCTGTTCTGTCAAGGACCTTGTACATTTGGCAATTTTTCTGTCTAGACAGAATCAGCATTCCCTTTCATTGTCAAACACACTCCTTGTCAACTGCAGGAAAAAAACACCTTTCTTCAAATGACAAAGGATTAAAAAAGATAAAGAAAAATTATCAAGATAATTTTAAGCCTTAGGAAGCTTAACTAAAAAAAAGAGGAAGGGGAGAGTAGTATAAACATGCATTTTAAAGTAATTAGATTTAAACTGAAATTATGCTGATAGGAGCCTTTCAACATCAAGAAAGACATTTTATTTTTTTCTAATTTACTTTCTGAAAAAAAAATCAAGTCACTTGAACTATACACTACATTTAATATATAAATAATTCATAAGATAAAGATTAGTTAGGAGGACATTCTAATGTATTTACATACATGTCTACATTTATATACCCACACTATAAAATGTTTACACACACACACACACACACACACACACACAGGTATTTTGGAAGAGAAGTTCCAAACTGTTTTCTCAAAATTTTTGCTGTAATGCCATGAAGTTTTTTGTATATGTATTTAGTGATGAACTAACTGTCAAGTCTGCAAAAGAGCTTTGATTCTTCTCTCCTGCAGATAAGCCTAAAATCCCCTGCAAGTGGGCACAAAGGATGTATTTTAACCAGTCATTTATGTAAGAACAGAGACAGCTCATGGCCAGTAACAGCAAACCCCATGATACAGCTCACAAATGGCTGAATTCTCTTCCCCAAAGCAGGGGCTGCATCCCAAACCGGCTCCTCCAGGCACGTGTTAAGCCTTGAACCACTCACAAACATTGTCCAGCTGGGATGAGCCACAACGGTATCAGGGGCCACACTGACAATGGCACAGCACGTGATCAGGACATCAGCCTCATTCACCAGCACAGATGCAGCCTCACCCCGTCTTTAAGGAAGTTTTCTTGGTTAGCTTGGTCAGTTTTGGTGTGGTTCAAAGAAAGCCACTATCAGGGCTGTTTGTAACAAAAAGAAAGAAACCTGCTGTAAAACTGCTCCTGTATTCCAGCCCTAGGAATAGCAGCCCACCAGCATTCCCAGACTGGCAGAATGACCTGTAAAAGGCAGTCCTCTTCAAAAAAGCATAAGGGATAGAAAGACCTAGAGAGGAGAAACAGATCAACACAGAAGAGGATTTTCTACTTCCTCCTCTTTGCAGGGTGGAGGAAGAGAACACGTCAGGATAAAGATAATATCTATCACAATTCTTCTGACCTTGTCTCTCCCTTTCACAGCGGGACACAAGCAAATTGGTTACTCCTTCCAGAGGTAATTTCCAGATGCCTGGGGAGGCATTCACTTTTGCTCAAAACTAGTTACGTCAGGAAAAAAATCCAAATACAAAAACCATCTCAGCTGATGGAATTTGTGCTCAGATCACACGTGGCAATTTGAAGCTGTAATTTCACAAAATTAGTTGGCCTCACTGTGTTTAGTTCATTCATATTTGACACTTAAACCTTTATAAAATTAAGGGCTAATTTGTTGCAATACAGTTTTCTTTGTATGTTTAATGTCTTTCAAAACAATTCTATTACAGAAACAAAGGTAATTTTTCATGAATTAATTTTCCAGTAAGAATCAGTCCTTTCTGTCTCAATTGGGCATGACAGCGGAGTGCTGCCAACAGTGGCAAAGCCAACATAGTGGCATATCAGCATATACAGCATCATGCCTGACAGCTGGTAATGCAAAGCATAAGGAGATCTTGATTTTCAGGGAGAAGACTAGAAAGAAATGTAAAATCAGAAGAGAAGTGGGAAGCAGTAAGAGATAGCAGAAGAGGAGGATCTCGAAAAATTCAATTTAAGTTATTTTTATACTGCCACTGTGACTGCTCTTAGATGAAGGAAAGTGAGCATGAAGCTGAAACTGTGGAAAGTGAATCTAAATCCAGTAAAATGTGTCAAGATATTTGGTGAAATATCTTATTTGTTATTTATATTTGCATGCTCACTCTTAAGGGAGAAATCCTGTGCAAATCAATATGTGCTGAAGAAAAGTAAATTCTGAGCATGAGGAGCTGGCACATTCTGCCACAAGTGCTAATCCAGCCCATGGTCTTCTACACAGAATAGCTGCAGTGGCTTTAGGGCAGAGATACATTTTACCTCGTGCAAGTAGTACAAAAATACAGGGGGAAAAAGTACAACATGTGATCATGAACTTGTTTGCTCATGGCAGAAATGGGCTGTTAAGACATTCAAGAGACAGAAAAGTCTAGGTAACATAAAACCTGTCTCTCTGGGTAAATATAAACATTCACTGATTTTAAGAGGCAACAGGACTAAGGTTAATATTTCTTCCTTCTTATATGTTCTCTAGACTTGATGGCTCAGACAAGTCACAGAATTTCATGCCTATGACCCATGCACAGGCAATACTGCATCTCTTTTGAAACTCTTGCTCCTTGATGGTAAGTCCTAATAAGGAACCACCTCTCTTGGAAACTGCAAACCAGAAGTCAAGAGTGTGAACAGTGTACAAAAGACTATCAGAGACAAAAATGCATGGGAAGAAGGGGTTTGGGGATCACCATCTTTCTTTTCTGTAGACACAAATGATTTGTACTGCTCAAGTTCTTGTTTGAGACATGAATTCTGAATAATGTGAATGAAAATACTGGAATGGGCTGTCCAACTTGCAGAAGTAGCTCTGAGCAGAAACAGTGCAACTGCTTGGACAGACAGCATGAGACCAAGGGATGCAAACAACATAGCAGTGCCTAAATCTGATATCCAAGACTGAAAGGCTGAAATTATTAATCTAAACCTGTGTATAGCACTGATAGCTTTATTGACTGTAAATATGTGAACACACTTGCATATGGCAATAAAAAGAAAACAAAATACCAGAGGTTTATGCACCACATCAGAAAAAGTTATTAGCTTTCCTATTAAAGAGAGGCTGAAATGGGCTACGTCGGGTTTGAGTGAATAGTTTTTAAAATTGGCCATTGAGGAATTTATCTACCATATCCATAGTACAGAAGATTAAGAATTAGATCTTGGATTGATGCCAGGTACTTGATCTATCTGTTAAATCCAAACTTCACACATATTTAAGAATTGGGTACGTTTAAACAACAGAAGCACTAAGATACATGAAAAACACCAGTACTTGAAAAGGTGAGATCATGCTTAACTCTGCTCTTCTCCCAAAAGTGTGCTCATCAATGCTCTTCTTATCTTTATAAGGAGAATGCCAGATTTGCCTACACGCATGTTTACCACATTCATAGTCACAAAGAAGAGAAACAAATACTTGAGAGCATCATCATTCCAGGGAACTTCCTCACAATGTCTCCTTCCTGGCACAGTTCCTTTAGTTAAAGGGTCAAAACTCAGTGCACATTTTGTTGCTGCAACCTTTGCTCAGGTGAGTGTGGATGTCTCCCTCTAAAGACCTAATAATGCAAACAACTTCCTTCACTACCCTAGTCCTGAGCTCTGGGGTGCTGGGCAGCTGGGAACTGACCCTGGGGGACCTCGCATGGCTGTCTCACAACGCTAACACATCTTTGCCCTTCATTGCTGTGCAGTCTGAATGCCTTTGGATGGCAAAACCATTAGTGCATATTCAAAGATGAGGAGAGGAGGGAGATGTGGTGGAAATGTACAAGCATTTCACAGGTATAGCCAAAACCACCAAGATTCTCATCCACAAATGCTGTGACTTCCACTCAATAATGCCAGCAGCACCTACTGCAGCAGATGGCAGACTATCAAAGACAGCTTCAAAGGAAGATTGCACAAAAATGAACAATAGAATATGGAGATAAAGGAAAAAATAAATTGACAGCAAAAATATCTTTGACGCAATGAAAAACTAAATCAGTGTTAGACACAATCAGTTTTATAATTTTTTGAAGAAGGAAGCTACTGACTTGCATTGTGAAGAAAAATTAACTACTTCAGCTTGCTGGCCTTTACAGAGAGATATTCCTGTGGAATAAAGCAGCAAAACATCTTACAGTTCAGAAATGCAAAATACTTTCTCTAATTTGTTCGTTTCTTTTCAAATAAATGTGAAAGATTTTGACCCAAACTAGTCATACAGACTTATTCCTGGAGTTTAAAAAATACCTAAAGTCTGTGAATGCACAGCACTTTCTCTTGGACCTGATCATAAAAAGGTCTGCTGGTGTTCCCAGACTCTGCCAGACACATTGAGTTCATACACTGGATAAAAATTGACTGCAACAAACGTTTCCTCTTGTCTTTCTGTGATCCACACGATTTCTTATCTGAAGAATTTCAGGTGATTAACCTTTGTCAAGCCACATATTCTTAGCCATCCTAAGATCCTAAAAAGAGGTAATACAAATCTATAGTGTGTTTTAACACAGGTTGACCAGTATTGTCTCTCTCCTCTTTTCTAGCCAATGACTTTTGTCAAAAAATGTCACTGAAGGGATTCTCTGTTCTGCCTGCTCCTATTTTTATTCTGAGGCAAGACATAGGGAAGGAATTAAAAAGAATACTAGCTTAAGTAAGCAGAACTGACTTTCCTGCTACTGGAAACCACATGACCTATAGGGCTTCATTTCGTTATCTCAACTATTCCATATTTTAGGTAAATTAGAAAATCTCTTTTGAATTAATTTAAAACTTCCACATGATGATGCTGCTGAAGCACAAAATGCTAATCAAAAGTTGGAGATAAAAAGACCCACTAAGTCTCTCCTTTATCATTGAAAATCACCATTTGAGTCCACAGCTAAAAGTAGGTGCTCATTGCTTAATGCTAATTCATTCTCACAACAGGCAGGTTTTGTGGGGGGGAAAAAAGAGAACAAGTGTCCAATTTCCCAAACGTGGGCACGTTTATAAAGACAAGTCCAGCAATATCAGAGGAGCTTCTATTGATGGCTCAAACCAGTCAAAAGAGAACACTGCCCACCTCACTGAGCAAACGTTTGATCCAGTTTGAAGTGCACATATGCTGTCCTTAGGAACCAAGGCTGCAAATTTCCCCCTTGAATCCATTCCCTCCTAATTGCATGGGAAAATCTTTCCAAGAGTGGTTAAACACCACATAGGTTATTATCACTCTATGGCTGGAAACCCATGACTGAATTTCACAGGAATCTCAAAGAAGAAAGTCCAAATCCTCCCATGCCGCCACATGACACATGCAGTTTAAATACTGCTACCAGTACATGCTGAAATTATACTTTCAGCTGGATAAAGCAAGCCTGTTCATTTTTCACAACTGAAAGTTTATCCACAGTGCCTGATCTTTATGTAGACCAATTCAACACGACCTGCCAGTGCACTGCAAGTCAGGAAAATCAGTAGGAAGATGTTTTTAAATCAAAGCATTAACCTGGGAATGTGCCAGGATAGCAGCTCCATTATTTAGTGGCCACAATTAGTCTTTATAGCAAAGTTCATCTTGTGTTTAATACTACTGTTCTTTCCTGAACATATTCAAACTAAACAATGTATCTGCATTGGCTCATATTGTTATACTTTTCAACAAGCACCTTCTAAAAACCCCATAATACACATATTTTAAGTCCCAGTATTTCCACACCTACAGTGCATATTTCTATTTTTTCAGTTCATGAGTCACATAATGTACCATGCAGCTGTAATTTCTCATGAGACTGCTTAGTTCAGTACAAGAATCTGTAGCAGTGTTCTCTGCCTGTTCTCTGCCCAAAACCATCCTCAGACCTTTTACCTTACTCCATTTCAAGCTTCCTATCTTGCTTTTTTGACCCTTTACTCCAATTAATCAAGGGAGCTAACCACACAGAACTACAGAAATCTTGTTTCTAAGGTACTTTTGGAGACCATTCAGTTCAGCCTCCCAGCACCGGGTCAGGTCAGCCACGGCTTTGTCCAACTTAATCTTCACAACCTCCACAACCTCTCTGTGCTAACTCACGCTTCTTTGCAAACATTTCTCCTCATGCACAACCTGAACTTCTTGCTACCACAACAAGAGTTTACCTTAACCATCTCTGTCACTGCATTCCAAACAGCTGCAGCCTGCTATTACATTTCTGCCTTTTAAGGGCAAGAAAGCCCAAATCTCTCAACCACCTCGCACAGGATGTGTGCCCTAGGCCCTGACCATCCTGGAAACCCCTCCCAACATTGTCACTGAAGGGGAAGGCCATTTGTCAGACACAGTGTTTCAGGTAGGGCTTCAGCAGCACCAAAGAGAAATGATAACAGTATTTGCTCAATCTGCTAATCAGACTCTTCATGTAGCTCAGTAGGCAGCTTGTCTTATTGATGGTGATGGCACTGGTGCCCATCTCCACCTCCGGGTCCTTTACAGCAGGGCTGCTGATCTGCCTGCCAATTCCCAGCCCCTATGGATAGGATGTTACAAGGGAAGACACTGACTGTACTATCTAAAAGCGTATAAAGGAGCATGTACTGGTACCTGTAATAGACCCAGATTTTCTTGAAAATGCTATACCCTAGGCACTCAGAAAATTAATCATAAAAATTACAGTTCTGGGCTTTTGAGGAATGGTTTACGGTGCAATCATGTCTCTCCTGAATACTAGATGTTGCTTTTGATCTTTTTTGCTACAACATGATCAGTAACACATTTCCATAAAGCAGACAACCAAGATACACCAAGAATTGCAGAACACTATATTAAAAAACTTAATCACCTGTTTTCCCCTTTTTTACCAGTGCTGTTCCTCACGCAACTTAAGTGGCCCCAGGAACAAAAGCAGAAGCAGCAAGCCATCCTGCGTCAAGTACGTGGCACGCCCCTTGCCAACCTCCCAAGAAGCACACAAACTTGGCAACTCCCTTGCCTATCCAGGCAAGCCACTAGGTCTGAGGCCGGTGGGACAGAAAGAGGGACTTTATGTCCTTGTGTTCAGTTCGGGGCTGTACTAATTCCAGTATCTGTCAGCTGTACCTATACAAGACATATGTCTGGATTTGCAAGTTATTCCTAGTTGCAAAGCCAAGCAATAGGCTGGAGAAGCCAAACTTCTAATATTCACAGGTGGTTTCTAATCCAAATACTTGGCACAAAATCTGGCATCTCAGACACCTGCCAAGTCCAGATTTCCGATTATCTCACCCCCTTCTTGCAGGGAAGGGACAGATGCAGTAGCTCAGAGCGTGCCACAGGCTATCAGCACCCTTTCTCTCTGCAGTCTCCAAGGGACAAGGCTAGAGCAGGAACAGAAACAGCTCTGAGGGCGACAGGCATGGCCCTTCCCTTTCTTTCTTCTCAGTTACCTTAAATTCTCTGTACAGATTTATTTGTCTTGCTGCAAGAGTAAAGAGATAAAACCATTTTAATAGCGAAAATTTTATTTACAAAGTGTCCTTTTATTTACTTACCAATTCTGCAGCATGGTAAATGCCAAGCAATGTTTAAGCAATCATCAAAGGCCTTCTTTATAATGCAATAAAACAAAAGCTACTTCTATGAAATGTTCCTAAAAAATTAATTAGCACATTTTTCAACACCTATATGGGTTGGACTTGGCCGACAGTAAAAATATGTTAGTAGAATTATTATTAACAAATTATGACATTTATTAATTAGACATTAAAAAAAAGTCTAATGAAGACTAATATTAAATAGTTATTTTTGAAAATGGCACTTAAACTTTTAAAATAAAACCTTCAGTATTCAGTCATGCCTGAATTGAATTGAAACTTAAGCTGACTATGACTTCCTAAGACTGTCTTACGACAGTAGAGTACATACAGCAAATGGTTTTACTTACAAAACCAAAACAGAAAAAACCAGCAAGTACACTCTTTTATCAGAGGATTGTTCCATGTTTTTTCTTTTAAAACAAATGCAAGGGCTTACACAAAAATGATTTATGACTTCAACTAAGATTGAATGCTGAGTATTACTAACCAAGTCTCAGTCTTTATCTCATTCTTATGGTAGGTTCTTCCATTATTTAAAAGTAATTTTCTGCAAATGTTTATAATCTACAGGATATTGCATCAGTAAATCTGAATGTTAAGTGTACATTATCAGTAGATACCAGCACCAAGAGACTGTGTAAAGCAGAAAAGATCAAAATGCCAATCTGTCACTCAGTGTTTAGAACATCAGCCTCTCAGTACACCTTATGTAAAAGAACAAACTCTCCACTGCTGGTAAGGTCTTTCACAATCCCACACATATATACATGAGTGTGTCTGTGTGTGTATACACATATGCATAAAAGGCAACTTGGAACCTATGGCAAAAATTAAAAGTTTCTTAGTTAATTTAGCACAGATAATGAAGCCAGATTTCTCTTCTGACACCTACAGATGGAATAAGTAACAGTTATAGAAACAATGGAACAACTCTAATTACACAAAATAGCCTTAAGAAAAAGATTCCTAATTAAGAAACGCACAAAGCAGGCAAGAGCCAAAAGATTTCATTCTGAAGAATTTTACCTGCTATGTTATCAAATATATGAGGTCTAGTAAAGAGTTCACATTCTGTCTTGTACCTTTTGACTTCATATTTTACATGTTTTGTGGAAAACAAACTTCTTTTTTAAATCACCCATTTTCTCTCACGTTTTTATGAACGTGCAAAGTACCTGTCACCAAAACTGCTAGAGTACTTTGAATGGGAACACCATGGTGTAAGTTGTATACCTTTCTTGTATATGTTCATTGCTCAGCTACAGCGGATCCTCACTCATGAGTGGGACTCCCACACACTACTACAATGTAAGTAACCAAAACCATTGGCACTGGATTTTTACATCCACATTTATTTTTACATTTACATTTTCACAGCAGGAATATCAAAGTATTTTAATAGACATACCATAAAGCCCTTCTACTTGCATCACCATATAGTTCTACTCCAGCTTTGGAGTTAATAATAGCCAAAAGTGCATGATGGCAATTGAGTATGCTGGTCCTCTACTCAAGGAAACCAAGGAAAAAAATATTTTCTTTCTGAATTTTAAGACTAATACCACTGTTGCAATTTTTCTATGTGTACTCTGTAGAGGCTATACAGTACAACAGAACCTTATTGCAAAACTCAAGAGTATGTGTTGACTGTATGTGGTTAGTGTATATATTCTTTATGGCTGCTGGTCAGCTGAGATTTCATGGGCATAAGCTTTTTATACTTTAATGTCTTATTTCCTAAAAAAAAAAAATCCAAACAAAAAACTCCACAAAAACCCCAACACAAACAAACCCCAATCAAAATACCAACACAAAAATCCCGCAACCAAAATACCAACAAAACCCTGCTTCTGCTGCATTTGTCAACACTCGGATGAATGCGGCAAACACACCCATCCCAACTGATGAATACCTAAGTCACTTTGAAATGAAAAATTTCCATTTCAGTAAATACACTGCACAGTAATATACTGAACTTTCACTAGAGAGCTGCTCAGTGACTGCAGTTACTGTCTTATTACAGAGTCCTGGGCTGCAAGGTGGTAATGCGGCATTTACTGATGCATCGTATTCACGGAGCGAGCGAGGCCTGGCACACAGATACCGAGGGGGAAGCAGCAGCAGGAAGAAGCGCTGCTCTGTCGGGCTGACTGCAAAGCAGCCAACAACGCTCACTGCAGCACTTGCCCTTTAGCACAGGCAGGGCTCTGCTCAGGATCGGGGCAGCACTGCAGCGCCGCTGCCTTCCCAGAAGAGCTGGCAGCCTGCAGTCTACAGAGAAGCCATATAAACTCTGTAAGATATGATTACTGACAAGAAAATAAGAGTGCCGATGGCTCTCCACGGGTAGAAATTCCTGGGGTCTTCCACTTATCTCAAGAATGTGTGGTTTCTTGTTATTCAAAAACTTTTTGCTACTGATCTTATGGCTATAGAAATACGTTGACCCTGTATGGGCCACTGCATCTTCAGTAAAACCACTATCACACAAGAGGTGTTTTCAGTGGAGAGCAGAGGATATTGAAAGGTTATATAGCCAGAATTTAAGACAACGGCATAGCCAAGCACAACACAAACTGGTAAGGTTATATTATAGTCACCTCAGGAGTACAATGGAAGAGTACAATGAAGGTCTAGAGTTTTGTTTTGTGGCTTTCTGGTTTCTTTGTTTATTTCTAAATAAAACACAATATAAGTATTGATCTCTTTGACATACGCATTAACCCTTACAGACTAACCACATACATTATATGTCAAAATTATTTTCTACTGGAACCTTATTCACTCCACTGTAAATTGACAGTACGTTACTGTAACTTACTGTTTGAAATCTGTTCTTTGAACAAACAAATACTTTCAACTGTAGGTAGACAGTAGAGCTGTAAAGGTAAGCAAACCCAAAGTGAAACTGGCATAGGATAAACTGCAACAATAGAGATCCTGAGAGGGAATACTCCAAGTAGATCCCAAGTCTGGAAAGGCCTCAGTCAGCTTGTAGGAAGGATGTTATTTCACAGCAGCCACTTTTGATAACACAGCAGAACACAATGGAAGCCCTCTGTTGACTACTTGCTCTGGGAGCCCCTAGCCCACCTATGAATACACCATCATGGTGCCAGCCCACATTGTAACAAAGGCAGATATGCAAGTCTTGGCCAAAACCAGAATGCACTTTTTTACCTGTATGTGGAAAGACCAGGCTAAGACAGCATTAAATATTAAATTTGAATAACTATTGTACAAAACCACAAATAAGAAAACCCCAAACAAACAATCAAAGAATATATTTTAATTTAGTGAAAGACACCCTTTCCCCAAGTTTATTCATTTGGAGAGAAGTATTTTGCAAGGTGGTTTATTTGCTTGCACCACCTAGTGGGGTTTAGCTTAATCTACCAAAATAGTCAGAGGTCAGCTGTGTTCCTACCTCACGACATTAATGACAGACTTGCATATTCTCACAACACGTTTCAAGCCTCCATGACCCATTAATAGCACTACACTGCTAAGTTTCCACACATCAATAAAAATACAGCACAAAAAAAGCAAGACAACAATAACTATTTTGCTTGCATTAAGTTCTGCAGGAACTGAACAGAGGTGTCACAGAAAACTGTTTCATAAAGTGATGTTTATGAGTTTCTAAGTCAAAGCACATGTCAACAGTACCTTGTCAGAGTGTACCATACATAAACTCTAGAGTCTGAACAGATTGTTAGGTGGTTACAAGGCCACACACTGAGATCTGGAAGACTTCTGCAGGACTTTTGAATCAAACCCCTGGCAGAGGCAGGCACACAGTGCAAAGGGTTCTGCTTGCAGGAATGAGGGCTCATCAGGCAGGAATGAGGGCTCATCAGGCAGGAGCAACCACTTGTGACACGGTCCAGCAGCAGCAGGAACAAGCACCTACACTGCCTCTGTCCCGGCTCCAGGTTGTTCCACCACAGTCTGTACTCATTACCTGGCTACTTCATAATGCACTGCCCCAGCACAAAACTACTACATGAAGTCCAGCCACGATGGAAAAGTTTATCAGGTCAAACCTCAACCTGATATTACACAAGAATTAATTAAATATGCCACTTAAGGCTTGTATTGAAACACTAAATTGATCTTATGCAGAATACATTCTTTTCCTAGTTATTCCTAGGAAAGAGCTCACATACTGGAGTAAGAAGTCTGCTGCATTTGATCTGGAGCAGAAGTCATGCTACAGAGGCACTACAGAATGTTTTTAGATAAGGCAATTAAACAAGAGATCAGTGCCAAAGTGCTTCTAGATCCTCCATGTGAATTTTGCAGAGAAAGGACCGTAAGCATTTACAGAAGTGCACACCACATTTCTTTGTTACAAAATCCATTAATTCATGATTTCACCTTAATCAGTTTCAGTTCTCACTTCCACACGGATGTGTATTTGTAACTCTGACAACAGCAGAGGAGAAAAACTGCTGTACCCATTTTACAATACGGAACTCATAACAAATATTTCATTTGGATGCACAAGAAGACTTTGGGGAATGATGCAAGACTTTTTACCCTTCTATAAACTTCCATATGTGACTGAAGGAGAGAAAAATATTTTTGTTTTGCAGTGGTTTATAAAATAACCGAAATCTGTTTGCTCAGAAACAATGCCTTTTTTCCAAAAGAAACAGATGCCAGTAACAACTGCTGTGACATGCACGCAAAGCCCCAGGCTACAGCTCTGTCTAGGACAGTTAAGTACCATCTACGACTACACACAGAATCATCTTCTAACAATGGGAGAGGATAACTGCTGCAGCCAAGCACACAACACCACCGTCGTCTGAAGAGAGGGCAAGAATTGAATCAGACTGTGTTATAAAGAAAGGATAAAGTGTTGTTTCCCTTTTTGTACTCAAACTTTTAGATTGTTTCAATCTTCATATGAAGCACTTTTTCAGGACAGAATATTGAAGGGATTTTTTTCCTAGTTTTCTTATTTGGTTAAGGTTCCAACACAGGCCATTTTGCTCTATGAAGACTAAGATCAAATTTAAGACAACAGCTACATAGGAATTAGGAAAGAAAAGATTCTTGTAATTTTATCCCATGTACACTTGATGCTCACCCACATAAAATCTAATCCTCCACAACTATGAAGCAATATCCAGGCAAAACACCATACTTCTTACCCAATACTAATGCACTGCAGAATGCTGACTCCATTCAGAAAGACAAAAAAGACAAAAGTATCAAAGCTCAGCCTTTAAGTTAATCACTGATATCGGAATATAGGTTCAGATACAAAGGCACAGGCGACAGACTGTATGTTCATTTTATGTAAGGGTGCTATGAATGGGCAATTCACACCCCTAAACTTACCAATGTGGCTCTTCCCTGAAATTGTTATGTCCACGAATTTTAAAGTTGCCTTTGCCACTCCTGTCCTGAAGGGCAGTGCTACGTGGTCAGTTGACTCCATGAAGAACACACAGTAGTGCCACTGTGGAACCACATTTATTAGTAGGACTTCTGGTCATGTTTATACCATAAAGGACATTTTCAGAGCCCACTCTGCTGCACAGATTAAGACTGCAGTTGCTCAGAAAACCATTTGCAGAAAAAAAAAAGGTAAGAAAAAAACCCCCAACAAACAACAACTCATAAAACTTTCAATCATGTTGAAGTAAATTCACAAAAGTATCTCCTTAATAGGGTCTAATGGGGACTAAACACTAAAACTTTATCAACAGTGGTCCTGTTTTTAAATAAAGACAAGCTTTTGCTTATCAGGGATTTCTAAGATAAAAGCTGAGCAGTAATCATATTTGCTTTAAATTTCATTTTTATTTTTAATGCTTTATGAAATGGCCCTCATATTTTCTGTTACATTTCTGCTCTTTTTACTCAGCCACTTTCTAAAGCACTGGTGGTTGCTATGGTAACTTTGGCTTTTTTCCCCCTCAATGTTCATGCAGGTTTTCATCAAACCCAATGACTTTTTTTTAATCTTATCTGCTCTATAACAATAGTTCTTTGACTAAGGTGCTGGATACTGTACCAGATGAGAATCCTGGTATTTCACAATAGCAAATGACAAAATGGTAAGTTTTGCTAAATTCTGAAAACTAGCAATTAAAGTGGGAGTTTTTAGGGGGTTGGTTTGTTTGTTTTTAAATGTCTGAGTATGTTTCTTGCTTCCTTTTAATCTGCATATTATTCAGGTGAAAGATAAAGCCAATTTTTAAAAATAGCAATGCTTGAGGAATAGAAGACCTTGTGTGGAAACTTTTTAAAAGAAAAGTAATCACTGCTGTTTCACACAGACTAAGCAGGACACAACTAAACTAAATGAGAACTGTGTTATTTACTGCATTTCCACTACAGATTAACATTGGTCCAAATATCCCTGTCATAAGAAAAACATACTTCTGGTCACTTTAATACAGTATTTCTTAAGATCAACACACAGTCTGTTACCAAATTGATCTATAACCTACAGGAAACAAATTGCATATGCCAACAAATGGATGAGGTATATGCAAAGGTTTGAGCCAAACACTCTTCCCTAAAATTCTAGTTTAAATCTATTTTTCCAAGAATATTTAAGTTTAGGGCTAAATTTTTCAATGCATATTTGGTCTTTTTTTTTTTCTTTTCCTTGTATTAATGCAAAGGAGATGCACTCGATATTTTCTACAGGACAAGGTTATCTTTTTCTGCTCTACACAGGAAGAACCTCTCAGGAGGACTAAGGTGGTAACCTTACTCACCAAAAGCAATACACACAGCCATTCAATCAGACTGAGTTGATTAAATGACACAAAATTAAATGAACATACAGGACTGAACATTCAAAAAAATAAATCCACACCAAACTTTTAGCAAGAAAGAGATTAACTACTTCACTCACTAAACGAGGTCCAAAAGCAGGGTTACTGGACTGAAGTTTTACTCCAAGATAATTACCTGAACCTGGCCCTGACTTTGTAATGTTTACAGGCAGGGCTGTGCTGGAGACAGTTTGGTCCAGTTCAGCACAGTAGGCTATTGAAATAACCCTTGATAAAATTAATTCACCTTTATTATTTTAATTCACCTAATATTAATTCACCTGTCATTTTCTTAAGCAATATCAAAAATATGAGCAAAAAGAGAAAGGCTTTACAGGCTAAGAAAATTACTGTTTCATAGAATTCAACTCCAAAAATGATTTTGTGTTACTTTCTCTGGGGATGGGTTGCATTCAATATCCAATTACCTCAACAGTTATAATTCATCTTTTTGTCTTTTATTATGGTTACGGAAATTTGCCTTAATTTCAGGTTTTATAATCAGAAGCACATTATGGTTTTTTGACTTGAGTAGATGACTAACCTGTATATTGCTGTTATTTCTGATTATATTGATTTCCTGATTCCCTCCTCTCGTATTAACTTTTTTCAATTCAGTTTGTAAGAAGCATATCTAAAAATTACTCTTCTATTTTACAAGGACAGGTGAAAATAAATAATCTACAATTTGCTTCACTTCATTTCAGCAATTTCGCTTCTTTTCAAATTTCTGGTGAAGTTAGCTTTATTATATAATTACTCTTTTTACAATTCTGATTACATTTAACAAAATAATCTGATTACTAGATGAGCACAGTAGGCATAAAATGCATTAATACATTAATTATTCCCTGTTTCAATTTACATTACCCTAGTTTTACTGAGACTTCAGTTTGTTACTGTGTGCAGGTTGCATATTCATTTGACACATTAAAGATGGTTGGATTTCCTCAGTAGGTGGGATCTCCTTTCTAATGATATCTGTATCAGCCACAATTTTTACAGCTTCCTCTTATGCTCACAGCAAGATACAGGCAACAGTCACATAGCAATTAGGTCTCTTCCATAGTTGCATTTTATGATATAATTACCAAAACGTAAAATGAGCTTCCCCTCCCCCCAACTTTTTCTTTCCAGTCTCAATGTATCATGTAAAGGACTTCATTTTACATCCAGAGAAAGCAGAAAGAAACTGTTAGAAGCCAGTAAGAAACAATTACCTAGGCTATCTAAAAACTCAACTAAATACCTCCTGGGGGTGATGTACCACCATAAATAAATACCACATCAAACTACTAATCCCTATTACTCTAAGACACCTCTTGCATCTATTATTTTCATCCATAAAACTCACATAAATGTACACAAAATTCAATGCAGTGATAATGATAATCTTTTAAGAACTGCACTGTAATTTTACATGTTTTATATTTACTATTATCTGAATTTAAGAACAGTCATAATATAGCACAGAATTACCAACTGACTCATGCATACTCTCTGGTAGTGTTAAAGAAATAATTATGTTTGCACAAAACCTCAATAGTGCAATATAATAAGAATTTTGTGACCAGAATGGAATCCCTCTGTATGCAGAATATGTACAGCTACATACAAAAACTACATTCTTTTTCTCCCACACTCCACCAACAACTGGAAGTGTGTCCTCATCTGTGACCTTTCCACAGCTTCCAGTGCTGCTGGAAGCATCCCAAAGAATGAGAACTGGAGAAGCTGTTTTCATGACACAGCTGCTTGTTAGTAACTGAACAGACACATCACATAAATACAACGATTATTACTATAAAATATTTAGAGTGACACTGATGTAAACCATCTTAGAATCTATGGCATGAGAAGTCTTCCTGCCACAGCTAGCTAATACTTTCTCTTGTCCTTCCTAAATTACTTTATAAACGCACAGATTAATAAACAGTCTAATATTTTTCAGTAGTGCCATTAGATTTGAAAACCACATAGAAACATTCTGATTTAAGGACAATTTTCTATCTAACCACGTTTTTTGTGTGCACACACAGTTTCCAGTTTTAAAACATTACAGCAGAGAGCAGACTTATCCATTTTACAGATATGCCATATATTTTTATGGAGACATTTTTAAAAGCTCCTAAGCATCTAATAAGATAGAAGACAGCTCAGAATATTTTGTAATAAAGTACCTGTTAGTAAAAACTGTATCAGAGGGGAACCACACACAAAGAAAAAAGGAACTAGGGCACTCTATTTGACAGCTGAGGAAGAAACAGAGGTTACGTCCTCTATGGCTGAGATTTAGAGCAGTTTCACTTAGTGGCTGTTCTGCTCCAATTCCCCAGTTAAAATTTAGACCTACAGCAAGAAGTCTTCATTCCTATTTTATTCGAGCAGGAAGTCATGGTTCAGACTCTTAAGTAACCAACAGAAAAAAAAATACTAGCCAGTGGGGAACTATGAAGCTTAAATATTATCTTACAGTTAAATTGAGATAAACCTAAGAGTAACTACAGGGTTCACTATATTCTCCCAAACTAAAGAAGAGTTATAAATTGCTAACTATTTAGAGGTGTAACTTCTGTCCTACTATTTCAAACACAAAAATACTACTGAAATTTTAGAGCATGTCTGTGGTAATATGTCTCACTTGCAGATAACACAGGACCAGGAATCATCTAGGAATACAAGTAACTCTTTCTGATTTTTATCTCACTCAAATTATTTAATACAACTATAATATTATATAGTTGACACCCCACCTGTCAAATTTAAATAACTACTGTGGAACTAGAGGAAAAATATACTCTTATCTCCTCCTTTCACACAGTTTACACTTAGGTAATCTTTCTGATTGCATAGAAGATCTAACCATTCCTATCCTTCAGAGCACTGTGCTGCTTGGGAGGAAATTCAGATGGATAATCTGCAAGCCAGATTTGGCCCCAGTTTTGGGAAGCTTCTGCCAGCAGAACAGTGGCCCCGGATTGCAGTTCCAGGAAGGCAGTCACAGGGAAAACATATTGGCACCAAGCAGCCCCAGCCTCCTGTCCCTCTGCGAGCCCAGATGGGGTCTGAGCACACCGCAAGGCAAACGGTGCCGTTCAGCAGGACACCACAGCCCTCGGCACAGATTAACTCTGCCCCTCCGTGCCACAGTGCCCTCAGTGAGGAGCACACGGACCATCTGCTCTCTCCTTGCAGTTGATCCCCCTCGCAGCGAGGGCAGCAGATCTGCCATGCCAGCGGAGTGCACGTGGAACGGGCTCCCACAGCGCCTGGGAACAGCTACGGTGCAGCTACAATTTGGGAGATGCATTTCAGCGGCCTACTCAGCCAGTCTGGCTTTCCTAGGCAGGACAAACACACCCAGCTTTGGCTTAAGAGCATTCAACGTCCCAGGACAGCAAACCCACTTTCAGTAATGGTTAACTTGATGAGGGTACTCAGATTCCTCATGTTAAATGTGAATTCAGACGTTTTGCAGAGTAAGTACAAGAGCTAACCCACTTCTACAAAGTACCCTTCCATACATTCTGAAGCTGTATGAATCCAAACGTCTGTCATTTATCACTCACTGCTGAAAAACCAACAATCTAATGAACATTTTTTAAAATATTGTGATAAGAAACAAAGAGTGAAAACATAACATCAATTTAAAGATTATCATCTGTTGAAGATTAATCTGAAAGATTAGCAGAGCTTTTCTGTATCCTTCAATCAGTGTCTAAAATTATACCAATACATTGCCAGTATTATTCAGCCTCTTCCCCTGCATCTGGTCGCTCCAGAATTGACTTTTTGTATGTTTTTCACATAGCAATTACACAGAGAACTATACAGAAAATACCACTGTAAAATTAAAAATCTAGCAACAGAAGGCAAGAAGAAGGTGCAACATTTTTAATTGTTTCAGTTTCTGATAAACCATTCCCTTAGTAGAGGAATAAAGTCGTACATCAGCTACACTTCAGTAACTTTTTTAACCAGTAGGAAGAGAAATTTGGAATAGCTATCATATAATTCAAGGAATTTATGCTAAAGCAACTGTGAATACCAATGCTCAACAACTATTCTTCCCTTCCCTACAGGAAAGGAGATTCTAGCCTCCATTGTGGTCTTGCCTTCTCTTGGGAACTACTGGACTGAACTATTCGTGTCTCAGCACTTGGCTGGGGTGGGAAGAAGACACATTCTCCCTCCCCAAACTTGCTTCTAAATTCTCATTCCCACCTGTCACCAAAATGCTGTTCAAGTAATGCTGTGCTCTCACTAATTTTATGCAGTATGTACAAAGTGAAAGGTGAATTCCCTAAACAATCTGGTGGTTTCAATTACAATATGTTGGAAGTCCACTGATTTGAACTATGCCCACATCCATAAGAAACATAAATATATCCTGGTTACATAAAAAAATAGTAATTTCAGTTTGCAATAAATTCTGGTGCTACATTACAGAATAAGAACACATCTCTACACTTACACACGGAGTAGCAACTTCCAGGTCATTTTGTGAAAGAGAAATCCTGCCTGTCTTTAAATTCCAAATGAGATCAGATCTCTAGGCAGATAACTAATGCATTTTCAACCTTTTCAGCTCTTTTTCAAGATCATGTAAGTTGTGCCCAATTTAACTGGCAGAACAGAGATGGGCTGTCACCATTCTGTAAAACATGAACATCCACAGTTGCCACCCCAGGAACCTCCATATAGTAAACTAGAACCAGCTGAATTAAGTTTACTAGGATTCAAAAGATACAACATATCCAACCCTTGAACAGATATTCCTCCAGCTCCCTATATATCCTGCTTTCATCCATTTTTTATTCTTTTTCCACTTCAGGGGATACAAAACACTTCATTGTGCTTCATTACTTCTTGTTTGTTTCTCCTGGTATTTACCAATAACAAACCTGTCATGCAATCAGTCTTCTGCCTGCAAAAATGCGGAATAAATCCCATTTTGCACTAAATTCTTTGTTTGCAGTATTACTGTCTTTTCCTGAAAGATCAATCTCACCACAGAGATAATATTTTGCTGTCCTACAAATTTTATAATATAATCTTAGCAGTAGCTTGGGCACTTCAGTAGATGTACTCAGCATCTGTTTCTATAGATTTCTGATACTCTTGACCAAACACATAAAACAATCTCTCATTTTATACAGTAATATTAAACAGTGCTCTGACTGCCATCTGTAAATCCAGTGCTTTATGTGATCAGAATCACCTTTTGTAATCACCTCTAGTTTTCTTTCCATCCTTTGATGCAATTGTGACTTTCTTGCTCCCCTGATATCAGATATTCACACTGGTCTATTCAAAGAGCTAGCTGGAAAGAAAAGAGATGGCTGGCAATAATGCAATGCTTGGTTTTAGAGTTCAGCTCTTCTTTCACAACTTACATTTCACTTCTTTGCTGAAGAACTAGGTCTCTCAGTATGCCCACTGTGCAGCCTAACTTCTCCGAGTGTAGTAGAGCCTTCAAAAAGAAGCAGTGCAGGGACACATCTCAATCTTCCAGACCATCATGCAGCTCACCAAAACCAACAACCGGGCTTCAGGGACTTGTATTTAAGTGAGAAATGTAATAGCTCTATGATGAAAGCTTTGGTCCACCAAACAACTGACTTGGGAAAGGTCCCTCCTATTGGGAGGGCTGGAAGACGTAAACTGAGATCAGTTTATGGTCTTTTAACCATCGTTATACAAATACGCTGTGAAGGCCGACTGCCCCTTTCCGCCACAGCTTTGGGCAAGACACAAATTTTCAGAGACAGAAATTTCTGACCATCCAGAAGGTCATCCCTCGGGCGCTCAAAAAAATCAAGTGTAAGATTTTTCACAATATGGGAACAGGCAAAGACTAAAACCATTTGCATATGGCTTAATACCATATTTTTTAAAAAGCAGTAATGCTGCTTGAGCCTTGGAAATTTAGTAATTATGTGCCCAGATTAATTTCTAAGGCATAAAGAATGCCAGTGTGAGCTTGGCCGCTAAATTCCAAAGACCTAAGAGTCCCACATCACTGCTTCCACATGCCTGCTTCTCTTCACCCCCAGTTTTTCACTCTGCTAGAAATCACACAAGGAGGGTGTCCTAACAAACATCAGTGGCAATTCTGCTACTTCTGACAGGAAGCAAATAATAATAACACAGTTTTATTGAAACTCCCATGTTATCTCACAGTGCTGAAAACATGCCAAAATTACATGAAAATATTTCCTGGTCAGACTTATACCAAATAGTACAGCTGTTGTCATGGTCTTCTTCAGCAGAAACATAGTGTACACAGCTATAGAAGTACCTCCAGGAACAGATATTAATTTTTATTTAGCACCTGGGCAGCAAAGCAAGAAGATCAAGCCAGGACCTCCATATAAATAGCACTAGGAAGAATAACAAGCACTTCAGGAGACTGCAATTATAAAGCAGCCTGCTCAACTGCAAAAATAATAGCAGGTAAAGATCACACAGGGAGAAGAGATGAAGAAGAAATAATGAAACAATATAAGAATGTTACATAGGAAAGGTGTAAAAGGGAATGGATAATGAAAAACAAAATAAAAATCCTAGATGGAATATCCTGTGATATCTTATTAAGCTATGCAGATGATGTTAAAATCTACTAGATATACTTAAGATCTCCCACTAAATCTGCCATGCAACAATTTCTGACTTTGCCTGGCCACTGCCTAACACTATATGTACCCAAGTCAACTGGCATATCTAAGTACTTATGAAGAATGTAAAGGTTCTGAATTTGATTCAAAAGCTGAATTCAATAAAATATTGCCATTGACTTGCATGTGTTTCATAGTACCTCTACAGACCAAGAGGTTTCTTTGCTGTCAATGCCTATTAAAATTATACATAGAAATAACTAATTATATATAGGTTCAACAAAGCAGTGTTGTACTGAAAACGTGAAATGATAGAAGCACAACCTGGTTCAACCAACAGTTGAAGTTTTCTCAGAGAAAAAATGCAGGATGCCACACAAAACAAAAATTTGGAAGAAGAGAGGGGAAAAATCACCAAAGAAAATCTGAGTCAAGAACTATAGTTTTGAAATTTTTTTTTTAATTACAAAAAAACCCCCAAAATCTGTCAAAATCCTTTCAAAGAAACAAAAAATATATTGTTCAAAGCTGCTTTTTAAAATACCTAGCTAAATAGGGACTGTAATTACCAAGCATAGCACTTTAGTGTATTTAAAGTCTTCCCAACACAATTTATACCTGCCGTTCCTTTAGATATTGTCAGTCATCCTTATTTATTTTATACCGCCATTATACTAGTGAAATTGTTCCCTCCTATATAATTTTTCCTTCTATAGCCTTCTTACTAATTTCAGTTGTATTACCTTGAAAAGTTCTTCTACACTAGCAGGTATAGCAGTGTACATATATATACCTATGTATATATTGACCTATCTTTATGCAAGCAAAGAAAACTCAAATATATTTACAAAATACTTTAGGAAATACAGCAGTAATATTTACAGCAAGTATTGGTTCACCTATCTTCTTTAATTACCTGTAGGCTATTAAAAAACACATGGATTACAGAATTGTACTCTTTACAAAATTGCATCCAAACTTAACATTAAAACAAAATAAATTTGTAAGACATTAGAGGAAAATACAGTTCGTGTGTAACTGATTAGTGCTCTTCATGAAAAAAATTATGAAACCCATCTAAAGATGTTTGTGAAGAACAAGGCTCCCCAGAATTAACAGCTTCTTAATCCCACTGAAAATTCAATTCTGATGAGTAGAGACCTGCTGATTTCTGAGTTCTTTTTCTATTTTTACATTACTCTGAAAATGAAACACGTTACATCTCCACCAGGTTGCCGCCCGGTAGGAAAAGTGGAAAATAATATAAAAACATCCCATTATCCCGTCAAATTTCCACTGAACAAGGACCAAGTTCTACGCCCCCCCTTATTCCGAAGGGATCCCGCAGAGGGGGCGCGGGGCGAGCACGGCGGGGCCCCGCCGGCCCTGCCCGACCCGCGGAGTGCGGGACCCCGCCAGCGCCGCGACTGCTTCTGACGAGCCAAGGAAACGGGAATCTGTCCGGCAACGTGAGCTGGCAGAATTAGTCCTAAAAGCGACTTAGGAAACTTCAAAGAACTACAAATTTGTGGCACCTGGTACAGACTGAACGGAGATCTCAAAACAAACCCTGACACTCTTATTTTAAGGAAAGCCCACTGAGCTGAACAGCATCTACTTGCCAAACAAACAAATTACCTATTGGTTCATAAACTGGATCCCCAAAGGCTTCAGGACCACACAAAAGCAGCTTTAATTCTAAAGCACATCAAACTGAAAATAGCTGGTGGAGAAGAAGAAAGGACAGGAAAGAGACACCAACACATACACAAAAAATAGACTCAGAGAACATTAGCTAGTAATATTCTGCAATGAACCAATTACTCATAATTAGCCTGTTACACAAGCATTCCTCCTAACACAAGTGGCCAATTTATTTATTTTTAGGAAAACAGTCACTGCCAGTAGCATTACAATTCTTCATAACAGAAGTATTAAATACAAAGCCTAATTCTCAACAGCAATGAAACTAGGATGGTTTTTTATCATGCTGTCTTTAATTCACTTCTTACTACTCTCAAGGGAAATATTCATCCCAATTTTTACCAACACTTTCTGCTGATACAGATCTTTTCCTCATGACAAGAATTGAAAAGAGAAAGCGTTCCAACTAGCTGCAGAGTTACAATCCAAGTTTAAGAGACACACTCTTAATTTATCAGATGTTCTAAACCCTGCAAGGCTCCTCCTCCAAACATGCAGGATTTCTTCTACTCCTTAATGTTGACTTTTTGCACTTGCATGGGGATTTAGACAAAAACATAACCATCTGAAGCCTCGGAACCCCTAGACTGTCAGATTTTCTGCTAAAATTGGCAGCTACAGATCCAGTCAGGACTGAGGCAGCTGCAGAACAAGCCCTTTGAAGTGAACACAGCTTAGACTGAAACTGCTATGAAGAAAGGAAATAGCAGAGGAACCTTCTTTTTATTTTTTAACGCTTTTACTCGCAAATATTCACCTACCACTACGTGGATAGAAAGAAAGCCTCTTCTCTTGGTTAATTAGTAGTTGTTCTCTGTATGAGTCTCAGCCCAAGCCAGAGGAAACTTCAAAGGCCTCACTCGTCAAATGTCACGGCATGAGCTCCACGTGAAGCTGCCAGTTCTGATCTGGTTGCACAGCTATGGCTCACGCTGGGCTTGGGAGCAGATCTGTATAACCAAGTAATTGCTAAGCAATTGTGTAACAAAAGAACAACCTTCTATTGAAAAGATTTGGCAAAGTCACAGCAGTGGGCAAGATGAGAACTTGAACAGTCTGCCAGCAGTACAATCCTGATACATGTTCATGCCTCACATGACAGCATCTTCTTTACCCATAATCTGTGTAATCAGTGGTTTACCTCTTTTGTTCATTTGGCTTTTAATGTCCTCATCTGCACGTGTGACACCTGCAGCTTTGAAACAAACTAATCAGATCTAACTCAGACTACTTAAGACTGTGTCAGAGTTGAGGTCTGGATTTCATTTTCTGGTTACACTCTAACACAAACATTCTGTAACATTCTACTGCCACCAGTATGTAAAAGGAGAAGAAAAAAGGTATCAAGCTAACATTGAGGGAAGAATAAAACAGAGGACATGATTCATAAACGAACGAAGCCTCGAGATTTCATCAAATATTAAACCAGTAACATCTTCACACTCAGTAACCAATGTAATATAAATTTTGATGTACTAGTAGTATATACTTGTGATCTTTCAGATACTTCTTGGTAAATACTTCTTACAAACACTTGAGGGCTCAAGTTCAATTCTTATTACTTTCTTCTGCTTCATCAGGGCTTTTAAAACAATGTTGGGCATGAACAAGATTAGTCATAACTAATTTGGAAAGATTATTTCACTTTTAGTAAGCTTGGTTTAGTTCGCTCTCAATGAAAAAAAGGAATAAACCAGGCTGTGATAGCCCCATCTTTTGCCAGCTGTTTTACCTGAGAGTGTCAACAGCCATCACATTCCCAAAAGGCACAGAATGGTTTAACTGATACTAAGAAGGTTAATAACATTCGTTCATTCAGGAGTCATTCTTACATTAATTTGGGAAAATCAGTGGTAGCACCTATTCAAAAATCATGTAATTTGTGTTCTGCCTTCTCAACACCCTCAGAAATAAATGTGTGTAATGTTCATAATATTCTTTTTAAAAAAACCCAGAGTAACTAGTTCTTGTAGATCAGACGCTCCAAAACTGCATTTTTAAAAAGCATTAACATTTTCATTTAATAAATTCACTTCAAGCTGTAATTCTTAAATTTGTTGCAGCTAAACAGAGCTGTCATACCAAGAGGTACTGACCTCAGAATTCTGTTTAAGGAATTTATTAAGCACTCCACATCACTATTACAGCTATACAACTTTTCAGTACTTTTTTAACAGACTCCGTACTTTTTCCTCCATTAAAAACATATTGTCTATAAACTCTTACCAAATGGTAATAGACACTGAGAACTTAAGCACTTTTTCAGAAAATTGTAAAAAGGAGAACTATTCAGCTATTAAACCAGCATGTCCCCATCCCTTCCAATTTCACACACCTAAGTGGAATTGCCATGATAATGTAATACAGCTTTCATTAAATATCAGAACATTTCACAAGGATAATATTCCTCTCTGTGCATGAGTGCCCATTTCTCAACATGCTTCCACAAGTCCAGTCCAGTAGTGTCAGGCACCAAAAATCCCTCCACTACTGGCACCAAACCAACACACACAAAAAAAGCTGGAAATTCCAGCCAGTCATTTTCTGTTTCAGAATGGTAAAGTCCTTCAAAATCTATTTCTCCTTGTCCACAAGGAGAAATTTTCCACAAATTAGAAATCCACATAGGTAAATTTTCATCATGGTTTTTGACCAGCAAAATGTCTGTTACTTGTCAAGAGCTTTTTTATTCTTCAGTGAAGAAACAAATTTAGTGTCACTAAGTATTGTTCTATACTAAGGAAACACAAAAGTAGCTTTAGACTTACATGGTATGTACTAATGCGTATGATCCATATATAAACACAGTATGAAGGTAAAATATGAAATACACTAAACCTTGTACGTATTTATAATTACAAGGACAAGAGTTACTGTTATCTTTAAAATAAATAACACTGCTATCCACTAGCTTGATCAACAGTAAACAACAAAGCAGACAAAAATTTACATACATTTATGCGCTGAAAAGTATTTAGTCCCTGACATAGCACAGTATTTCAATCCTTTGTTTCCCCCTCCTACAGGGCAGTATCATCAAGCACAAAAGACGCAACAGAAACGGAACTACGATGCTAAATAAACCCTACAGAACAAGCACATCTTCCTTTACATCTTCCCAATAGGTGGCAACAGAATCCCAAAAATACAAAGAAGTTTATACTTCTTTCTTCAGCCACAAAGTAACAGAAGCCCTGTTACAACCTCAATCAATGAACTTGTACCAGTAATTTTAATCAAATGAATCACTGCATGTCAGGAACAGAAATTCTCAAGACAGTATTATGTCAAAGGCCAGAGAATTCAGAGAACTCAAACAAAGGATTTATTAAGTTAAAAAGCTAATTGTTATCAAACACCTAACTGATGGCTTATACTCAGAGCTTATCTTGTGCAAACTACCACACGAAGGAATTTCAGTAACAAAATGTTTGAGCACTAAAGAAACGTAAAGGAAGAAAGAAAATTCTGAACTACTTCTTTTGTGTTGACATCCACACCTTGGTCTTAAGCAGCACTTATTTACAAATGTGAGGAAAGGAATGGGCACTTTTAAACAAAGTTTTCAGCTGACAACTTTTATCACAGCAGGAGGTCCATACTAACTCCCTGATTCCTTGTAAGAAATGACAGGAAATCAGGGTTCTTTTTCCTTGGCAGTTACACAACTACTTTGTTTTTGTGGCACAAAGCTGTACAAATCAAGTCTAAATAATGACTACTTACTTGCTTTCAAATCTAGCCACATCCGGGTCCAAGGAAACCGTCTCTGTGGTGATCTCCACCTTCCTGACGCTGCCGAAGAAATCTGTTATCAGAACGTTCTGAGGGTCGCGCTGGAACAGATCGGTTCGGTGCCCAGGGGTGGAAACGCACAAGCTTTTTGGACAGACCTGAAACTGCAAACCAAGATGGACAATCACACCCTGTCCCTCATTCATCGACAGTCTCTACACACACCTTCCAAAACGAAACAACTATTAAAAAAAAAGGTAAGTGACACATTTAACTTGCATTAATTTCAGTACAAGCTCCATAGCTGAAAGAAATGGTTGAACAAACACATTAAAATGCATAAACATCTTCATTATACATTTCTGAAAACCTTTTTCCTTACAATGCCACTTCAGTTTAGAAATTCTCCTGTGAAAGCCAACTATCAATTACATCTAACTGATAAATGCACAAATGTATTTCTGAATATAGATGCAGCAATGCTGCTATAACCTTCCAGAAGTCACAAGTGGGCATAAATTCTTCATATTTACCAAAGGGAGGCATGCAAAATTAAACAAGCTTTGATAAGTAGCTATGTTGAATGCTTCATAAAGAAGAAAGAATCCACATTTTGATTGAAAATAAAAAAAATCCATCAGTCTTATTTCTAGTTTATAGCCTATGAATTAATGCAGAATTAGGATCTTCGAGTATCAAAGGTACTTATTTTACATTAAGTTCACAGACATCCTGTGACACCTACAAATTAGCTGTATACCTTATTATTTATTTTACACATGTATTTTGCCTACAGAGCAGATCCCCTATACCCCGCACACACTGCAACACCTGAAAGACAAAACCAGCACTAACAAAAGCAGATGGAACAGTGACAGATTTGTTGCAGCATTTAGAACACCTGACTAGACAGGACGCCTATTAGGTAACAAATTTGTTATGTACCCAACAGATGCTCAAGGCAACACAAATGCATTTTGGACACAAAGATATTTTGCACAAGTCCTACCACACTTGCCTCAACAGAGACCACCTGGTAACAGCACAGGTTATGTGAGTCCTTCACATTCCAGCCACACAGAACATTTAACACAAGAGGTTTAATACAGGACTAAGAATGTCACTCTCCACATGGCTGCTCGTCTTCCTTAATCTTAAATTCTCCAAGTGATTTTCACAAACAGGTCCATCAACCACAGGATCTAGAGCTCATACACTTAAATTACACCATGGGTCAGCTCTTAGAAAGTTGCATTCTTATGGCAAAACCACAGGTCCTAATCAGTTCAGTGCAGATGCAACTTGAATTATCCCAGATTATGACTGACAAAATCTGTGAGTTTCAGGCCATACTTCCCAGCAGAAATTTTGGGCTCAGCCTGACACAAAATGCACAGGCTTTTGTTGTTCATTCCCTTTGGACAACAGAGTCCTACATCACAAAAAGTTTCCCAGAAAGGAACCAATCTACCTGGCTTTTCTTCATAGAGGACAGATTCTATCTCCCTTTTCCTCTATTCCAGTTTCTCTTTGACCCCTTTTCAGCCTAAGCCTGTAAGCATATGGCATCAGGCTGCTTGTCCAGGGAGACCTCAGCTCCCTTTCACCTTTACCTAAAGCATACAAGCACACACAGACACTAACGATTCCCAGCTCTCTTGTTGGCTGCTATCACACAGCTGCTAAAGAAAAGATGGGGCAAATCAAATCCTTGTTATCCTCCCTGTGGTGAAAATGGACTAGACTCATCAGCATCGTGCTTCCCATACAAAAGCCATTTGTTAATGCACACACAAACCCTCTAAAGTTTCCATTTTCACCAAAATGCTATCAATTTTCTCCAGCTCTGCTCCAATTAAGGGCACAAACATAAAAAACTAAGTCTCTGAAGTAAACCATAAAAAGTAAGCATTTGTTTTAATCCCACTATTTGAAGCATAAATTTATGCTGCAGTTATACAAGTAAGTCTCTCTGCCAAGGTTTTGAGAGTCCAAAAAAATTGCATCAGCACTGAAAGTGGGAAACTGATACTGCACCCAACTAATTCTAACCTGTCCCGCAACAGTTTACTACCTCAACATGTCGATATGAACAAAAATATGCAATGGCAGTAAGAAGAAGACTTCAGTGTTAAAAACCAACCCATCCACTACCAGTGTGAGAAAGGACTGCAAACCAATTATACCACAGAACACTAACACTAATAACCGAAGTCTTCTTAAAAAAAAAGGAGAAGGCAAACACTGGGTAAGTTAAACACATTTTTTCTTATATCAATTTTTCCACATTTTTTAAAACTGTTTCTCAAACAGAGCTAAACAACTCCCCCAACTTTGTTATCCTGACTTTTCTTAACAACTATTTAGCTATTTTATGACAAATGACACCTCATTTAGAAATTTATTTGAATCCTATTTTAAAAGTTCAAATGTGTGACATTTCAATGTAGTCTTTATTTTCAGGGAATTGTGATCAAACCTAAAGTCAGTCATTTGCACAGCTTTATGCTATCCCTTAGCAACACAGATGGAGCAGGTGGGGAGTAGGTGGAGTGGATTATGAAAAATGATGTCTCATATTTGCAGGAATGCAATATCCAAATCTTAGGTGGATGTGAAGAGAAGCCGTTTCAAGAGCGGTTAGAGAAAAGTAAAGAAGTAACGGGATAGAAGCAGTGTAACAAACACACACGACTTCAAAAAGAAAAGACATTTGACATATCAGAAGATCAAACAACTAAAGTTCATTTAATTTTAAAGCTAGGTAGTGAGTAACATAAGTTACACTCATCTTGGAAAGCATTAATTTAAATTTAAAAAATCAGAGTTGGATAAGCAGTACATCTTTGTTCTTAAGCCAAATGCACTAGCAATGCATTCCAGTGCCAGAGTACCTCCTATAACTGTTTGCAAAAAATAGGTTTATATCCTTACCATGGACTAACCATATGTCATTTTGGAACTCTTAGATGAAGCCTTGAAAAGCACTGACTCAAAGTCAAGTGGTCACACTTGCTGAAATGTGTGCAGATTATGACTCAGTACATGATCACACAATGGTCTGGGTTGGAAGAAACCTTAAAGATCATCTAGTTCCACTTTCCTGCCAAGGGCAGGGATACCTCCCACTAGACCAGGCCTCAAAGTCCCAAACAACGTGGCCTTGAACAAATTATCACAAATCATTATATATTTGGGTCCCTTTTCTTCCACTGCCTGAGCAACAATCAGCAGATTGATGTATGATAAGATGACTTACATGATGCAAGGAATTTACCAGCATGGATAACTTCCCTCAGCTCTTCCTGACTATTTGGCATATAAGCAAAAACATAGTTAGGTGTCTTCTCCAAAGAGCTCAAAAAGTAAACTACTTGGCCAGCTAACAAATTCCTACACTTTTCACAATAACCAGATTAACATTCTGCTGGCCAGACCAGCTATACCACTTCCCAGAGAGTGTCTTACATAGCAGAAAGCACTGTTCCTTTTTATGACCTTTTATTATTAACACAAATTAAATTTCTGGTTTACAGTGACATTTGAACGAACAGGCTAGACAAAGATACTTAATCAATAAAGAACTTGCATATTTTTCTTTATCAAGATTTATTTTAAAGTTATCTGTATCCCATAATTAGGAGGTATTAAATTATAAGGAAGAATTTCATTCCCATAGAAGTAAAAGAACCTTGAATCTTAGCCACTGAATCAATTCTGTATCAACATAAAATCTGCCAAGTGTGGGCTGTTTAGAGAGAATTCTAGCATACATGTAGCAGTCAGGCTAACAACATCCTCTGTAGACAGAGGGTGACAAAACTTTTGAGCAGCTGCCCCTTTAACAGAAATGAATCTATGACAATGTGTTCTGTAAGTGGTGGCTCTTAGATCACTGATGTGGCACAGCAGGATTTACAGGTACAAGGTACTAAAGTATAATCTATGACTACAAAGAAACTGGCATTGGAATAGGTAAAAAGGGTTAATAGAGCAAATAAAATACAGTTGCTTTTTCTGTCATCTCTCCAGTGTATACATCTCACTGCTAGAGAGGCATTTTCATAAATTTTGTCATATGTTATCTGGTTGGCTTCTTCTTTTCCTTCTGCTTCGCACCTGAAATCTACAATGTTTGCCTCAGCTATAATTAAGTCCAAACACTGATGGATTTGGACATATTTTGCTCTGGAATCTAAGCAGATATATAGATAAATTAGTCTCTGCAGGCATTTTTAAGGGCACAGTTAGAATTTTAACTGTTTAATCACCCTTACAAAACAACACCAATGCCTGCTTTTCCACATCTGCAAAGTGTCTGCTATCCATTAAGCTGATTTTAGAAGCTTCCTACTAAAATTTTTCACATGTAAATGCTTCATTCTATTGAAATGAATATTTAATGAATACTTCATTATTTTTTCAACGAAAAATACAAAATCTGGCTAATTTTGGTTAATTTTTTCTGTAGCCAGCAAAGCACTTTCAAACAAGGACAATCCTTGAAGTGTTACACAACTACATTTAACAATGGCAAAAAAACCCTCCCTCCAAAGCTGCTTCCAAGGGAGACAGCAGGAGCATAAAAAGCATTTGAAGAACCCTACAGACAAAACAGATTAGTTTTGGAACTATTAAATTCATTAGCATATTCATGAATGTTGAGTATTCTACTTACTAGGTCATTCATATTTGTCTGACTGGCAGGATGAATTTCTTCCAAGAACTCTAACACATAGAACGTGTATCTGTCCATGAGATGAACGCCAATCCCCAGGTCAGGCTGATGCTTTAAAACAATACACAGCAGTTACTGGGCATTTGCAGGAGAGAACTCAGTATTCAGGAGAGGGAACAGAATGCAATAGCATGTTACAAAAGTTAAGCATAATTCTTTTGTTCTTAGGCAAATTATGCAAAGAAAATAGTTAGCTGTGAAGAAACCTACTGCTGCTAAGCTGAACAATGCAGTTTATCTATAAACTGTATCCTGGTAATATCTGTGTTTCCCAAAAAGCAGGTAACTGTTTCTTAATGGTCCAGCATGGATTTGTGGACTTTGAAAACAGGGCTGGGAGAGCCAGTGTATCTCACAGCAGTGCATGGTTTCAGGTAATCCTGACCTGCTGCTTTTGGTCTGGCTGGGATCTCTCCTATTGCTCCTTCTGTAATTCAGCTGGGATATAATTACAGCAGGTGAAAGTTACTGTTTTGTTTTGTTTTATATCGAGTGTAGTAAGTCCTAGACTGAATATTCCTCACACTCATCTCTGAGCAGTCTTCCCATAAGATTCCTTGCTATCCTAGGCAATGCATAAACTGGCCAGCAAGGACAGAAATCCATTTGTTAGCCTGGTTCTTTGGAACAGCACACGAAAACAAGCAGGAACAGTACACTTAAAAGTTTTGTCAAACCCACACTAAATACCTTATCCATCCAGCAATTAGAAGGGAAATATTTAGTTAAAAGTCAGTAGGAATTGTGCTTTTAACTCAGGCATTCTGAAAATTGTCCTCAGGATCACATAAATCTACTTACTGATAAAGAATCTTCTCCTACTTGGCTGCTAGCCAAGGCCATTATATTGGGTGAATAAAATCGTTCATACATGGATGCTCCTTGACAAGTATCAATGATAAACAACAATTCATTGTACCTGAAAGAAATAAAACAGCCTCCTTACCCATTGCTGCTTAAACACCATATACATACTTTGCTTTTTAGTTACCAGGGCAGCTGCTCAGCACCCAAGGAACAGGAGCTCACCCTGATTGGTTTTAAGATGCCAGTTTGGCCAAAGCAATACATTGGAGCAGCTCTAACTGCAGGAAGCTGAAAGCAAAAACTAAAATTCTGCTTTCTGAATGCAAACTCTCACACAACTTTAGGGATAACAGACAGTATCACTGCTGCAGGTAAGCAAGGCCTACTAGTAAGACACACTTAAAGAGTATGTTCAGGATATTCAGCATTCAATATCTAAATAACTCTTATTTCTTACCTCCTTTTCTGCCACATTTGTTCAAAGGCATCAGCAAGTTCTACATTTGTAATTTCTTCAGAATCTTGAAATTTTAGGAAACCATTTCCACCATGGCCTGACAGAAAAATCAGAAGTTAGGCAAGTATGTAGGTTAAAGGAAGATATTCGGCCTGGTTGACCATTTTTCTAAAACAAGGTAAACACAATTCCCTTTCTCCAGAGACAGTCCAGCAAAATAAAATATTGGTACAGTAAGAACAGTACACATACACCATTTCAACTGGAAACTATACTGGCTTAGTACTGCTTTACAGGCATTTCTTCTTAATTAGTATGACACACTAAAACCAGAAAAAAATCTTCTGGTCGACCCTTTTGTTCTTTTGAACTACCAATGCTTTCAACAAACCCATCCAACTGAGCAAGCATCAATAAACTGCACATAGAAATCTGCAATTACCTGTCATGTATATTAGAATATTGCTTCTGTCATCAGAAAGAAGACGTTTAGATCGTGGTGTGCTTGGTGGGATTCTTCCCGTTAAAACACGCAAAAAATTTTCAACAGTAACCTATGAATAGAAGCATGAAGTAATTTTTTTAAGATAAAACTACGGATCAGCTATAGGCTGGGTTACAAAAATTAAATAATGGAACTCTAAGATATGCAGTGTATCTAATCAGACATAGTATGGCATGGTATAAACTGCATAAACAGACATTTTCTGTGTAAGGTTTTACTTCAGGTTAAGAATCATGTGGTAGCTTTTACTTTATTCCACTAACATCAGCCTGTTGCTTAATTATATCCGTAAGTCTACCACCATGATAATTTTAAATACATTTACACTGATCTAAAAACCTGTCAGCATATAGCTTCATTGTGCCAAAGTTGCTCCTCTACTCACAAAATGCTCCAATGTTAGTGTGTGTTACCATGGAAAAACAAAAGTTTAAATTCTCTCTGCAACTCAGGAAAGAACAAACAAGATTAATTCGATTACATAAGTCTGAGTGATCAGGTAAGATCCAGCTGAGTGGTGACTGCAAGACATCCTATTAAACACCATCTCCTCTTTAAGTACACATACACAGCTCAAATGCCAGCAACAAATCCATACTCAGGAAAAAACATGATAAAAAGAATGTAGCTCTATTCCAGTTCTGTGTCTTCACTTCCTTGTATAAAGCTTCAGAGAAATAAAACATCTACCATATACTTAAATGCAATCCAATAAACCTTTAGCAATAATTCTAGAGCACTATTAAACCAAGAAATTGATGTGTAATTTTATCTCAACTGGTAAAGACACTGCCTGGTATGAAGGAATGTTACATGAAAAGAAAGGTGACAGAATAAAGATTTTTATACAGTAATTGCTTTGCAGTAATGATTAGGTTATGGCTTTTGTTTTAGTTTAAGAGCATATGCTTAAGATTAGGAATTAAAGTAGATCTACCTAATAAACAATTCATTTGCACACCAAAATTTTCACAGTAATTTTTGTGTTGGCAAGATGAGACACTGAACAGTCATTTCCAAAGAAATTTCAGTAATATGACTCTTCCACTATTTTAAATAGCCAATACACTAAACATGTTTCTATTATAATGAACTTCAAATACAAACTCAAATATCAAGGAGGGGAGGGATATGTATTTTAAACTCATCAGCTGATAATAAAAGCCCAGCCCAAAATCAGTAATACGAACAGAAAGACTTCCTCAGACTTCACAGATGCTGCATAAATCTTTAAACCAACACTAGAAAATAAAGACCCGGAGTTTTAATTAAAGCACAGTTACCTCATAGCTTCTGTAATCCACTTCCACATCATCTCCATAGACATTTAGCTCCATGTTTTTATGACTAAACACAGTAGCTGGTTTGGGATTTCTGGGATTACATGCCATATCATCTGCCAGCATCAAGACAATGTGACTATGGAAAATAAGAAAAGAAAACATTTCAGCCATTCTCCTTTTACGTAACATTCAAACAAATTAGAACAACACTGTTTAACAATTACAACAATAGCTCAAACCCCTCCAAAACAACCAACCCCAAGAATCACGATAAATGTTTTTTTAAGATGTGATTTTGAGGTTTGTTGGGAATTTTTGGTTGGGTTTTTTCTGTCTTGTCAGTATTTTGAATGAAGTCTTGCAACAAATAAAGAAAAACAGATAAAGTAAGTTTGTCAAAGGAAAAAACACACTCAAATCCACATAAAAATTGCTGCAAATGCTAAAAAACCAGGCTATCTCTCTCTCTAGGTCTTCTCCAATGTCTTGGAGAGCATTCTTGACTGTAGTCTAAAGCATTGCTGGCTTTTTGAGGTTAATTCCAGATCTTTGGATATGGATAAGAAATGGATCTTGCTACTGAACAACAGAAATCTCAGTCACACAGTAGTTCTTGCAGTATTTCTGAAAGTGACACCTATTTTGACTGTAATGGTGAAGACGGATGCAAAGCAGATGAAAGCTCTCAGGTAAGGGCAGGACTGGTGACAGAATTTCTGAGGCAGTGCCGAGGGCACCTGTGCTTCAAAGGCTGCACAGGAGAGAGAACAGCTGCTTCTGAATGACATGTACAAGAATAAAAGGCCTCTTTCTATGCCTTTCAGCCCACAGCACTTTCACAATGTGTTCCCTTGGATTTATAACCTCAAAATCCATCTAAAAATTGAGTTTCAAAATCCCCTCTTTCACAAACCAGAAAGTCACTCCTTTCTTCTTTTTTTTTTTTTTTTTTTTTTTTTTTTTTTTTAAATATAATAAATACAGGGAACAGGATGATGCTGCCATTGCATTCATAGTTGCGTGGGAGCTAACTGGGGACTCCAATTGTCCAGTTTTGGATTTGGACAAAAAAATGCCATACAAATTTAATCCACCAGAATATGCATTTTTCAGTGATGAAGCAGGCCACAGTTCTTCAGGCAGACATGCCAGAGAAACTATGAATACTCCAAATGCCCATTAAAAACCAGGACCACCAGGAATTCCATAGGAGCCTATGGTACATATAGCCTATTACACAATGAATACTGGTGCCTTAAATTCACTTCCACAGTTCTGATAGAAGTAAAATACATTCCCAAACAGCTGGATGGAACTATGCCAACACCCCTAGAACTTTCAGTAGGAACACAAGGAGAAGACACTTCAGAACCTCCCTACTCCTGTTGTCAAAGAAGAGAGTGTGTTCTAACCCTTGTGCTATCACTAGAGAAAGACAATGTGTATGGACAAAAAACCTGGTTTCTCTAAATAATCACGCAAAATGGATTTTTTAAAGGCAACTGTCAAAATACAGGAGTTGCTCTGTTCAGAGCCTTTAAAGACTCAGTATAGTTACAGATGTGGAAGTCTTACATCTCAGAACAGTCACAGTTACCAGCATCTCCACACTGAAAGGAAACTAAAGTACAGCAAGACTCATCTCTCACAGTAGTGCTGTCATTGCTGAGTGCATTTAGCAATTTTCACATTACACCTTCACCAATTTGCTAAGTGGCACATTTTAGTAGCCAGATCTAATTAGCCTGTTCCAAATGGAAATTTTATTATGTAACTTGTTGCTTTTCCTTTTGAACGACATTGCTGCACTTTTCACCACACTGATGTGATTGCATCTTTTATCCAGTTAAATGGGGAAGATAAACTTATCTCTATACTGCTTCAGACAGTATGAGAACTTTAATAGCACATTTGCAAGGAATTGAATTCACCAAGATTCCCTCACCTATCAGGAATGCCCAGTCTCTTGACACTTCTGTACACGGAAAGAGTATTTGCCACATGACGATAATTAAACCAGAATCGAGAGGTACACACCTTGAAAAGAAAAAAAAGCATATTAAATAGCATAAAGATACAAATTGGCCTGGCACATTGCATCAGAAGAACACAATCACAGGATTATTTAAAAAAATAGTAACTCAGAAAGGATATAGTAACACCAATAAACTCATGATATAAGCTATATGCATCTTTGTTGTACCAAAGTAAAAAGTACTGAAAATAAAAGTTTAAAAAAAAAAAGTTCTTAGCATATTGACTTATGAAAAAATTGTCATAAACCCTTACTAAATATAGAAAGTGGCACTTTAGGGAATAATTCAGCAACAGTAAGTGGATAAGCTAAATTTCTTTCATTTGCTTTCTCCTTATCAAATGGAATAAAAATCAAAGGAAGAGTTCTCATCTCAATAGCAAAACCATTCTACAAAGGCACAAGTGAATTAATTCGTGCAGAAGCCACACACAGAGGAAAATGCACTGAGGACATTTGCATTCAAAGAGTCAAATAAAGTAAGAGAAAAGTGAGCTCCAACCAAAATCTGAATACAAATTCTCAGAAACCTCAAGCAAGTTCACTTTCTACTGTTCTAACAGGCAAGGGGTCAGGGCTCAGTCATTCCCTCTACTTAAACACTCCCTCAATCAGGTTCCGATTCAGAGGTTTCAAAAGCTTCTAAAGGAGGTGACTTTAAAACCACAAAAACAGAGATGCAAGAAAAGGCATTTCAACAATTTTTAAATTTTTCAGCTCTAAATGTAGAGCTGTCAGTTACACTACATAGCATCTCTTTCTCTACTCTTTGCATAAAAATAACTCAGCTGTAGCTTAATAATAAAAATTCAGCCTGAGAGGATCCCCCTGTGTTCAATCACCCCGTCAGTTAGAGATTCCAAAAAAGCCCACAGGAATCAGTCCATGAGGACATCTGCCTTTCAGCAAAATGTAAAGCTCTGAAAACAAACTGTGTCCAATTTAGCTGAGACATTTCAAGGCACTATCATCTGCCCCTTGCCTCCTTTACCTCCCTTACAACACAAGGGAAAATGTGTCTAAGCTTTAAATATAGTTATCCACACTGCAGCACATCAATTCAAGATATTGATGAGGTGGGATTGCAGTGTGATCCCAGGTTTGAAGTGCCTGACAGCAGTAAACCCCTCCCTGTTTTACTGCTTAAAAATTAGTACCAATTGTTACAAAACTTAATGATAAATCACTGAGAAAATAAAACAAGCAGAAAATCTGTTCAGGACAGAAAGTATAGGTCCTTGGACCTAATTTTCCACCTTTGTGAGTTTTTATTGGGTACTAATAAAAGCATCTATTTGTTAATAGTATTAAAATAGTATGTTATGTTTTAATAGTTTCAAGTTTGTACATTGTAGAATATACAAATTATTCCTTCTAATTCAATTAGTTACTGTTAACTTTCCTTTTTTATTGCTCAGTTTTAGTATCTGGAAAACAAACAGCTGCTACTGAGTAATTACAATAGTGTTCTGAAACAAGTTAGTCATAAAGACCTGATTTGGGATTAAGAACCAATTGTGCAGCATGATTCAAAGCTAATAAAAGTTACATGGCAAAGAAAAAAAGAATTAGGGTAAGAACAGTTGATCTAAACACTATGTTGCCCGAATTGATTTTATTCCCGGCCTGTTATCACAAGTTAACAGATTGAATAAGAACAAAAATGAGATACAAATTCTACCTTTTTTGTCAAAGAGACCAGAATTCCCTGGTATCAGACTTACACCTTTTTTCAATATGCAGTACGCTAATTTAACTATTTTAATGCTTTCAGAACTTTTGTTTTATGAATCCTGCCATGTAGCCAGACATATCTGAGTGCTTGAAATTCAGTCATATTGAAAAGATAATTTCATTACAGTCTAATAAATTTGCAGGCACAATTTCAAATTTATTCATTTCCAAATGTTTATCTTTCCATTTCTTTCAAATGAGCAGGACTCTTGAATGACTGTTGCAATTATGGCTCCTGATGAAAAATTGTCAACTTTATTGGAGGAAAACAACCTGGACCATGCTTACCAAAACTGCCCAGTTATTTGTATGTCCACTTCTAAAAAACTGTTCTGCTTTATCCTGAAAGATGAACAAAATTTTAGCTTTTTCAGCAATAAGAAAGAAATGACCACTCATAGTTTTGTTATTTCCACAACAGCATTCAACACATACGTTTACCATGTATTAACACTGAATAAACTTTAAAAAAGCTACAAGACACGTATTTTTCTTAACATTTGCACATTTCATGTGAATTAACTGCTCCAAATCTTTCCCTGAAACTTACTACAGAACAAAGAGGAACTATTAGTCGCTTGCAGCTTAGTTAAAACCAAAAGCCCACACACTTCTACTCCAAAGGACACTCCAAGAACAAAATAATATGATTTATTGATCTACAGTTTCATCCTTAATGAGAAAAGAGGCTTGGATTCAATTCAACTCTATTTTCAAAAGCAGGTGAGTGAACCTGCAGTTTTAACTCACTTTAAATCCAAGGTGGTTACATTTATCTTCCAAAACTGAGATCTATGACAGCAATCTTCTGTATTATCTGTGTTCTCCATAGCTCCCACTTACCTTTGCAGATGAGAGGGCCCTTTCTCCTTAACAGAGAACATAAATCAGGACACAAAAAGGGGCTAAGACTTCACAGAGGTAAGGGAACAAGTCTGTCATGGGGCAACAATCCAAATCCGCTGACTCTTAAATCAGACTCTATTAACTCTGAAGAGTTGTGGGATGATGCTTGTGGTCTTACTCAAAACACACAGTAACAGAAATAGTGTTGTACTTCAAGCAGCAAACAACTTGCAGTTTAATTAGTCATCCAGAGATTGTAAGAATATTTCCATTGTTCAGGGTGCGGGGGTTGTTTGGTCCTAATTGTAATTAATTTCAAGCATAACAACTTGTTAATAACGCAGAATTCAAAAGCAAACAACACTCCAGATGTAGCGTAGGCACAGTGCATTAAGCTAATTGCTGAAACATGAAATTACTCCCACCTGACAAACCCACTGGCACCTGCCATGCGCACCTGTGGGACGGGCACCGGGCCGGGGAGCCCGGGCCGCTCCTCCGCCCGGCGAGCGCCTGCACCCAGCCCGGGGCACCCCCAGCTCGGCCAGCCGCGTCCGGGACCGGGCATCAGACACGCTCTAGAGGTTACAGTACGTGGCCAAAGAGAAACTGAGTTTCAGAAACCCGCAAGAGGATGAGAAGTCTGCAGTTTTGTAACTTTTAGCAGTTTGAACAAGGCAGGCGCGTCTGCCGGGCCGCCCAGCACCGGCTCTCGGCACACAGAGCCCCGCGGTTCCGCCCACGGGGCAGCGCCGGGCGGGGCCGGGGGAGGGTCCGCCAGCCGGGGAGGCAGCGCTGGGGGCCGCGTCTCAGTATCGGTGCCCGTAGTGCCAACGCAGCACCTCCTGCGTACCGCCAGCGCCTCTGGACAGCTTCGGGGGCAGTCCACAGGCGCGGTCCCTGCCTGCGGAGGGGAGGCGATGGGGACACCGGCAGCACCGACCCCGCGGCGCTGCCCGCCCGCTCGCTCACTCTCCGGCCCCGCCGCTGCTCCCCCAGCCCCCGTACCTGGAGGCTGCCGGCTAGCGCTGGGCCGCAGCAGCCCAGCAACAGCAGCACGGCGACCCCGGCCCGGGAGGTGCCGGGCACGGCGGCCGCCATCTCACCCCGCCTCCTGCGCGGGCTCGGCCGCCGCGGTTGCCGGAAAGGGGGCGGTGGCTTGTGCGCAAGTTCCGCGGGGCGGGAGCGCCGCTGGCCCGGGGCTGTCCCGGGACTGTCCTCTGCCCGCTCCCGCTGTCCCGGCGCCTGAGCAGTGCGCTGCTGTCAGCACGGCAGGCCCTTGGTCACGTACAGAGCTCCCCGGCTCTGGAGAGCCCGCTCTAGTCCGGTTCGGTGGAGCAGAGGCGGTAATGGCGGCAGGTCTGGCCGTTGCCTTGGGCACGCGAGTTTATCGTGGCTCTGTCATGAGCCGGTGCTAGGAAACACCGGCCGCGCATCTCGCCTTTGGCTTGGTTGGCTCCTGCGGATGTAACGGCAGGAGCCAAATCAGCCGCCTCCCAAAAATTCCGTGAAATCCTGGGCTCTGTTGGGATCACTAAGGAGGGCAGGGCATGGCGAGCTGTGGGCCGAGGGTATCCTCCTGGCTTGGAGGCTACAGGACTGCCTTGGGCAGTGGAGGGGCAGCTCTGGAGAGGGACCACCTTTGGCAAGGGAGGAGTGGGATCTAAAAGTAGATTTTTTTTTTTGTCATGAAGCCTTGCTATAGCTTTGTCTTCAGTGCATGCATCCCTCAGAGCTGATGCATCATCAAATTTTTATTTCAATCTATTGAACCACTTGGTACGATTCTTTTATTTCCACTATCTCATCTTGTCAGTGCTTTGTTCAACTGCCTGATGCCTTCCATTAGTGAAGATGCAGAATCTGCCCTGAACCGTGGAAGCTATTTCCTGCTCTGTGTTCTTGTCACCAGTAATGACTTTCTCAGACAGGAGCATATTTCCATGTATTGATACTGGAATTTCAGTAGCATCACTTTTGTTGTTTTAAAGCATCACTGGTTTCCTTGACAAAAATAATCACCTGTTATTAAATCGTACTTACTCCCTTCGGAATATCATAGCCGCCAGCTCCTGTTGTGCCTGAACCCATCTCCTGTGTGAGCGAGTCTATTGTGAACCTACTGAGAAGTGCTGTAGTTGTCAGTGTCTCTTGGTGCCTGCTTGTAATCTGCACTGTTTGTCTTCTTGTGCCAGAATGCTAAATGAATTTAGGGCCAAGCTTAAGCTTTTTTCTTCCCTGTTCAAATGCATCCACTTAGGTCTCTTGATCATTCTGAGATGTGCTCAAGGTGTGTCAGTAATTCTAAAGGATAGGCAAGGGTGATTCTAAAGGATCTCTCTAGGCATGTATTCCTGCAGTTTGATAAACTGGTGAGTTGATTTCATGAGCTTTGACTCAGATAGTACCTCATTACCTTTCAGCCCCCATGTGGAGTTGGCCAGAAAACATGTGACAGAAGGTCTGAGCCTCTGACTGAACTTCTTTCAGTTAAGCTTATTTCCTTGCTCTTTGCATTTACTACGAATTTTAATCCTTTGGTAACTTGGCATCTCTTCACACAGAAATAATGCCAGCAGCTGTATCCTGATGCTGCATTTGAACCAGACATAAGTCCTGATGTTGGTGCCATGTGAAAAGTTATGTCAAATATGGCCAAAAGGTGACTTTTGGCTTACCAAGAAACATTCCTTACATGAGAAGTGATGAATGTCTTTTCTGTGAATAAAATTTAAAATCCTCCCGTTGCCTTACAAACTCCTGAATCCCCTGAAATTTGTATCACAGGTGACCATAATTTTTTCATTCTCTGGGATGCTAGACTTTATAGTTTTAATAGCGTTCTTTAAAGGTCACTGTGTATGATTTGCTACTTAAGAAATAAATGGAAAAAGTGGAAAAAACCCTCATGTGGCACTGGAATGATGCAAACACAGGTTAAGAACTATAGCAAATTTTCCTTTTGTGAAAGATCCCTTGTATTTCTCATGATTACATGTAGTTGGGTTTGCAATCTCCAGGAAGGTTCAGCTGGCTCTTGATGAAAAAGCGTAGCTGCAAACTCCTGGTTCTTGTGTCCCCTGGTGTTATCTGCAGTGTGAGAGCAGTGCTTGGATCAACCACAGCCACACTGCAGGGGCTACTCTTTGATTGTAGGTGTTCAGGTCATAGTGCTGCCTTTCCATCCCAGGGCAGAGACAGCACTGAGTTAAGGCAAACTCGGATGCACAAGCTCATTGAAATGTTCCAAAAGAATGGCCCTTATTCCCTCTGATTTATATGCTGTGTAATACAGTGCATCACCTTCTTAGGTCTGTCTCTAGTTTGCCTTCTGAACTCCCTTAGCCTGCTTGAGTGTATTTTCTAATGGATCTGTTTCTCCTTCTACTTCTGGCTTTTATTTCCTTACAGGCTCAATCTTTCATGGGCTCTAGTATTCATCAGACATGCATGAGTGTGCCAGTGCTTCAGGCATTATTCCTGGAGGTGGTATCACTTCTCTTTTTTTTCTCCAGTAAGACAGTACCAACAGCTTTGTCCTCATTTTTTTCATCTTTATTCCCTTAGGCAGCTCTCAGTACATGCTTCCATGCCTGTATAGGATTTTTTTTGTCTAGAAGTAAAGCTCTATGCTGTCTGCTGTTTCTTCATTCTACTTTGTTTCCATGCTAATAAGAGTACTTTTCATGCTTTGAGTGTCTTTAGCTTGACCTTTGCCACAATGTGTCTTGTACTTCGTGGTGAGTAATTAAAAAGGACACCAAATGTGTATCCCAAAATGATTTGTCATTAAAACAACTGTTTAAAAAGCTGCTGTAACTGCAGCTGGTATTCACGTTGGTGTACATCTTGGTGCCCTTCCAGATTCTTTCTTCCTCCAGCAGGTTGCTCAGGCCCTAATCCTCTAATCTATACCCTCTAGAAACTGCCCTTTATGAGCCATCTGTCAGTTTACTTCTGTCCAGCATGGAGCAAACAAGCCTTGCCTTCCACTGAGCAGGAACAGCAATCCCAAGTGTAACCCCATAAGCTCCTAAAACAGGGATTTACGATACTGGAGTTCACCTGACAAAACTTGGTTTTTTTCTACACCAAAATACCGATTAAATATGCGTAATTTTTTTGGTATTAACTTTGATTGTATTACCTATTTGTATCATGATGCATCTCTTCTTCTATACTCTTGATCACTGTTCTGTGTCTGCTTTCCTGTTTGTATTAGACTTGCATGTACTGTCTGATAGTTGTCTATTGTATAAGAGAAAAAAATATGTCTTTGGCTGTATTTATTATGCTTCCAAAAGAAAAATTAAAAGAAGCTCTTGCAATGACGCAAGTCAGCAAGAGTGTAGTTCTTAAGGAATCATCAATAATAGCTCGACTCTGCTATCCCACTTAAAAATGCAGATTTATTGCTTTTCTCATTTTGACTGTCAATACAATAGATTAAAAAAATGCCAAAACCAGTCTACTGTATTTTGGTATCTCAGCTGATAAAATGGCTCTCTTCAAATATGGAACCTGAATGAAACAACAGTAATTAAATTATTGGTCGATCTTACTCATTTGGGTTTTTTCCCCCTTCTGTTAATGGAAGACTGGCTTGACTACAGAATGCTCATACTTTGAAAAGATTTACAATACCAAATTGATACTGATAAAAATGAGGCAAAGTTAATATGGTGAGAGCAATAGATACAGAACTTCCAAAGGAAAATTATTTGAAAGAAGCCTTTCTTCTAATTTTACTGAGCTGAAACAGTTGTACTCAAGGGTGTTTATCAATAGATTCTCTTTGTACTCTGGCTAAACACAGTAGACCGTACACTTCTGTTCATCCATAGCATCAAGTGGCTTAGCTCTACATTGGAATCGAACTAGACAGTATTTGTTGCTGTTATTTACAAACTGGGATTATAGACATAATGTTTTACAGGCCTTTTGAGGTCAGAATGGAACACAGGCAAAAACCATGAAGCCTACAATGAAATTCAGTTGACATTTGTTGTTAATGAATTAACCATCTACCTTGTCATCAGTTCTGTTCTGTCGTTAATGATGTAAATGTTACCAGGTGTGGAATTTCCATACTGTTGAATTGTGTAACAAACCAGTATTTCAGAAGACATGAAGTTACCAACCATTCCAACAGTTTATTCTGTTGGTTAAAAAAAAAAAAAAAAAGGTAAAATATGAGAAAACAAAACATGGAAAAACAGTGGCAGCTTATTGGGGTAGATTATTAGGTGCATCACATTTAGTCTTTGTGCACCAGTATTCTTCTCAATAGAAAAAGCTGAAAATACTTTCTCAAAGCATTATTAAAAGAGCAAAATATGTGAAAAAGAGCAGTAAATCCCCCCCCACCCCCCCAAATGTATTATCTATTTAAAACATTATTTAAAATTACCTTCCCCATTGTATTTTTTCATTAATATTTCAAAAGGGTTCATTCTCAAATAGAAAATTCATGGGCTTCTTAATTAGGAACAAGATAAGAATCTTAATTAAATTGCCCTAAATAAAGCTAAGTTTAGAACCAGTTTTACCCTTGACTTCAAGCAGTGGATGTAACATCGTGTGTTTTAGAACCATTAAGAAGTCATCACTTTTATTCCACTGCCAGTTCTGACATCTCTATGATAAATCTCTCTTGTGTCCCAAACACACCAAGTACCTGAGTGTCTCAGGAAAGTCCTCCCTGTAGGGATTGAGCTGAAGTAGGCTCAGCTCTGCTGGTTAAATTAACTCAAATAAAGGGCACTGTTGCTGATAGACTCATTTTAGCTCCCAAACCAATACTTAAAGCTATTGTGTGTACTCAAATTTCTCTTCAGCCTGCAATCTAAATATAACCTTCTGTCTTTCAAGTAATTGTCTTCATTTGTAAGCAAAGGGTTTTGTACTCCATTGAGGACTACTCATCAGCTATATGAGAAAACAAACACAAAACATTTGAAAAAAAAGGCTGAATGCACATCAGCTTTACCCAAAAAAAGTTAATATTATGAAAATCTTATTAGAAATAAGATCTACAGTGAGCCCTGAGTCAACTTCATAAAAGGTTACTTATATTCCAAGTACAATAACATTGATTAACTTTAAATATTTATACAATGACTAAAACTGAGTCCAGTATATTACCAGGAAAGGTTATGTAGATCAATGTGTGATGGGTACTGAAATGTCATTAGGCCTGATTAGTGGAAGAGTGCACTTGAGAAGCAAAATTTAAGACAAGTCCAAAAATAGGCTATTAAGGAATTTAAAGAAATATTCTCAGTGAAAGGAATAATTTACTATTTTTAAATGCAAATATGCATGATGATGATGATGATTATTATGCATGTTTATCCCAGAGTTGTGGGGAAGAGTAGGTTGAAACAACCCAACAAATTTTTAGACAAAAGCTTACTTGTACTTTTTAGAGCAGCTGCTCGGCAGTGGATCACCAAACCTTAATAATTTCCCTGTCTACTCAAACTGTGTAAAGCAGAGAGAACATTTTGTTCTCTCTTTGGCTTCATATGCCAGGGTACTGTAAAAGCTGCTGTGGATCAGGTGAAAAGTGCTCATGCTGAACTAAGCATGGAGTATCCTTCAACAAACTACAAGCAAGTTCTAACTCCATGCTCTTGGAAATTAAAAGTATCTGTTTCTGTGAGCTCATTTACCAGAAACTCTTTCCAAGCAAAAATGCAAGAATGACTTCATAAATTGAAATCATAGTGCTTGGCAGCCAGATTTTGCTATGATTTATAAAAATGAAGGTTTTTTTAAATTTCTTTCTGCGCAGGTCGGTAAAAAGCCTTTTCTCCATGATAGTGCTGGCACTCAGTACAAGGTAGAATTTTAGTTTAAAAATTAAATGAGCTATTACTAAGCAGAAAGTTTGGAAAAAACCAAATAACACATTCAACAAGAAAGTAAATCAGTGACTTGTCAACCCACCAAATACTTCCTTTCTTAAAAGCCAAATTGTGTGGCCTAAGTTAATGAGGATATTGTGCGAACTGAGGAGAACTGCCCACACAAGAATGCATTGTTATGAAATCTATGAAAGTTTTTCTATATTGTTTTGCAACTCGTGAATAAAGAATCCAAGCACCTGTCTTTTATCTTTGTGCTAAGGAGTATATCCTGATGAGATTTTTCTAACTAAAAGAGACCATCAAGAAAAAGACCTAGTGATAACTGGAATTACCAATACATGAGTATGTGCCTGTCATTTCTGTGTATGTGTCCTGTGATCTGAACTAGTTGTTTTAGCTGCTAAATATCTATATTACATGAAAATGTGAAAGCTACATTTACTGCAGTTAATGATGTTTTACATTTTAAGGTAGGCATTTGAATTTACATGTTCATTCAAGGTGATTGATTTTAACATGGAGAAAAGACACCAATCAGTCAATCAGTTTCAATTAATCAGTGCCTTAATGGATGCATTTGCAAAAGTATTGTCTCAGCAAAAATCACCTTCTTGCACTTGAACTCTCTTAGTTATCAAGGTTTCCTTAAACAAAATTTCTCTCATTATAATATTATGTAACTGCTAAAAAAACCCTTGCATTTTGACTGCATGTGCATATCAAATATATATCTCAAAAAATTATAATACATATCTTTACCAGGTACAGAAATGTAAGGATTCCAGATCTAAGTTTCACAGACAGAACAAATGAACGCTATTCTTTTCAAACTAATGACATCAAAATCATTATATGAGGTCACGGGTACATAATTTTGCTCACTACTTAGCTTTAGAATAAAGATGGTAATCATTTGACATTGTCAAATGTAAAAATAATTGATGCTTTTTAGCTGTACAGCACCTCTTACTAAAAGATCTCAAGGCAGTCAGTGTTAATTTCATGTCGTCTTGAACCTGGATACTTCAAACACTATTCAAAAATTTGGGGTGTTGCTAATTTATAATAATTTTTGCTTTCATCTGTTTGCCTGCGTATTTCCACAAGATTAGGAAAACAGCTTATTTTTTTAAATTCCTATATATGACCATGTTGTAAGATGCATTTTTAATACAGATTCTTTTCCATGGATTGATTTTTGTCACATAGAATTAAGGAGACTGAACATATTTTGTGCTCTTTATATCCTCACCTAGGAACCAGAACAGTATGAATTATCTTTTCCATTTCCTTCAGTGATTCTAGTTATGATGGTCTAAAATTGCCATATTTGTTTTCAAATCCTTTTGTGAAATAAATTAATCTTCACTGATTATGCCATTTATCTCCTCTGAATTCTAGAGACAAAATATATTTTCTCTCTCATAGGAGATCCTCATATGTTCATAAATAGAAAATTTGTTTTGGAAAGGAAGTATGTCTGTGTGTGTATTGGTAGTATTAAATGGTAAAACCAGGATATTTTTTCCAGAAATTGCTCACATTTCAATAGAAGAAGTCAGCTAGGAGAGCTGTACATTCTACCTCTACAGGTCCTGTTTCCCTTTCCCTAGCCCAGAGGCTGATAGAGTAAGGTTCCAGTAGCAAGACAGTAATCAATAATTTTCAATCAATGTATACAGAAAAATGTCAGCTACACTACAGAGTAATTCAAAAAACCATTTCCAAAACTGATTCAGAGGTGATTTAGCTGTATATTGTAAAGGAAGAAGTAATTTAAGGGATCTTTGAATATTCAAGTCTTGTCCAAATAGTACCAACTCAAGTTGTAAGGCCAATGATCACTTTGTCAAATACACAAGAGTTAAAATGGGGTTACTTTAAAATTCCTGAACTTTTAAAAATAAATTAGAAAACCACAGCCACTGAGTTTCTCACTTGTATAGCTGTGTCATTTTATAGTAACCTGCCTCTTCTGATAAGGAGCTCACATAGGAGCAGAACTTTGTAAGGAGTTCTCCTGAAAACAGTGATCCTTAATTAACTTCTTCTGAACCCTGCTTTGTGTCATGACTCCAGCATCCAGCCAAGGTGGATTTGCTTTCCAGAGCACAACTGCCTAATCTCTTACAAGGTATTAGTAAGGCAGAGCCAAGGGCCCTGCAGTTCAACAACTACTTCATTTTATTGGGTAGCATGACAAGAAAAAGAAAGGTCTTGGTGATTCAACAAGTGCTGAAGATTATTAGTCATTTCAAACGTTATAAGCCCCATGGTGTTAAGTTCTATCAAATACTAAGCTAAACTCTGTTCTTCCATTTAGCCAAAAGTTTTCAACCCATGCTATGTTGAACCTGAGTTCAAGTTCAACCCTCACGTGATAGTTCCATCAAGAGTTATCTTCGCTAATAAGCCATCTGGCAGGGTGTCAGCTTCTGTGGAAAACAGGCGTTTGATCCAATTCTCATTTGTTACACTGTCAAGAAAGCATTCACTGAAGTTGGTGACTAAATTCCGGCAATGTTCTTGTACATCAGCAGAAAGACAGGATGAATTTCAAATTAACATTGAAACATTTCTATGGTTAAAACATTTGCCAGTTTCTCTCACGTCTCTCAACTTACCCCATTGTATCTTCAGGTGCAATTTCTTTATCTTGCCTACATTCTATGTTCTGATTTGTAGCTAATTATTACATAATGTGCATATTTTAATCTCTAGATACTGCATTCTATTCATTGCAATGCAAGAACGAGAAGTTAAAGGGATGAGTTCAAGAACATTAGATCATTAAAAACTGACTTAGGCAAAATTAAAATCCTCCCCCCGCCCCCCCCAATGTGTTCCTTACAATAGAATTCAGAGTTGTGAGCCAGTATCTGCCAAAGTTACAGCCTTCATGGGTCTAGAAAAGAGGGTTTGGACAGTCATTCTCTACTTTATTATAGAATATAAAAAACAAAGAGAGCTTTAGCTCTAGAAAAACTAACAAGGAAAAGTAAGCACCAGTGGCTGACCAAAATTTTGACAGCTAATGCTCTGTGCTGAATACTGGATACACACTGAATATGAAAATAAACAACTCTACTTTTTACCAGAACACTACATGATCACTTTCAACAACAGATCATGCTGACATTATTCCATTGTGAATCCTAATTATAAAAAAATTGCCATGTCGTAAACCAAGATTTTTTTCTTCTTAACATTTATTTTATTCTTTGGCATACATGTACCAAGCATGTACCTCACCAAAATTAATGGTCCTTGTGTTTGAGTAGTGAAAAAAAAATCTATATTTATAAATGCCTTTCTTACAAGAAAATAGCCTATCCAAGAATCCTTCTTGACCCTAGGTAAGAACAAATTGTATCAAAATAAATTGCACTTTTTTCCCTTTGACTTGACATCACAATGTTTTGAGCCACTGTAAAGATATAAGCATCAAAAAATGTTGAAGGTTTCTCAGTGTGAGCAATCCCTGAAATCATTATGTGACTTTTCTAAGCCCTTCGTACAGGAAATTGGTATTACTTGCAATTCATTTAGCTTTCTATTAAAAAAAAAAAATAGTCAAGATGCCTATCTTTTCAAGAGCTGTACTTTGTGAAAGATGATTTTCAAGTAGGGAAGATTTTCACTGTATGAGTGAATAAGAAGTTACAGAAATAATATCCTAAGGCACTGTTCCATTTAACCCCTGAGATAAACCCCAAATGCTGAGTAACAGGGACTTATACTTTCTAACAATCTTGAGCTCCGTAGTGTTCCCGAGATGAGGTCTATAGCTGTGCTTGAATTCTTTTCTTTCCCACCACCACTACCCACAACTCATTATTCAGTTCAAGCCTCTTTTACTGACTGAATTTTGCTGTGGTTTCTTTGTGTTTTGTTTAGGTGTTTTTTCCTACAGCTACACAAATTCCCATAGCTCATAAAGAGTAAACTAGATGAACAGAAATTATTAACTGGGACAACACATAGGTCAGAACCTTAAAATCTGTGGTTGGATCCTTAGGACTTTATTGGGGAAAAAAATCACACATTTATAATTTTTTGAAAATTCAGTATCCACGGATTTGGAGTATTTATTAATCAGTTACTGAAAAATGGTAATTGAGGAACATAAAATAATCCTCCCAAAGAACAATTTCTATAACACTGTGGGGAGAGGAGCAGATTCTGTTTAACTGACATAAAATAAAAGCAAAAAGCATCAAGAAGCTATAACGGATCAGACAGAAAGTCTGTGTAAGCCCTCAATCTGTGTTCTCCCCGACAGTGATCAGCTGTCTTAGGGGCAAGGAAAACCTCTGCAGGATCTCCTGCTTTGCATCTCTCAGAGATTTAAGGACTTTCTGAGGTAGTAACCTTGAATTTATGATGTTACATAATGCTGTAAACTATCCTCAGACTCTGTAATTATTATAAGCCAAATCAAGGATAAAAACTTAAATACAAAAGTATGAATTATAATTGGGAATTATTTAAGAAATGTTAACAAGACAGAAAAAAACCCAGCAATTTGCCTTGAAAATAAAGATACATAAGAATAAGAAAAACGTCTATTGCAAATACTAGTAGCTGCAAGAAATATAAGTGAGACATTTAAGAACTGTTAAAAAAATGAAAAGGGAAACAAAATGACATAAAACCCAATGGTCAGAGGGGTGCAACAGCATTTAAAAGAGCTGTTTTTCTGAAGAAAGAAAAAAAATGATCCTTACAATACTAGTGCAATATGCTTGCATAGATTTATCAAATTGAAAGACTTCACTAAACATTTCTATTCTGTATATAGAGAAATGATCAGATGATGTAATTACACCATAGCATGATAATGAAACATTCTCCATTAGAACTGTAGTCAAGTAAGTTTTATAAATAGTAGTCACTGAAAATAACTGAGTAAATCTGCATATTTTGATAAGTTGTATCAGAGTTTTAAAACAGCTGGAAAGGACAGGAAAGGGAAAAACTGGAAAGGGACTCCAAGAACTCTTGAAATATTTACATTCCTCGAATATGCTAGACCAGTACTTTCTAAGGGTGGTGGCACAGGGAATCATAGCCCTGGCCGTCTAACACGGAACTTACTGAAAAACCACAACTGGTAAGAACATACTGGAATATAGCTTATATGGAATTTAATTAATGCCTGTCAATACCAGTTTCTGAAAAAAAGATCCTCTCAGACCTATGCACAGATACTTGTCCAAGAAGGTTGCTTTTGGCTGATGAAGAAAAAAACGTGCTGATCTGATGGCATTTACTTACTGCTGCAAGATATTTTCTTTAAGAAACCTGAGTGAATCAAAATTAATGTGTATATATATTTAATGACTGATTGGCCTCAGAAGTGAAGTGTAAATGGGAAATACTAAGTGAGTTTCTGTTTTGGTCCCGTGGAAACTGTGTTTTGGCCATGTGTTGTGTAATATTTGCATTGATTACCAAAACCAAAGAAAATCACTGGTGCCAGTGGCAGGTAACAAAGACTTGGGAAGTGGGAACTCCCAGAGGGGACAGCTCACTGGTACTGAGCACGCTGAATTTCTTGGTGAACAGGATGCAAGCAAATATATGAAGTCATACATCAAAGTACAAAGTGCAGGTGTTGATGCTCCGGTGGAAGAATCTGTGAGAGAAAACAGTGGAAAGCAGAGCTGCTGGGAGTCTGCCAGGTACCTAGCTAAGGGTGAGCCCTATTGCAACACCATGGCAGGGCACAAATTCAGTCCATCAGCAGGAAAACAACAGAATGAGGGCGGTGAGGGTGTCACAGGCAGGCTGGAACAGCAGAACAGTGTGTCCTGTTTGATGCCTCAGTATGCTGCTCAAGATGCACGTAGATAAATAGGAGAGTTTGGGGAAGTGTCACAAGAATGAGTGGCATGATGTAATTGGAAAAGAAAAGGTGCAGCTTTTAGTTTATCATAACAAAGAGGGACTTGATCACAGCATTTCTTTAAAATGCTTTTTTCTCTCGGCAGATTGAAATTTGTATCCTCAAACTTGTAAGCGGCACAATCTTTCTTCCCTCCCATGTTCTATTCATCTTGGTGTCCTCAAAATTTACATAAAATGTTAATTTTGGAACTTAGTGAAATCTAGATCTAGAGATCAGATTTTTCACTACTTTTCAATTAGTGATTTAATTCACTTAAGTAACATGTTCAGGTACCAGTAGAAAAAAAGGTCTATCAGAGTGGAAAAGAAAGGTGGGGAAACATCAGGATTAAAAAGAAGTTTAGAACACTGTAGCAAAAGAGTTGAGAAAGGGATTTCTCATAAAAATGAAAAGATAATTTTAGCAATCTTGGATTAATTTATACCACACTAAGTGCAACATGGGGCTGCAAATAAGTTCCGAATTTACATTAAAATGCATACCATTTCTGGATCAGAAGCATATAATTCAGCATATTCTATTAAAAAGCTGCACATAATTGGTTTACTTACAGAATCTACAAATTTAAGCTGTCCACATATCAGCCTGTATAAGCACATCAATCCAAGGACATTGGTTCTGATTTAATAAAGACATCGAGCAGAGCAGCAACTTGTGTGACAAATCCAGCCACTAGTGCTTGAACAGGCACTAGACAAAAAAAAAAAGTTTATAAAATACTGGGATATTCTGAAGTGATTTTTGAAAACACAGAACTTAATTAAGGTTTGACTGAAGGCTATGGGTGTTGTGTAATTGGTTTAACCAAGAAGAATAGAAGGCCCAGAACACGATATTCCAGCTGATCCCTGGAAATAATAATTTCGTATTAGTGCAGCTTCATGTAACTCCTGGAGGAAACAAGAAGAATGAGAATGGAATCTGCCCAGTGGTGTAGGATCCATAAGAAGATTTCAAGATGAATTTTCAGAAATGTTATCATTTTGATAGCAAAATTTTGTTCGTTCTATTGTAGCTTCTTCCCCTCCAGAAAAGGTAGGAAATAACCAAGGTGATCTTTCTGCCTCACCCAGTACCCTAAAGAGCTGCCTGTACCTTCAGGAATGGGCAGTGCCCTGGAGCTCAAATGAATTCCCATTCCTTTGAGCATTTTTCATCCTGTGTTATTCTCTAAGGCAGTAAGACCATTTCACTCCCACTCTCACTCTTGATCAGACACTTATACAACAGAGAGCTCACCTTCGAACAGCTCCCTTTGTTACCTGCACAACGAATAACCCAGCTTTGTGTGCCCCTTTAGCTCATCTGTGCTTAATCCTTCACTGCCAATGTTCTTCAGAGCCTTCCACCTGTGACCCTGCTTCAATACAGGGATTCTTCTGACAGCAGACGCATAACAAATTGCTTCTAGAAGGAAGTACTGTATTATTAGATCCAAAAATACCCTTTCCAGATACATTTCACACATTCAGTCTGATAGATTTCCTAAATGGCTGTATTTGTTGTGAGGTGGTAATTTCTGCAACACAGAATTTGATTTTGTGCAACAAAACAACATTTTGAACAATAATGAAGATGTGCATAATGGGGACAGTTTTATGGAAGGACAGTTATTTCTGTTATTTTATTTTCTGTTAGCATTATCTAACTGAGTAAAATGCCTGGAAGCCTACAGTAAAAAAAACAACAAATAGGACAAGACTTTACACAAACATATTTCACATTCCAGAGGAAGATGCCATGGAAAGCATGTGAAAGGAAATATTTTTCTCTTGCCAAACCAGGACATTGGATGAGATACTAATTTACCCATAAATGTTGAATATATAAAAATATATGTTCTGAAAGCCTATAAATGGAATTTATCCATGACAATGATAATACAGATGAATTTTTTTTATATCAAGAAACAAATAAAAAAAATTAAACCCACAGAATGTCAAAACCACAGCTCTGTGTTCCTAAATAGAATGGCATCTATTAGCCCTCCTCAGCAAAATCTTATTTTAAGAAAATATCTATTTAATTTAATTCCATCTTCCTCTTGTCAAGCTTAATATAAGGTGTTTTAAAAATGATTATATCTCATGTCTTTCAATTAGGACATTGGAGCCTACTCATTTTACTCAATCAAAATTAAGGTACTATGCTTTTCAATGAATTTACATTTGGATGGATTAAAATTTTAGCAGAAGAAAGTAGGGTTAAAGACAATTTATGGGAGAATGAGAAAAACTGCAGATGAATGTTGATTAAACTCTCCAGCGAAGACCAAAGTCTTCCTTGAAAATATGGGAGAAGTGTCAATTCAGTGACTGCAGCTTCTCGAAGTAGGCACCACTGGATTCATAGCAACTGGAGCTGGAAAGGCTCTTAATCGTCTAAGCCAATCTTTGCAGAGACACTTCAGCTGTGGTTTTCCAGTAGCTTTGCATTGAAACAGGTTTGCCCAGAGAACTGTGTGTGCCCCAACCCTGGAAGTGTCCAAGGCCAGGTCGGACAGGGCCCTGAGCAACCTGATCTATTGAGTGGCATCCCTGCCCATGGCAGGGGGTCAGAACCAGATTATCTCTAAGGTCCCTTTCAACACAAACCATTCTATGATTCTATGGGCCATCCATCAGTTGATTGCTGTGAAGGGACATTACTTGCTGCCCTTTACATGGAAGCTGCTGGGAGTATTTGGATGCCTTGGAAAACCAACCAGTCCAGTTTGTCATTAGAAGATCATGGGACTTCCTTCTGGGCATCATTTAGCAGTTCATGGAATGAATAAGGACTGGAAGCCTCTCCGGGAGAAAGTGCCTACATAAAAAGCTGGAAGCCGGGATGAGGAAAAAGAGGGCAGTTCAAGTACAGAAACAGCAAAACAAGGAACATGGCTGCAGCTGAGAGAGAGAAGCTTGCCAAACTGATATTGATCCACAAATCATATACGAGGGGGAGAAACTTCTTAGAAGACATCTGGGAAGACCTGTTCTATGTCTGAAAAATAGGTGTGTACATATGGAAAGCAGTTTTTCAGTGTTGTTCATAAGCTTGCAATTATGTAACCTATTTGTGTTAGGGTGTGCTTCAGTGCAACTGTAAGGATGCTCCGTTAGAAAAGTTAATAAAGTTAAAAACTAATTAGAAAATCAGACTTGATACAGGACACTTCAGCAACTGAAATACTCTACTCTGACTTCCAGTGTGCCAGAGTATCACAGAAGCTACCCCCTACTTAACACTCCCCAGAGTATATCTAGAATAATGCACCCTGTTTGGGGCTCCCCAGTAAGAGAGATGTTGACAAACTGGAGTGAGTTTGATCCCTGTACAGGCCATTCACTTACAAGTTGGACTCAACATATTCTGTGATTCTGAGCTGAGTGGACAGACACAAAGATGGTAAGGGATGACAACACTTGTTCTTGAAGATGAGCAGAGGAAACTGGGCTTGTTCAGCCTGTGGCAGGCTTAGATGGCACATAACAGCAGCTCTCCAAGGCTTGACAGGAGACTGTCATGAAAATGGAGCCAGGCTCTTCACAATGGTGGGCAAGAAACAAATTCAGACATGGGAGGTGATAACGGAATAGAAAACCCTTCCTAATGTCGAGGCCGGACAAGCATGAGTTGCCCAGAGAGGCTCTGCAGTCGCCACCCTTGGGAGGTTTTGCAAGATGAGACTGGATAAAGCCTGGGCAACCTGGTCTGACCTCAAGAGCTGCCCTTGCCTTGAGCAGAAGGCTAGACCAGAGATGATTTCAGATCTCTTCCTGTGACTCGCCGATCACAGATGCTCATGACTGATCGTAGTTCGTGGCTTTTTGCCAGCCCGAAGTGTATGAAACGTCTCGCTCCTCAAAACGCCCGAACACCGTGCCAAGGGCAGAGACCGCGTTACACCGGGAGGCTTCCAGCACCTCTGCGCTACACCGGTGCCCAGCCCTCCCCGCCGCCGCTCCCCGCGCAG